>OX371000.1:16945372-17348372 GCA_947308005.1 Yponomeuta malinellus | reverse complement strand
GCATACTCTTCACAAATCTTGAGCATTTTATTCAGGCCACTGACTGTAGGACACAGCAGCACCATGTCATCAGCGTAGCTGATGTTATTTATGGGAGTACCATCAATGGAGCAGCCTACTCCCGAGCTACTGAGTCCCACAATCAGCCGGTTCATGTACAGGTTGAAGAGCTTGGGTGAGGTGAGCCCCCCCTGCCTCACCCCGCACTCCAACCTATACATGTCGGAATGGCTGTCAACCCATCGCACAACATTCGTCTGGTTTTTGTACCATGTCCGAAAAATATCAACCAGCTCCGGAGGTAAGTCAGTCTCTTCAGAGAGCTTTTTCCAGAGCAGGTCGTAAGAGACGAGGTCGAAAGCCTTCGAAAGATCTAGGAAGCACGCGAATACGGGCGTCTTCCTCCCAGTGTAGTAGCTGACTGTCTGTTTTAGGCAGAGTACCGCGGTTTCAGTCGACATACCAGGACGAAAGCCAAATTGACCATCATGTAGGTTTAAATGCTTACCGAGATATTCGTCAAGTACGCGATCTAACACTTTCGCTATAATGGTAGCTAGGGATATCGGTCTGTAGTTAGTCTTGTCCGATGAATCGCCAGTCTTGTTTTTAACTATGGGCACAACTATTGTTTTCATTAGCTCTGTTGGTAAATGTGAGTGTCTAATGCAAAAATTACACAGCATGGCTAATACCCTGGGAAGATGGACGCCCGCATACCGCAAATGCTCAATATTTAGTGAATCGTGTCCTGGTGATTTACCACGCCTCATTTTTGCGATAATAGAAGTGACACGTTTAGCTGTAATATTCACCGAAACCTTGAAGTTTTTACCACTTTCAGTGCAGGGCGTCGACCCCGCCTCCCCCGGGCCCACTCCCGGATCCGGCTGAACCTTAAAGTGTTCTCTAAAGATATTCGCAATTCGGTTAGAATCACTACTGCCGTCGATGCTCACCGGGATACTCGGTTTTGGGTTCAGTTTGTTGGTTTCCTTCCAAAACATTTTAAAATCTTTATTTGCATGATGGTTAGCCAAAATATCCATCTTTATTTGCTGTTGATTATCCTGGCACCATCTCAATTTAGATTTAAAAGCCTTTCGAGTTTCACACATGTTTTTGTAATAATAACCTGACGAAGGCTTACCATGTTGTACCCATTGCTGAAACGCCCGTCGAGCCTCCCGGTGCACATGCGCTATATGCTTATTCCAGCCAGTTATATACCGATGTTTACGATTAGTTTTCGCATTATAACTAAGGACCGCTGCGCTACTTAGTATCTCAACAATATTATCGTACAGTTTATCTATAATTAATCTATGTGACACGTTTTGACACATACCATCACAGCAATTTGACAGTTCGGATGGAAAATCTACATTTCTGAGATGTTGTTGACAATACTCACTAAATTTACTTATTTGTAACGAGTCACGTTCTCCCCATAGTATCTTATTTTTTAACTTTGAACACATACTAATCTTTGGTTTGAGTATGTCTAAATTAAAAGTAATTTCCAAGGGAAAATGGTCTGACCAATATACATCGTATAGTACTTTAACACCACTAATGGTTGACCATGCTACATCAGACACTATACAGTGATCTAGCCATCTCTTACATGCGTGGGCGTCACTAACAAAAGTGTACGTATCATTGCCTAACAACTCCATGTCCGCACAACGCCAATTAAAGTCAGAGCAAAAGCTTACCAGTTCATTGCAGAATAGCTCACCGGGGTGCGCATTAAAATCACCCAGCACAAACACAGATTCACATTCATTGGCCTCGACAACAGCGTTTATCTCACTCATACACTCCGTGAATTCTGTTAGATTGACTGAGGAGTCTGTCGGCATGTATATTGAGAAAACCAGAATAGAAGAAACATTCGTGCATATTTTGATGGCGCATAAACGGTCACTATTACATGCTAACACTGTAACTAGCGGGAAAACACTTTTCCGCCACAGAAGGGCTACTCCACCGTACGGTCGCCCTCTGAGAACACCCGATGACGTGTCTACCGCAGATTTTCCTGTAAAACCGAAGTCTTGATCGATATCTCCAAGTACCGGAATATCATGGGGTAATAACCAAGTTTCCTGGAGGGCTATAATGTCCCCAGCTTTGCATAAGTTCTTTACGCATTCTATAGATCTATGGACTGATTTACAGTTAAAACTGATCATCTTTACTAGGTGTTTGTATTCGGCGTCACTATCCATTAAGTATGTGTAAGTATAGGTGTACTCATTTTTTTCGAATCAGTTTCCTTAATCCGCTTATATTCAATAAATCGTCGGAACAGGATACCATTTGGCCAGAAATTTTCATCCAGAAAGACATCAAGTTTTGAGCTCGGTACAAAAATTTTGTATGCATCGTAGTTTTTTTCTGACTTCATGTTAATTTTCTTTATGGAAACATCCAACTGGGTTTTGTCGAAAATGTGCCCTTTGATATCGCTCTCAGATGATTGCTTATCAATATTGGAGACAAATAAGGGAATTTTCCTATCCGCCGCTTTGAATTTTCCATCCGGTTCCGTTGCCGCTTTTCCCTTTGCTCCAAGCATTCTGTTCCTCAACTTATTTCTTTGTACAGTTATCCATTCCTCGGACTGAGGAACAGGCTTCCAAAGGCCAGGCTCAGCAACAATCTCCGCTGTAGTCTTACGACTATCGATCGACAGCTGATTGCCGCTGACATTGTTTACGTTCGAACTATTTGCATTCAAGTCACACATAGGTGGTTTTGATTGCTCTGTAACATTCGCGGTCGAAGGCGCACGCCCGTCAACAATCGGGTTCTCGGTAGTACACATAGCTGGTTTTGAGCACGCAGACACATTCGCCGTAGAAATGGCACATTCGCGGCTCAAGTTATGCCCGGTTGTTTCGACAGTACCCTCGGTTTTGCTTGTAGAAATGGATTCTGTACTGGTTTTGCGCAAGGAAGTCGATTTTAGGTCAAAACTATGCGACAATTTTTCGCGAGATCGAGTATTTCCCTCGATTAGAGAGTAGGTATCCATTCCCATAGGCCCACTATCATATCTTTCTTGAAACTGGGCCCCTCTCCTTGTGTTTACATTCCGCTCAAAAACGTTTACTACGGACACTTGTTTTAAATTTTCGAGGTCATTTTTCAAATAATTAAATTCCTCGACAGTAACATATTGCTCTTTTATACTCTTGATTTCATGCTGCATCTTTAACTGATCTTTTAATAACCGAGTAACGTCTACATGATCAAAGGTAATTGGTGGCAATTTTTGTAAATCCCGGGCGACGAATATAGGTACGTACTCTGGCTTAGTCTCCTTAAACAACGTAACGATATCTTCCATGTCACGAGCTGATTTTCCTTCTCGCTTACGAATCTTCATACGATGAGAGGTAGGTATCGAATCGAATAGAAGCTTTTTAGCACATAGTATCTCATCGGAAGAGAACGCGCTCATACAAATCTGGGAAAGGGCCACTTCATCAATCACATCAATTTTGTTTTTCACAAATGCAAGCAATTCATTAATTACGATATTGCAATTTGCACACTTCAAAACATCCGAAGCCATTTCGGCCTATCGTAGCGAGAGGTACACTCGCGATAAGATAGCACGTCCGTACGCTGGGATGCGCGCGTGACGACGATTATTGAAATATGCATTTATTGAAATGATATAAGTATTATAAGGCCTGATAAAAGAGGTGTCTCACTAAATAGCAGCCGAAATGCCATTTACAACGCGCATTACCTGCCAATAAAATTAATCATGGATCATGACTTCATCGCGTGAAAAATAACATTAAATTCCTCAGCCTCATACCATACCCATTATCACGAATAAAAGTAGGTAAAACATGGGGTCATTAGAACACTCGGACACGTGAACATCTGTGACTAATTGTGGCGAATCTTGAATGTCTGATAAAATTTGACGCATGGTCCGATAACAAATATACATACTATTTGATAGGTGCGTGTTGTCAACGATATCTCTCACAAGCAGTCTGCGTGCAAGTATTATGGGCATTATTATCGAGTAGTGAGTGATAGGTTAGGTTAAGAAGGAAAAAGGGCTTCCGCACGTCAAAGGCCAATTTATTGACCTAAGAGATAACTGTAGATACCTATTAAATTGTTTCATCTATCGTCAAGATTTGCCGTACTACTACTATACTTAATTGTCACATGATATTGAAATTGCGTCGGATGTTAGATGATTATTGTTGTTACGTATGAACGCCCGCACTTGGACAGACCGACCACCGCTCAACTGGTTAGCGGGTGATTCTGAATTTGAAAAACAATAAGTAACAAAACAACCATGGATAATGCTTTTTCTACAAAATTTCACCACCCCTTGAGATAAAATTACTAGGTACCTTAGATCTGATGGTTACTATTCTTTACTAAGCGTGCAAACACGTAGGGTAGTAAATTTGAAGTTAAAAATGTCATCCAGGGCTATGCCTTATCGTGCTCATGGTTCCGTACCTCAAAATGAAAAAAACGGAACCCTTATAGGATCACTTTGTTGTCCGTCCGTCCACCCGTCTGTCTGTCAATAACCTTTATCTCGGGAACGCGTGGAGCTATTGAGTTGAAATTAGAACCATGTACTCAAGTCTACAGACCCTCGAAGCCAAAAATAAAAATTCTAAAAAAAGAGACGGCCGTTTATGTCGCAAAAAACGTATATTTCGACACTCAAGTGAATCAAAATTTGTACAGTACTATCCGTTGACCTAAAACAATTAAATTTGGCAAGTAATATCGTCTTACACCACAAACACAAGGAAAAATCTGAAACTATACATTTGTACATAAATCTTTAAAAAAAATGTCTGCAGTTCGGGAAAAGCTCGGAAAAAACTGCGAACTAATATGTAAGTACCTACAATTTTCTACGGAACCCTCGGGGGGCGAGTCCAACTCGTACTTTTCCGGTTTTTTTAAATGAGACACCCTAACCGTCAATTAAAGGTACCGCCAAATTTAAAACTAGACGGGAGTAGAGAGGCTCAGACACTCACCCCCTGCTCGACACCGAACAGTAGATCGGACTTGTCCTTCTCGGAGACGGCTGGGAGGTCCACAGGGAGACCAGGCAGGTTCACGCCTTTGCGGGAGCCGAGCATGCCGCCGTTCTCGATCGTGCACACTAGAAAAATTAAAAAGAAAACTAGCCCATAAGGCCTGACAAAACTTCTTTGGAGCTGATGATCTTGGAAATGGTTGTACGAATATCCGTCGAAAAACGGTCAAGTAATGTTCACGAATGGCCGTCGAACACGGTCAAGTAATGTACACGAATGTTTGTCGAACACGGTCAAGTAATGTACACGAATGTTTGTCGAACACGGTCAAGTAATGTACACGAATGTTTGTCGAACACGGTCAAGTAATGTACACGAATGTTTGTCGAACACGGTCAAGTAATGTACACGAATGTTTGTCGAACACGGTCAAGTAATGTACACGAATGTTTGTCGAACACGGTCAAGTAATGTACACGAATGTTTGTCGAACACGGTCAAGTAATGTACACGAATGTTTGTCGAACACGGTCAAGTAATGTACACGAATGTCCGTCGAACACGGTCAAGTAATGTACACGAAAGCCTGCCGAACACGGTTAAGTAATGTAATTGGCCGTGTTGGTCGGGCATGCGTGCAACAATTTCCAAGAACATCGGCGCAAGAATGTACACGAATGTCTGTCGAAGACAATTCAGTAATATTGTACACGGATAACATTGTACAATTGACATTCAATAAACAGAATGCAAATTCTTTACGTTGAAATAAATATTTGATTTGATTTCTAATGTACACTCGTTAAACATGATCAAGTAATGTAATTGACCGTGTTGGTCGGGAATTCGTGCAACAATTTCCAAGATCATCTACGCAAATGTCGTTCACCAACCGTAGGAATACTAATTTAATAAACTATCACGTTCAAATAGGTTCACGAATTTTGGAGCAATAGTGCCACAGACAGATTTAACGAATAGGTATGGATTGAAACCAATAAACAATCCGTCAATACTGGCAGTTGAAACTTGACAGTTTTTCCACACAACTTATATCAAATGCTAACTGTCAGTAGGCTTATCTATTGACGGCTCGTTCATATAATGGCCTTTGTTGTATGGAACTGAATGTAAAAATTATTGCCGTTTTGCTAATTGAATATTGATATTTTGTCAGGTGTCTTTAAGATAAAAGAAAAAGATGATCCTTGTTAATAACAACTAGGTATCTTACCCAGAGAGTCAGCAGTGACGCTCGCGCAAACAATCGAGATTAATCCGTCGTCGATGAAGATGCGGTTCCCGGGCTTCACCACGTTGGTGATGTTTTTGTAGTCGACCCAGACAATAGAAGCGGTGCCTTTCTCTTGGTAAGCACCGTCGGTCGTCAACTTTATGGACTCGCCGCGTTTCAGCTCCACTTCAGCTGAGCCACCCTGTGGGATGGGAGATTAGGGTTAAAACTTGTGGAACAATTTCTTCAACCTATAAAACTGATGTCGGTGTAGTGCACATTAAATTATCTCGTGACAACAGCTGTTACAGCAGCAACTGAAGCATCCAGCCAACGATACGGCGTCGGTTGAATTGAAGAAAGAGACAGAGGGTGGCGGCCCAAGGCGCAAAATTTACAAAAAATGGAGAGTCAGTGGCGCAGTGGCGCAGTGGCGCTGTGGCGCAGAATGTCATTAGAGAGGGAGAGAGTTAGCCTGCGACACAAAGAGCCAGTTTATGAATTGAGAATTTCGCTAAGTACATAGTTAACTGTAGTGCTGTCACTTACAATTTCCCAGAAAAGAGCGTGACAGCACGTTACTTAAGTATTTACTTAGTGAAATTCTCAATTCAGAAACCGCCCCAAAATGTCACTAGAGAGTTAGAGAGTGAGTCTATGGCGCTAGAGACTGATAGAACAGCCTGTGGGTAAAAGCTTTGCTAACTTTTTCTGAGGGGGGGGGGGGTAAATAACTGTAGTAAATCTTCTTACGTAATACTTGAATGGGCATAGTAATAACAGATAACATATAATATAAATTGTTCAGCTATGGTAACCATGCAAGGACGTCACAATCATGAAAATACACCATTTGTACAAATGTACGCGGCCCCCAGTAGGAATCGAACCCACGACCTCTATTTAGGTAGCTAAGCGCCTTAACGGCTAGACCAACGGGGCAACTTGTAGTATTATAACACGATGTTACTTGCCAAATTTCATAGTTCTAGGTCTCTGAAAAGTACTGTACAAATTTTGATTCACTTGAGTGTTGAAATAAACGTTTTTTTGCGGCATAAACGGCCGTATCTTTTTTTACGTCAACTTAGAAGTTTGATTTTTTTTACAGCTTCAAGTTACTGTAGACCGGAGTATATGGTTTTAATTTCAACTCGATACCTCCACGCATTGACGAGATAAAGGGTCTTGCTTGACAGACAGTCTGACATGAAAGTAATCCTATACGGGTTCCGTTTTTTCCTTTCGAAGTACGGAACCCTAAAAAAGAATCGCGTGTCACAAGACAGAGTCATCCTGCGGCGACAGAATTTGCTCTAAGAGAAGGTTTCTTCTTACCAGTCTCCATGGCTACTGCTGCTCTACTGTTCAGCTCGGGGCCGGTGCACAGAACTGAACAGAGCGAAACTGCGAGTCAACTTACACCCTCCAGCAGGCTGGTCCTGATCTCTGGGCCCATGGTGCCTAGTACGACGGCCAGCGAGGAGGGCATGCCCAGCCGCGCGCTGTAGATAGTTCTTCTCCGCCTGCCGGCAGTTGGCCACGGTCTCCGCGTGGTACTCGTGCGAAAAGCTCATGCGGGCCACGTTATTGTTTTATTCCGTAGTGAACATTTACAACTTCTATGTATATCAAATTCGTTTTGCGTTCTAGGAAGAAATAGATACAGCGCGATGGTCGGTATGCGGCCCTAGAATGACACATAGAGACAGAGATAGTTGGTCTGCTGCAGTAGAAAGGAAACCAGTTTACCTGCAGCGCCAGTGTCACTCAGAGAAGGGTATTCTTACCAGTCTCCAGAGTTACCACTGCTGAGAGAGGTAACCAGAGCCAAACTATGTTTCAACTTACACCCTCTAGCAGGCCGGTCCTGATCTCCGGGCCCTTGGTGTCGAGTGCGATGGCCAGCGAGAAGGGAATGCCCAGCCGCGCGCTGTAGTTCTTCTCCGCCTGCCGGCAGTTGGCGATGGTCTCCGCGTGGTACTCGTGGGAGCCGTGCGAGAAGTTCATACGGGCCACGTTCATGCCAGTCTCCATCATCTTCTCCAAGGTCTCCACGCCGCGGGATACCGGCCCTGATGTGAGCGAGGGGTAGAAATAAAATTATAGCTCGGCGCTGACAGCACAGCATCTATATCGAGCACGATCATCATGTTATATGGCTCGCGCATGCTTCGTGAAGAAAGATAAGCGCTATTATATCGGTTCTCGTTCTCTATCAAGCCCGATATGCCGGCTCGATGCCACGGGTTATAAGCAGCCTATATACGTCCCACTGTAGGGACGTATATAGGCTTAACCACTCGTCTGCCGCGACACAGATCTGTGTCCAACTTAGTATGGGCCACCTATACGTTGCGTTCCGCGAGGGCAGTTCAGGAGTTAATCACCACGCGTGCCCACCGCGGATTGGCGATTTCAAGCGCTGAGGTATGTAAATAGCTCAGACATTCAGGTTTCCTCACGATGTTTTCCTTCACCGTTAGCGAGTGGTATTGCTACTATTACTGCACAGATGCCACGGGTACGAGAACAGTAATAATTTAACCGATGAGCAATAAAATACCGTTTTGGTCAGCAATATAATCTTTTCTGATAGCAATAAAAGTCTTTTGAGCGCCAACTTGGCCTGCAGAAAATATTAATTGCATAGCAAAATTGTCAAATTGGACAGCTAAAAATTCCAAATTTGATTTGTTAGGAAATAAGGTGAAAAAAAAAATTGTTTAACCGCATTTGCCGATAATGCGGTTAAATAATTTTTTTTCTGTATTCTATTTTCATAAATGTAGATAGAAAAGAGGTGGCAAAAAACCATCTAAATATGGACACCATCATGCTGTGCTGCTAGTCTGCTAGTGATTATTGTGCAGATCGATACTTAATTTTGCTGACCAAATAAATATTTTTCACAAAAATTAAAATTGTTTTTGTTCATAATGGTGTCGGATAACAAATAGGATATGTATTTGCATTCGGTCTATTTCGCAAACAACTTTACTCCCACTAGCCTAGTGGCATTGAATTTTAACTAGTGGGTAGAACATTGGACTCGGAAGCGGGAGACCCAGGTTCGATTCCCAGTGCAGGCATGTAACTATGACTTTTCTTTGTAAGTTATGTACATTTGTGAAGTTATAGTAGCAATACCACTCGCTAACGGTGAAGGAAAACATCGTGGGAAACCTGGGTGTCTGAGCTATTCACATACCTCAGCGCTTGAAATAGCCAATCCGTGGTGGGCACGCGTGGCCTGTGCCCTACAGTGGGACGTATGTAGGCTGCTTATGAATGCTTATTCTTCAGCATCATCATTGCATTGCGTCTCCTCATTTCTCTTATTATTTTGCTAAGCGAATGATGCTTCTAACAATAATGATGCCCATACTCTCTCTGAGAGAAGGCCTGTGCCCTACAGTGGGACGTATATAGGCTGCTTATGCTTTACTCCACAGAAAGACGAGTCTTTTTCATTTTCTGTGCTCTTTTAGAACTCCAAAAGGTTTTGTCAAAAATCATCACCACCTTCAGTTGACCGCATATCGATCTTTACGGTTATGGCTTCACATCAACCTTTACGTAACATCTATTTATATAAAGGTCGATGTGACGTCCACATCTTATGGGTTAATGTTAATTTTCACTTTCCAATATGACTCAAGTCATGATGACGTAATTTCTTTCTGCTACCGGGTGGTAGCCAATTTTTCCAAAATTCAAATGGAGATTTAAATTATAAAATATTATTAAAATATGACGTCAATGATGTTGGAAAGCTCGCTAATGTAAACATAGCTTTTAGGCTCCAAAAGAAGACACGGGGCGGCGCCCTTGGTTTAATTTGACCACAGTTGTACTTAAATTACCATGACATTGTGACGAAACAGGCGTTTTATTGATCAGCTATGACGCAACAGGGCTTGTTAGTATCAATTTGCATGTGCATGATCGAGAAACGAAATACACAGTGAATGTTTACTGGCGTTACAGAAATTTTCGTTCAAACTACCTATTACCTGCTGAGCAATATAGTTCCTTCCGTGCAAATCGTGTATTATTATTGTAAATCGGGTAGGTATCTGCTTACCCTTCCGGGGTACAGGCGTGAGTTTGTACTACGTTATGGTGTCATTTATGTGTGGCGATTATGGCAAAACCCCTCCTGGTTATGAAAACCATGAGGGAGGCCTATGTCCTGCAGCGGGCGTCAAACGGCTGATGATGATGATGATGATGGTGTCATTTCAGTGTCTTCTTTTTTAATATCTTTCCATTCTTGGAAGTTAGCATTTGTTAGTTATCTGCATTACTCTCTTTCTATTTAAGACAATTTTAAGTTCGTGGTTGGATCACGGATTAAAAAAAAAGATTTTGTTCATAATAACCGAAGATGTAACCTTTAAGACCCCATCTTAAGTCTTCTTCACTCATGCCCGGCAATTAAAGTAAATCTGTGTATAGATCAGTCCACTACCGTTCAGTTAGTATCATTATTGGCATCGCAGTTGAGTTGACCTTGCTATGAATGCCGCAGAAAAAACGGCCAGCGACGCGTGAATGCTATGAAATTGTGCCAATTTCCTGACTGTAGAAAATTCTGTAGACATGTACTATATTTTAATGATACTGCCAGCTAAACCAGGATGCGCAAATTTTTATTCAAAAATAGCATTAAAGTTGAGCGTAATAAGAGCTATTGTTAAAGAAAGTTATCTACAGTATATTTCCAGTTTCACATAATTTCATCGGCGTGACGCTTCGTACTTGATTTGCTATAGTTTTGCAGTATGCTAATCCCTGCCGGTAACTAGCCGGTTTTAACCCGTATATTCAATGCCCGTATTAGACCGGACCGTCAATAGTTAAATTGCAATGCATAACGCATGACCTAGGTCGACTATTATTCTATTAACTACATCCGAAAATTGGATAAATCTACATTTTGGTCCGATCCGTGACAAAGTGGGACAACGCACAATATCGATACAAAATAAAGTAATTTTTTTAGGGTTTCGTAGTCAGACAAGGAACCCTTATAGTTTCGCCATGTCCGTCTGTCTGTCTGTCCATCCGCGGCCTAGCGCAAAGACCGGTGGTACTGGAAAGCTGAAATTTGGTACGTGTATTTATCACGCTGACAAAGTTAAAGAATAAAATGTAGGATTTTGTTTTTTTATTGGACCTCCCCTAACATGAGAAGTGGGGATGATTTTTTTTTCTCGTCTACCCCATCATGTGGGGCATCGTTAGATTGGTCGTTGAAAAATATTTAGACTATTTTTGATCTACGGAAAAACGGAACCCCGTTTGCGAAATATTAAGCTTTAAAGCGCAAATTTTTGTCTGGCTAAACCTCAGAACACAAAAAGAAGGAGAAGTGCCATATGGGCGTGGCACTGTCGACCAACGTTAGCCCGGTTGGGCTAACCTCGGCGAAACTTTTAAATATGGCCGTCAATCGCCTCGCGCCCGCTATCGCCGTAACATATGTGAAAAATGCCTGATTACCTACAGAAATCGCAGTGATACATGCTATTCAAATAACAGTGCAGTGTCTTTTCACCGGTAAGCCTATTTTACTCACTATATCCATCTTTAAACTACGAAAAATCATAATTATAATAATTTTCCTGTGCAATATGCATTCCAGTACTAAGAACATAAATGAGACGGATTTATATCGTCGGGTTTACTCCACTGCTGTTTTTATGTAGAATTTTCGTGGAGGTTTTCTAACATGGAAAAGCAAGCCCGCAATGGACCGTCTCGCGAAACTGACTATTGTTCTATGCGATGAATTGCGATGTTTCGTGGTACGGCCGCATGTATTTGCCGTGAACTGTCAAAGTCACCAGTAGGTGTCAGCGGGAGTCATAGTTATGGGGTAGTTGCTTTCTTTCCAGACTGATTAAGTATCGATAATTCGTCGCATTTACACTCGTTCGTCCAGACTTCCAAAATTACTAGAACCAATTATATTGTACGACTAGGTAGCTATTGTCCGCGACTCCGTCCACGTGGACCTCAGTTGCTAAGGAAGCTTCTACTTTAGTGGCAGATTTTGTCGTAATATAAACAGGCTTACTTTTCACCACGTATTTCAAAAAGTTTTTAATAAAGATTTAATTTCAGGTTTCCCAAAGACCCTAATAGGAAAGATAAATGAATTGAAACTACAGGGAGATTGCTTAACTGGCTTCCTCTCAAATCAAATACCGGTTGCTCCATCCATTTTACGGAGAAATGTTTCCAGATGCTGCAGAGTGGAAAAAATATTAACGTGGGCAGGTCCTGCTTTGAAAATACCAGTAATAAGGAGTTCCATAAATGTTGAGGTACCAATATATCTAAAATTACGGCATAATTATATTTTACATGATGTGGAATATTCGATTGTTACTTTATTCTGATTCTCTATTTCAGGTGACAATGGACGCAACGACGCATAACTCTGCAAAAGAAAGTATTTCTAAAGAAACAAGTCAGGTGATGTGGTTATGGTGCTAAATAATATTCTTATAATTTTTTATGAGCCTAATCTTATAAATGAAATTCGATTAATTTAAAATAAAGTAAATGAAGTGTTTTCAATAAATTAATAATTTATTTACTATTTTAGATCCGTATTAGAAAGTTTCGGATATTGTTACTGTTGAAACATGCGTTTCTGAAGAAATAACAGGTGACCAGGTAATGTTTTTAATATTACCATAATTTATTTAATATTTTAGATCCCCTTGGAAGTAAGGGATATTTTTTTGTCGAAAAATGCTGCGAATGTCAAAGCCCCCTGTAAATAATTGTCAGACATAGAGGAATGTCCATTCGATTGAACACATAATTTATCGGTCATATAGCGCCGCCACAGACTAGAAAATCGAAAAATCATATGAACAAAGTTGAAAATATAACATCGAGTTTTCAAAAGTCGTAAAACAAAGTTGTTGTAAATGACTTACTTTAATTGACGTGTTTCAGGAATTGTGTTAACTTAAAAATGGCCCTGTATAAATAAAAAAATATTAGATTTTTTACAAATGCATACTTTTTATATTTTAGATACAGCAACGAGTTGCCGAAGGCCCAGAAACTGGTAGATTTATGTCGATTGAACAAAAAACCTCGAAAAAAAAAATCACGCAAAACATTGAACAATGTCAACAAGTGCTAAATAAATATTTACCTTTTAAGGGAACAGTAAAATATTCTCTGCAGGATCTCAGTCGGATGATGATGTTATCTTTTTAATGTAAATGTGTTTCGAAAGTTTCTTTAAGTTTATGTTTCACAAGTTTCTTTTGGCCAGTTTCTGAATTGAGAATTTTGCTAAGTAAATGGTTAACTGTAGTGCTGTCTCTTCGATTTTTTCACAAAAGAGCGTGACAGAACGTTACTTATGTTTTTACTTAGTGAAATTCTCAATTCAGAAACCAGCCCTTTGAGTTCTTACTACCTAATGTATTTTTCACAAGTTAATAAAAATATTATTTATGTGATATTATTGAGAATGTTTTTTATGTACCCATCACAGTTGTCACCCACCAAGGCAATGAAAATTTTAATCCAAGCTCAGAAACATCTACAGTCACTGCTAATTAATTCACGAGTTAAAATAAGTAGTTCTAGATTTTTTAAGGTGTGCGCTATACAAAAACGCGCATAAGGTGAAGGCAAGGCGCAGGCATCTTGCCGCTTCAAACAAAAATTACGCAGGCGATATGTTTTGAATTATATTCAAGCGGCGCGGCACAGCCAACGTCGTTTCGTCGCCTATGTAGGTTTTCATACCTACATTTTGTAGGTAAATCAGCAAATGTTCTCTAAACTTTGTCATTTAGAATATTTGTATGATTAGAATTTACTATGAAACGGAATTCACGAATTATACGATAGGTAGGTATGAACAAAACTGACATATTTAGGAATTAACACATTGGTAGGCAAAGCCTGTAAAAATAAAAGCTTAGGCAGCCTTTTGCAAAGGATTACTACAACGAAATAAAGTAGTAACAGACTACGCGACGTAGAGAAATAATTAGTTACTATTTAGGTATAGATGGCAAGAAAAAAATCGACATAATGTACAAAAAAGTTTTTGTACGATGTACGATTTTTTTTTAAGTATAATCGATAATGTACTTTTTTGTCCCCATCACTAATGTTGTGCTGCTCTTCTCATTGGCTGTTTCATTTGTGTAAACAGCGAATAGTGAGCCGGTTGTTTATGTTGTAATCAAATAGAGATTATGAGGACAATGTAGCTGTGTGAGTAAGTGGCGACATCGGTTTTCTAGCAAACGGGCCATTATAACACTTCTCCTTCTTTTTGTGTTCTGAGGGCTAAACGGTTGATTGTAGAAACGTGAAAAATTCAGGGTAGTAGCTGAATTTAAGCATTTTATCATGAATGCCGTCGATAGATGGCAGTCGTTAACTGGAACATTGACAAACGGTTCATACATTATAAGGTATTACTTTCAAGTTGTGACGTCATAGTTTGACTCCGATTTGTATGGCGCGTTTTTTTACCACTTTCTTGACAGGTCACATTATGAAAAGCATTAGTCGTATCTTTTAGGTACATGACCTCTCCGATTATATTAAAATATTTTTTGTGCAAGTTCTCCATTGGTGAGCCTTATTAGAGATTAATGTATATGTTACAGTCATAGTGATTAAATAGCTATTATACATAATGACTGGTCATTATATATAAAAGCCAAATTCACTAGACAAAGTAATAAATTATTATGCTAACGTTTTATTTTGGCAAGTGTTATATAGCAAATAATTGTTTGATTAAATTTATATTTCGCATTTTGTTTGTTAGGTCAGTACACATAAGCAAAAATAGGTTCGAAGTTCCAGGATGGAGCGGAGCGCAGCGACGCTCCATCCTGAAACTTCGGGTGTTAGTTCTTTTTTTTTATATAAAAGCGAAAAAAAAAATTTCAATAAAAAACTTAGTTTTGTGTCAAACTTAAACAGGGTTGGTGCATGGAAAAGTCATAGGTACCCTACATTATCCAAGTCTTCAAAGATATTATATAAAATTGCTAGTAAATGTGATTAATTTTGTTATATATAATGACTAGACAATATTATATAATATCCAGATTTATTACTTTGGCTGTAACATATACAATAACAACCTTTGCTTTAATAATTTTATTCTGTGCCACTCCTCTGTTGGATGCAAGCCTTGTGCTTCGCAGTTTAGTTTAAAGAAATTCTAAAACAATGCCTTTGAAAAACGTGGCTCGTGGCGAAAGCTCCACGGAATTTAGGAATGAAGTCAGAGAGTACTCACCAATAGTGCAGATGATTCCTGAGAGACGCACATAGGAAGCCTTGGAGTCGATGTCCAGGGAGCATATGTGCTGAAGATGCGAGACAGCGTCGGCGGCAGCCATTTGCATCCCAGGCTTGTCGGCCGATCCAGCCTGTTGGTAGAGGAAAGGGATTAATAAGAAGTTCGGCTCTACCCCATAATTTGAGGCTTGGCGTAGCCTTGCTCGGAGTCTCTTTGATTGATCACATCAGAAATTTGTTCTCGTTATTGAGCTCGTGGTGTTTTTCGATTCCTCAGCAGATTTTGTTGCTTGCTGACAACCGTGTTCTGTTCCTAATCTAAATAATATACTGCTCAATAGAATTAGGGGAATAATATTTCAAAGTGGAATAAAACTTTGTGCACACATTTTTAATTATACTGGCCACTAAATATTAAAGTGACATTCTTCACGGAAATAAAAATAAAGACTGAAATAAAAAATAAACAACAACCCGACTTGTAGAGCAACCCACCTGAGTCCGTTGCTCTACAACGCATACTTGTACGACATTTACGCCGTTCTAGAAAACTGTTACTTTTTACTTTACGCAGACTATAAAAAGATCTTAGATATTACAAAATCAAAAGACTATCTTATTATGAATTGAATAGAATTAATGTTGAGATCCAGAAGTGCGTCCAAAATACATTCACGCGAAGTCCTACACCCATAGTTTTCACTTATGGCATAGGCGGTCACTCTTTAGAAAGAGTGGATACAATTTGTGACCTTGGTGTTGTCCTTCATATTAAGTTAACCTATGAGAAGCATATAAATTACATAGTGGAGCGAGCATATCGAAATTTAGGATTTGTCATGCGTGTTCGTAAGCCATCCCAAGACGCTGACTGTATAAAGATGGTTTATTTTGAATTTGTCAGCATTTTAGAGTATGCCAGCAGGAGGTCTCTTAAATACATAACACATTCCCAAAATTTAAAGTAGACTTTGGAAAACCGTTGCAAATTATTGGACATGTCCCTGCTCCAAGATGTTTTGTCTGGTAGGCTTGATTCCGCTCATCTGGTTTCCGAGTTGAACTTTAGCAGGTTGTTCAAATGGGAATTTTTAGCCTATGCCACCCGCGCAAACACGACGAATCGAATGAGATTTTATTTGTCAAAATCTCACTATTGCTTAAGGAGTTATGAGGGAACATAGAATCGGACATACTTACATACGAGCCAAACACACTATCCTCCTTTGGGCCCTGGCGCAGTCGGGTAAAAACATAAGAACATGGGCGTTTTAATATGGTGGCCAACAAGACCATGTACACCAAAAAACAAAGTGACACCATCGAATAGGTATCGCTTCCATATTCTGTAGATCAGAAGGAGCGACTCTTAGGTCAGTTCGTACACATGCCATAGTTTGACTCTCTTGAAGCATAGTGAGAGCTTAGGAGACTTGGATGTCAGTCAGATCTAGCATAATGACCTTCTAAACCGTATGAAAACTCACTTCAATCAATAACACTCAGAAAACTTGAAATATGGCGTCACTTTGTTTTTAGGTGTAGGCACATAGACTACCATAGTAAAAAATGTTAACCAAAACGCTGATGATCTTTTGTATTTTATTTTCACGAACACTTTAATATTTGGCAGGCAGTTATAATCAGAAAGAACCTTTTTTTATTCTACTTTGAAATCTTATTCCCCTAATTTTGTTGAGCAGCATATAAATTTTTTTTTTAAAGTGAAATTATTTTCGCAATAGAGATTGCTAGACGCAATATAACACTAATAATTGTTTTTTTTTCGAAAAGCTTACCATAATATGAACAGACGCAAATAAACACGCTTGAACGGTCGTTCCTGTCGAGGTGATAAGGACGACTGATGTATAGGTAGGGATTTCAGATTTACATCGAAATCGTCTAGGGCAGGGCTTCCCAAACTTATTTTAACTGTGACGTGACGCCGCAATTTTGTTTGCGAAGACGCCCCCAGGGCGAAGGATGTGCTTGCTTTTCTATGCATAGCTTCTCAAAACGGGGCTTAAGTATGGAAATTGCCACTATCATCTCTTTCTCAACATTTATTTGCGATCTATACTGTTCTTTAATCTTTATGACTGAAACTGGCAATCGGTGTTGTGGATCGCTTCGCGACGCCCGCCCCCCCTGAAATTATACCCCAGGGCATCGTGAGGCAGTTTGGGAAGCCCTGGTCGAGGGAATCAACTACGCCGTTATCTTTCAAGATATTGGAACATTGTATTACGGCTTTTCCCAAGCAATAGACAATAACGGTTTATGATTGATTACAGCACGTTTAATTAAAGAAAGGAACTGAAGAATTATTTGCTTCTCGCTCACGCGATATAGACGGCAATATTGTATAAGCGAGGTAAATAGTTGCCCAGTCCTTTTCTTTAATTAGTCAGTGTCAAAAGAATCTGGCACATTTCCGTCCAATACATTAATTAAACAAAAAACACGTCATGTAACGTCAGGTACAAAATTCTGACGTTTCTTATGTTATTTACGTACGCTATAATCAGCACCTTAAGTTCATTGACACTCTGTAGCATTATTTTGGGACATGAAGTATGAAGTTTAACGACTGGATAACAGATTAGAGCAAACTCCGTCTAGTTTTGTAAGTTCAAATAGCAACCATAACACCTCTAACCTATAACCGCAGCCGATAAGAGTCGCAGATGTGATGGACAGAACCGTTGCTATGTTTTCAGTTGGCTAAATTGATGAGGCAAACATATTTGTTAACATATTAAAAACTGACAATATAAAGGGAAAAACTACCACATACTATTTAAACTCCATTTGAGAAGTGTTTTAACTAAATCGTGTTTTTAAAAATAACACCGTCAGTCTTCTTTATAAAAAAACACGATTCCTTTAAAACACTACTGAAATGCACTTTAAATAGTCTGTAAAGGGTAACACCAACGTAAACTGCATTTGTAGAGTGGAATCGAGTTTTTATTTGGACTGTTACTGTCAAACAAAGCACTCATCCACCATAACGTAGGTAGATACGTACAATTCTAATTTATTAAAATTGGACGTTCTACTGTTTTCAATTTTGTACAGTCGACAGTACATCAACCTTTACATAAGTGCACTCTAATAAGTTACGTTAAGGACGACTTTGCAAGAGATACGTAAAGGTTGACCTGCTGTCAACTGTACTCGCAAGTAACGCAATGAGCGAATGAGTGAATAAGTAAACAATTTACTGATATACAGAGCGTGAGTAGGCATTTAGATGCCTACTTTGAGGTAGGTAGATATTTTCCTGATGCTTACAGTCTAACGACGCATCTCTATATACCTAGATGGAGCAAGAGAAGTATAGAGATGCAAGAATGTATGTAAAATTTCATTGAAAAGTAATGAGATATTCGTCAATACAATGTTCTTTTGAGAAGCGGAGATCGATACCTAGTGACTACTCTATAAGCTCGGTACAACTGATTTGCATTGTTCGTGGAGTGTAATGTACAGTCAACAGCACATCAATATTTACACGCGTGCACTCTATTCAGTTACGTTACGAGCCTCCGCAACTAAAATGTGACAGTTTCTGTCGACTGTGTATCGGATACCGCATGATACTAACCCACATAGTATATCAATTAAAGTGACAAGCGGATTTATAGAATTCGGCGCACATTAAAGCATCCGATTATAAGAATTTTCGTTATATCTACTGACATTATTTTTTTTATGTAGGTAGTGACTATAATCACACAGAATAATACACAGTAGAGTATAGCTTAACGCTAAATAACTATTTACATTTATCTTTCAAAACCTTAAACAGCTATGCCAGCTGTTAGAACAGCTGCAATTTTTCCGTTGCCATGGCAACAGCAATTCGTAGACGGCAACACGTTTTCAAAACACTGATAATCTGGCATTTCGTAAATGAAAACACAATTAACGACACAATTTTCCCGAAAAACCGGCGCGGAGAGCGCCCTATCTTCATGGTAACATCTGGAGCCACAACAACAAACTAATATAACAAAGCGATCACGTAACAGTTTTCGCGGCATCAAAACTCAAAATACACACAAACTAGAGCTTTATTTTTTGTACCTCGGTTTTCCCATCGTAGATCGTCGGCCAGCCCATGTTAGCGCAGTGAAAATGGAAGGTTTTACGGAGATATTCAGCGGGAGTTGAAGCTAGCTGCTTCAGTGATCTTGAACTGCCCTTCCGTAGTTTTTCCCCAGTACTAAACGCGTGCGACTTGCGTATTAGACCGACTGACGAAGAGCGCAGCCGCAAAAACGTTGTGGCGACGCGGGGGTGAACTTTTTTTAATAATAACAAAAGGCACAATTTTATCAGCCAATCGTAAGATTTTTGGGTTGTTATTTACTTTAAATTTGAAAATTGACTTTGATTTGGTGAAGGTTTAATATAATACCTATGGTTGGTGTCTAAATATAGCCAGTTGAACACATGCCAGTACCTATATTCAGTGGCAGTTGGATGACAGTTCCATCTAATGTCTGCTGCTTTCTTATCAATGCAGTGTTAATACAAAATGTTTGGAACTTTGGACCCAAGTATTGCGACTTTTTGGTTACACTTGCAACCAAAGAGTCCACATAATATAGTGTGTGTGACGATGACCTATTTTTAAGGCCCTCCTTATGGTAAGGTATGGCACTTTTAATACTTGTCTTCTGCAGTGAGCAAGTCTCAATGATGCTGTTATGTCTGGCATGCTGTCTTGCTCGCATATAACAACATGCCAGCCGTAACAGCAGCCTTAAATGTAACTTGAAATATCTTCTCAGGGAACACACGTGAATCAAACTTATCAGACCGGATATCAATAGGAGAATAAAAAAAATTCTAGGGCAATTATAGTATTTTTTCAGTTATTATTGTAGGTGTATGTATGACTTGCATTGTATGTATGACTTTAGTTAGAACATCACCAGTATTCCCATCCTAACCAAAGCTTTAAGCCAACAGCTTTACATTGTCTAGATTTTTTTAAGTAGGTAACTATAAAGTAACTACACAGTTCTATATTTCCTTTTAAAGTATTGCCTTCAGGTTTGGTAATTTTAAAACACTGTTTCAAATAAGACCTTTAAACAGTTTTTAAAATTGTTTATAATGTCAAGTCAATCAAATCAAAATATTAATTGCACCATAGTCACATGATCTAAAACAAAAATGTGGAGGGTTAAAATATCTACAGGTTTGCCTGTTGCTGTAATATTAATAGAAAGACAGCCAATCTCTTGTAACAACTTAACATAATAAAGTGATTAAAAAAACATAGCTGGCAGTATTGTGTGATGAAGATGTATATAGAGGTACAATTACTGTCTGTTAATAATCTGTTGATGGCTTTTACTTAATGGTTAACAGCTAGAAAACATCATGAGTAAAAAGCTGGATAACAGGGAATGAAAGTTCAGCAAGGGTTGCAGAGACCCGCTTCAGTTCACTAGAGTCCCAAAAATCGACTACTGGGCATTGTTCAAGATGTTTGCTGGCATCTGTACCTACTAGTTACTTTCCTGGTGTAATGCTTGGACAATGTTAACAAATGACTTTGACAGGGTTGGTTTTCGGGTCTCATTGGCAAACAATGCAGGATGTGACTTTGTACTTTAGTTCGTAGTATAATGAACAAATAGTTTAAACAATGTTCGCTTTACTCGTCCATCGCAAGCTCATCCCGATTCAAGTTATCTGTTGAGTGCTATAACTAAGTAGGTAAATCATTAAATATTTTATGGTCCTTATTAGTCGACCTGGCTGTAAACAATAACAACACGGTTTGTTCCATACAATAGAGAGTTTTGGCTAGCAACTTATGGCCTAAATGTTCTTATTTAGAAAACCAAAAACAAGGTCAGTTTATTATTCACATTGCCACTGAGGAGTGTTTTAGAGGAATCGTGTTTTTGTAAATAAGACCGCTGTAGCAAGTAGGCATAAAAAGATTTTTAGCCATAATTTTTTTTTTGGTTAACTTTTAGGTTAGATTACGTAGGCAAGCTTTTTAGGAATTTTAATTTTCGAATTCTTACATACCTACGAATCCAATCATGTGTGCCGGAAATAATGAGTAATCATTAAAAATTTGAGTAAACAGGCAAATAGGTAACATGGAAATCGCATGGAGATATGAAGTTCTCTTCGGTGTAAAGATGATGGATTCATAACTTTATGGCATTAACTTCAGTTTGTTATTACTTAAACGTCACGTAAACATGTAAAAGGAAAAGAAATAGAAGTTCACTTACGCAGCAAACAGCCATAGTGTGGTAAAAACTAGCAAAAAGTTAGGAAGAAATTAAAACTACGGTAACTCCCCAAGTTTGACACTTTTGACAGCTGTAAAAATGCATTCAAGAATAGATTAGAGGTCACCCAATGTCAAAGCCATTTAAAAAAAAAACTAGATTGCGTTATTTATATAAGTACCTATGCATATTATAGGGACGTAAATAAAATAAAAAAATTTGAACTATAGGTACTAATCGTTTTTTAATTGATACCTACAGTTTAATTTCCCTCAAAATATTGGAAATATTTAGATTAGATCACAGTCAACGAACAATTAAGTTACATACATAATGAAAGTATTTTGCTGCTCAAAAATTAAATTCATAATACTTACACGCTGCTTTCCAATTACGGCCTTCATAATAGTGAACACACACACTTATTACACAAGTTCTTGGGATGACCACTGTGTCCCTTCTGAATGTCGACTAACTTAAAGTTTATCTTTACGGCGGCCGTCCTCTTATCATTTTATTCATGATAGCAAACCACACAGATACTAACAGTTTTATAACGCCACTAAGGGTGAGATATTGATGGCAGTTCGATATTGAAAATCGATTGGATGCCGACTAATTGCGTACTATTAATTACCTACAGAAATGTTCAGAGGTCGAAATGATATGTCCTCCCTCCGGATAACTGGTGAGAATCAAGTTTCTATGTATGGAACACTGCAGTTGCTGTAAGCATAAAAAAGAATTTAGCCTCTAACGGCCTTATTATAAAAGCACGATTCCTCTAAAGCACTCCACAGAGGCAGTTTATTTAATCTGTGGTTAAGTCTTTTCCTAGTAAAATCACGGATTATTTTAATAGGCGTTTATCGCGTGTTTTTATAAATAAGACCGTGTAAGTCTACTTTGTTTTGCAGTTTGCAGGTACATCCCGACAAAAAAAGAGTAGAAATAGGAAATGGATCCTATTTTACCGATACTTCTCTATAACTACTTTATTAATACTATAAAGAGGAAAACTTTGTAAGTTTGTATGTATGATGTAATCTCCGAAACTACTTTTCAGAATTAAAAAAATATTTCTCCACCAGTATGAATTAGAATGGACCTTCGATAGAAACGGTCTGTAGGCTTATTCAAGATTCAACTATCACGCGAACGAAGTCACGCTTACGGACACTGTTAGTAACTTATACATGCTTATACAAATACAAGAAAATTATATAAAAAAGACAGTCCTAGCAAAATGATACCTACCCTTTTTACATTTTTTTTTTTGCCAAGACGTACAATGTAAACAATGCAGCAACAATAGTTGTGTTGTACACGTAATTTGGGTACTTTATAATGAAAAACACGGTAAGTACTTACTAACGGACGAAATAAAAGATAAATTTCATTGAACTTACTTTTATTTTTAAAAACTCAAAATTTTATGTTTGAAATCATATAACAACATACCGACTGAATAAAAATCATAATACTAGCTACTGACAAGAGTTTCACCTTTTAACATTGTATTTAAAATTCAATGCTTTTACAAAGGCTTGGAATGACCAACAGCGAAGAATTAAAGAGGGTTTTAGCAAAGGGCCCACAGCCTGTTTAATAAATTAGTAATTAACTTACAATGATCAGTAAATGATCGCTCAATAAGATTTACTATTCGACAGTTGGGAGAAAATTACTGATAATGGAGAACTTGTATAAATGGTTAAATATTTTGGAGTCATACGTTACGTTTAACGCCTCAATATGTATGAAGAATTTGTCATTATTTAGTTACCTAGTCAAATAATATTTGTATATACCGTTAAGAATTTAAAGGTTAAAATAAATCTAATAAGTTTTTTAGTAAATTGTTTTTTGAGACCTGTAAAACTACGAAAAACTCCAATCTAATTTTGATGCAAGTTCCCCATTGCATGGCTAAGTACGAGGGGTGTTTAATAAGTATTGAGAATGAGGTATAAACTTCTTGGATAGAAAAAAAGAATATACTGCAGGCATAGGCCACTTATTTGTAGACATAATAAAATAAAAAAAGTTTGATGTTCTTTTATTTTTTCAATCATAGAAGGTTCTAACTTGTGGTCTGTCGCAAAGTCGCAACGAGTAATCGGAAATGGAGAAAATTGAAGTTCGCACGGGACACAAACTTATGAAGATTTGAGATTTTTGTAAAAATATTAATTTAACACATTCTAATTTCTGATATCAGGATAAACGTTCCTATGAGTGGCTATTTCTTGCCTAACACGTGACAATGGTGAAATTATACTGGATAATCAGTGCAATGAGTCCATAAAGCAGAATTGAAGTTCGCCCGGTAGGTAATTAAAATCTGTCTGAAATTTTTTACTACGGAACAAGTAAATCAAGACTTGCAGGATACGTTCGGCCCGGACCTCTAAGAAATTCGAGGCCGTTCCATCCGCCGACATAATCATGGGTTCCCTTTTTTGGGACAGCCAAGGGATGGTGATGAATGAATACCTCAGTCATGGAGCCACTATTATGGGGAATATGTACGTAGAACAAATCAAAAGGTTGTGTGACGAAATACGCGGAAAACGGCGTGGGAAACTAGCTAGTTGTTTTGTTTCGTCGAGATCCAAAGTTGCGATGGCTGCCATCAATGATGCTGGCTTCGAATTGGTAAAACATCCTCCATATTGTCCAGACCTTGCTCCTAGTGATTTTTATCTATTTCTGAGAATGAAAAAAATAGTCCAGAAATTCGACGATTCGGCAGTGATCGCCGCAGTAAAGGTTTTTTAGAGAATCAAGATGAAGGTTTTTTAAGAAAGGAATTTTAGGTTTAGAAAGAAGATATGCTAAGTGTATACAATTAAAAGGTGACTAAGTATGTTTAAAAATAAAATAACATTTGATAAAAGTTAATTGCATCTTATTCATTCTCACTACTTATTGAAGCCCCCTAGTACAAACTTTAATGGCGCCGGTTTGTTCAGTTGTTTTCAGAGCCACAATGTAGTGTTGAGAAATAAAATGAGACGCAAAACTATTGAGACCCTTTTTTGAAAGTACTTTCGGTCTGTATCACCGTAAAATGTACACAAAATTGAGCTTCAACCAAATTTCGAAACCATTCAAAAATAAAGCTAGAAAATATAACACAAAATCGCGCGAAGGCGTTCACTATTCGGCATTTCAGAATGTAATAAGAAAGCATTCGATTAGCAAGCAAATAGTATCGTTGTCAAATCGTCTTCATTAGTTTCAATAAAGTTTAAAAATACTATGCAATCCTGTCAACAATATGTAGTTACTATCTGTATGTAATTATTTAATTTATCAACAGTTTGATATACTTCTGTAAGATTTACTTTTTGAACATTTATTAGAATAGGTTATCAAATAGTGCAATCAGTAGATGAAGCTACGGAATAGTTAGGCCAATAATAATTTTCCGTTTCTCTTTGAGGCATACAAGTTTATATACAATTCCCTATTTATTTATGCTAAATAGTTTTGATGACGATCAATATACAATACATACATTCGTTATACATGGAAGGTACTTTTTGAATTTGGAGCACAATATTGTCGATCGCAACGAGTGAAAATAGCGTGAACAACTATGCTATCTTAACTTAACATTATATTTGATCCGTTTCTATTAACTCTTATGTCTCATTTATTTTAACTACATTCATAATATCACTTCAGGCTGACACAGTTTTATAGATAAAATAGTGCCTACATTTCCTAAAAAATAAGATGTCATACATTTTAGCGTCGTCGGGCCGTCGATTTACAACGTTGTGCTTAAAGATGCATTTCGGTAGAAAAGGTATAGTTACCAAAATCTAAGGACATTAAATTAAAAACCTTTGTAAAAACCAGCGACCAGAAAAATATTAATTCATGAATAAAATCATAGTGTAGAAATTTAAACTACGTAGCTAATAAATATAAAAGACTGCAAGCAATTCACCTCCGATTTACGAAAGGTATAATTCAAAACCAAAATCACAGTTTGCGATTGGTGTCACACAAATCAGTTTACTTATTCGTAAATCATCGTACTAATTGGCTCCATCGTCGTACCTACTACACAAGAGAATACAATAAAATAAAAACAAAACTGGCCACGCGTCATCATGCCCGACGAAAAAACCAAACTACAATACGCAATCAGCTGACTTAGACCTTTTAGCATCACCCGCCCGCTGGGTACTAGCCGACCTCGCTTTTCACGTAGAAGAGCAAATACGGGGTCGCGGCGGACCTCATTTTTGGCTCGGCGGAGAGTAGATCCTCGAACTCTTCATTGGATATCGGTTTCACTAGTTCGTCGTCGCAGGCCAGCCAGCATCCGTCCGCCCTCTGCCGCGGCACGCAACACTCCTTGGCCGCGCAACCAGTGGGCTGTGGCCTCGGTCTATTGAAGAGAGTCCTCATGAAGCTAGAGCTCGTATTGTTGGTCGTCGCGTCTCCGGAGCCCTCTCGCTCGCACTTTAAGTCGCCGCTCGTGCTGTCTCGCGCATACGCGACGTAGTGTCCACCCGAGAGCGTCTGCCCCAGGTGCATGATTACCGCCCAGAGGATGTACCTGGAGAATTGAAATGGAGAGGATAGTATTACGAAGGCTCACCGTGAAATTTTAAATAGAAATTTTCTCCTGTCAACGTCACTTGCACAAGCATACACGAAAATCAGAAGTGGGATTACAAATCAGTTAGAAGGCTGGTTAGCAGGCCACTTCGCAAAATATAGCATAATATCTAAATGGGCCTTTAGGGTGGGCCTTTAGGTATAAACTCTTTTCAAATACCCATTCATTAGAAAACATCGCCAGCAGAAGCACGCTAGAAAATCAGAAGTGGGATCATTAAGCAGCTGGCTGCTTCGCTAAAACTTTCGCTTAAACATTAACTTCTATAAATCCTAATCCTTGAGCACGCCGTTGAGGTTTAAAGCGTCGCACCACCTTTTGTGGTCTAAATAGGCTAGTAGGAAGGGACTGTTTTCAACTCTACCAACTTATTAGAAAACATCACAAGTGGGATCATTACGCAACTGGTTGCCTTGCAAAAATTCGCTTAAATTACCCAAAAACTCCAGTACTTTTTCTGAATGTGTGCTTTTGTTTCTATTGCAACACTTTATTCCTATGCGGCGGCTTGTCGGCGGGGCGGCGCGCGCAGGTCTCGTAGAAGCACGCCATGGCGGTGGGCGCGTGACCTTCTACATGCAACCGAGTCATTTTCTACTATAACAAGTCACAAGTTTCATCCGGAAAAGCACGCTGGAAAATCAGAAGTGGGATCTTTAAATAGCCTCACCTCATAACATGCTTGGACGGCTTTCCTGGCCGCTTCACCCAAATCTCTCAGAATTTGCACACACACAGATCTGGAGCTCTATTTTTGAATCACTCGTATCGCGTCGAGCGCTCGATTTCTACTGATTTTCGTTCGATATCTGAAATTCCGTATTTTTTAATCACTCTAACTGCAACGAATGGTCCTTACCACTCGTCTCGCATGGCGATCGGTAGATTAATTGTCAAAAAACGATTTCGACATTTCGTTAGAACACAAATCAAAATGACAGTAGTAGTGTTTTGTTTGTATCAAAAGACAAAGATTTTTTATTTAAACAGCCAATAAAACAGTGTTTTACGTTCCGTTTCTGTTACGGTAGTTTCCGGTTTTTTTTAATTTCTGCGTGGAATGGATAAAATACAATACTTCAAATTGTACTGGCAACACTTCAGGCGAACGATTCAAAAATACGGAAAAACGACATCATGCGACTTAGAAGACGAGTGTGACTTAAGTCGCATTCGACGATACAATTTCATACGAGTGATTCAAAAATAGAGCTCCAGCTCTATGTGTGAAAGAACTTCTGGAGTTTTTAAGCATAATACCTATGCTTGGGCGGCTGGTCGGCGGGGCGGCGCGCGCAGGCCTCGCAGAAGCAAGCCATGGCGGTGGGCGTGGGCGCGTGCCGCGTGATCTTCTGCATGCCGCCGCTGAACCGCTTCAGCTGCAGCACGAGCAGCCGCGGCAGCCGCGCGTAGCCCACCGAGCGGCGCGCCTCCACGTAGCGGAGGCACACGCTGCACCAGTACTGCGACGGGTGGTAAAATAAAAATCAAATCTACTCATACCTACAATCGTAGTTATTGATGGCATCATTTGTTTCCTGAATTATTGTTAGTTTATCTCGTTATAATAATTGAAGCTCTTTCATACACCGCTTTATTTCTAGTTTAGGCTACGTTTCTACTCTTACCCATGTCATGTAGAGTCTAGGGGTAGAGTGTCGTATAGAAGCGAAGAGTCATCGTTTTCTGGTCGCGTAGTAACTCGGCGAAGTGAAAACTAGAGTGTCGTATAGAAGCGCAGTGTTAGAGGATTTGTAAACTAAAAACTATTCGGTGTGTTAGGCTACTCTTGTATTGAAATGTCAATGTCCTTTATATAATCCAACACGCAGTGCCACCTTGTTCTGGTCACTAGGCGAAGTGGCAGCTAGAGTGTCACCTAAAATCTAGGGGTAAAGTGAGATACAGAAGCGCAGTGCCACCTTGTTCTGGTCGCGCAGACACTCGGCGGCGGTGGCGGCGGCGCGGAAGGGCTCGGCCTCGTCGGGCGGCGCGTCGCCGTCGTCCGCGACCGGCACGCAGACGTCGCACATCGCCTGCGTGTGCTCGCGCACCGTCTCGCACTCGAGGCAGGTTGTGCGCATCACCATTGTGCCTGCGGAGGGCGATTTTGCTGAAGCTGTGAGCTTCAGGGGTGCCAGGGAGCAACACTAGCGCCACCGGGGAAAAAATATCATATCTTTTTTTTTACAGACCGAATTTGCAAAAAGTGTTTGTACAGTCTCTCAATCATGTTAATAGTGAATTTTAGGACCATTTCCGGGAACCTAAGGCAAAATACCTAGGACTAGATAGCAAAAACGGCCGTTTTCCCAGGTTCGCGATCGTACGTTCTTGTGAATCCTAAAAATCACTATTAACATGATTGTGCACACTTTTTGCAAAACCGATCTGTAAAAAAGATATTTTTTGTTTTCATTGGTGGGGCTAGTTAGCCCCCTGGATCCCCTTAACCTCTGAACTGCCCTCGCGGAACGCAACGTATAGGTGGCCCATACTAAGTTGGACACAGATCTGTGTCGCGGCAGACGAGTGGTTAAGGCTGCCCTTACGTCTAACACAGCGTAACGTCCGTAATTATTATTATCTAGACTCAGTCCACATTTTTCAAAACTATACAATTTTTTTACAATCATAAAAAATAGAATATGCGAGAGAATTTCAAGGCTGCTTTTACGTCTGGCATGCTGTCCCGCTCGGACATTTTCCCCAAACTTGAATTTGTATGCCTTATGGCCAAACATAGAGATTATAGAATTGAACTTAATCGTAATTGTAATTAATATTTCATGATAACGCGAGGGAAAGTGTAACGTGTATACGTCTTTTTTAACGTGGTAGCTGGCCGGTGCAGCCGTCTATTTTGAATTTGGAAGAGAAATTGTTAAATTGGTTTAGGGGTTAGTAGTCACCTAAAGCACAGTTAATTTAAGTTAGGGACTAAATTAAACTTGCTCACACAATATAGCGTAACATTGTATGAGCGAGAGGCAAATAGATAGTTGTACAGACCCTTTCTTTAATTAACAGTTATAGCGAAGAATTAGGTATGATGTTAAAATAGGTAAAGGAAATAAAACTGTAGCTTTTGATACGGTTAGGGTTGTGGCTATTTACTTTACTTTATTCCAACCCACCCAAAGTAACTTTCGAGAAAAAAGCTTCTTAACATTGTTTTGATCCACGTTTTTGATCAGACATTTTATTAGTAATCACTTTGATATCAAAAATGTCGGCACAAAAACATGGAACAAAACAATATAATGTAAAAATCGTGTTTCAAGATAGTCACCTTTTGTGTGTTGGAATGTCTCTGTGTAACCCGGTCTGTAGCCCAGCGGATTAGTAAGTTGAAGTGGCAGTGGGCGGGGCACATAGCACGCAGAACTGATGGCCGATGGGGCCGAAAAGTTCTCGAATGGAGACCACATATCGGCAAGCGCAGCGTAGGACGACCAGCCACAAGATGGACAGATGATCTCATCCAAGTGGCAGGAAGACGCTGGATGCAGGCCGCTTCCAACCGGTCTTTTTGGAAATCCATGGAGGAGGCCTATGTCCAGCAGTGGACTTCTTGTGGCTGAACGATGATGATGATGATGATGATGAACCCGGTTCAATATATTTTCGTCCAACCCTTGTCTCACCTTCAAAGTCGTCGGCGACAAAGTCGGGCGCGGGGCGCGACTCCGGGGGAGAGGGCGCCCGCTCGTCGGGCGGCGAGGCGCGGCGCTCCGTCCCGCCGCGCGCATCCAGCCGCTTCTTCCACGACTTGCGGAGCCCCAGCGTCGGCTTGCTGTCGCCCTCGATAGTGGGCTGTCGGCCGACGCCGTTGCTAGCGTGGCGAAACGGTTGTTGGTTAGACATGAGATATCTGCACTTAACCTCATAAGTAGAGGCCACTGTACGTAGCAAGTGCTGATATAATGAACATCTCAACACTAGAACGTATAGTATGTATCTTGCGGAACCCCTTGCTGTCGATAGTGGGCTGCCATCCAACGTCGTTGTTCACAAAGGGGAAGGGGTTCAGTTAGTTAGACATGAGATTACCGCACTTGCCTTACAGTTGAGTCATTGTCAAGTGCTGAGATAATATTTGTTATGGTATAAATGGCTAACAAACTGGGCGCCAATTCTGTTAGAGCTTAACAATGGTCCCGTGACCTGTTTTTGCATTCCAATGATGCTTTGAAGGTTTAAAATGTGTGCACCTATAGACTTGAAGCGGCAATTAAATAGAACCAGCTTGCATGCAATTATCATTGCAACACAGTCAGCGTCGCAAAGCTCTGGGCCGCAACTTAAACAGTTGATTAAGACTGTAATAAAATTGGTTTGCCATCGACACGCTAAGAAGAAGATCATTGCACTAGAAAGTAATAATAGTATCTTGAGACCATTGAGCCCGCCTTGGTGTGAACATTCAACAGCACATCAAACATTACACAAGTGTAACTCTGCTTAGTTACATTAATTCTCCACCCCAGTCAAAACAAAATGTTCGTATCTGTCAGGCTACAAGAGCTTCATCTCAACCAACACACCTGTCGCCATTCTCATGGATGTTCAAGCGAGACGATCGCGCACTGAGAGCTCGACAGGTCTCTCGTATGTTGTTCAGTATGCATATTAGCAGCTCATGGGCGTCTTGTTGTCGGTTGCCTGGTGAAGGAAAATGGGCCTTAGCATTTAAAGCTGAATGTTTTAAACAGACATGTTTTAAAGTTATAATTATTTAACACTGAATGTTTAAAACAGACATGTTTTAAAGTTATTATTATTTAACGCTGAATGTTTTAAACAGACATGTTTTAAAGTTATTATTATTTAACGCTGAATGTTTTAAACAGACATGTTTTAAAGTTATTATTATTTAACGCTGAATGTTTTAAACAGACATGTTTTTAAGTTATTATTATTTACACTGAATGTTTTAAATTAAGTTTTGAAATTTTATTACCAGTCCCATGAATTCAGATAGAGTAAATAAGTTTTTTATAAGTAGCCTGTATATGTCCCACTGCAGGGCACAGGACTTCTCTCAGAGAGTATGGGCTTTATTACCTTGTGTGTCCACCGCCGATGATGATGATTATTACACTAAATTAAGTTTTGCAATTGGATTCTTGGTCCCATCCCTATTATTGCCACCTACAAATTCACTTTCAAAAATGGGGCCAATCTTTTCCCAGACCTGACAATTAGTCTTTACCAATGAAAGGAGACCAAGACATGACAAATTGATTAGTCAAACTAGAGGACTTTATTGATTGTCACTTTTTTATGAATTTTAAAGCTAACACTCACCTTCAAAGGTAGAATTGACTTCTCTCAGAGCACACAGGAAAGCGTCAGCGGCAAAGGGCTCCGGGGAGGCGTCAGCCGAGCTACTGTTCAGGCATTTCGTCTCGGCCGCGCGCAAGCTAGCAAATGTCTCGTGAAGACGCTCCGTTGCTATCTGGGAATTGGTTGGTGGGAAGTTTATTGTTAAAAACATATTTTCTTACAACCTTTGACATATCCCTCCGTCTGGCATACTAGCCTTGATGAGTCGCATTGCAAAAATTCACCTGCTATACATTGACTATGAAACTGTGTAGAAATGAGGGTAATCGCCCAACCAAAAGCTAATGAGCACCAGGCATAAAAAGTAAAACAAACAATGGTTACAAAAAATTGTTTAGCCTTAAATCTGTCGGGGGATCGCCCCTTTCTGCCCCTTTTGAGCCAGGATTGCAGATAGTTAAAGATTGCAATCTGCAGCTTTGATTTCAGATTTTGTACTTATATTTCAAATATTGACTACATTCTCTATTAAACAAATGGCAAGTGATTGCCAGCTTATTGGCTAATCCAGCATAGTTCAATAATCCAGATATTCTAGCTCTGCCTAAATAACTTCAACTTCCAATTTCATCAAGCCCTTTGTTATTGTCACCTGTATTTTGCTCTTGGCAGAGCTGTTGTCGGGCTGTCCCAGTGACAACAGATCCTTGCTACTCCATGAGCGAGTGCCTGAGGACGCGAGTCCCGCAGCACTCCGGCCCAACGAGGAGCTCTTCAGCCGGATGCTGCCAAGCTTCTGCTCCACACTGGCTAGGTCCGAGACCAGGTGGTGTAGGTTGTGCAGGAAGCGTGGGGCATATCTGCAAGAAGTTTGTTTCAGTGTTGAAAAGGACTAAATTAATCATTAATGAATGACATACATAACATGTGGACATGTAGCACCTTTGTGCTAAAATTTCCTTTCTTATCAGGGACAAATTAGTCTACACTGTCTCGGTGGTCTAGCAGTAAAATATCTGACTACCAAAGCAGAGGTTGTGGGTTTGATTACTGCCAGAAGCTGCAGTACTTGATTTGTATAAATGGCCTTGGTCAGCACAGGTTATCCTAGTTTGGGTCAGGACAAGTGGCTGTGTTGTGTGCAAGATATTATGGTATAGAATAGACTGGACCAACCAGGCATTCTCAAGATAATGCAACCTTCTATAAAAGGAATCTCCTCAAGACAAGGACAGTGGTTTTGACAATTACATGTTTGTAAGCTTGTATGGAGGGGGTAATCTTCGATAGTACTTATCCGATTTAAAAAATTCTTTCAGCAGTATTTAGAATGGACCTTCAGGGTGGATATAGGCTATAGACTAATCCGTTTACCACGCGAACATCACTGTTAATAAAATAAACCCAGAGTTGTAGGAGGGCAAAATTTATCTTAGCATGTTTGAATATAATATAGTAAGTTATACATATAAGCAAAGATCAACCACAGATAAGTTTCAATCTGATAAAAAAATCATTCTTGTTATCTACCTTGAGATGTGTTAGGTATATATTTTGATAACAATCTAAGCTACGCTATTTACATAGAAAGGTCCATCTCACCTTAAAGTATACAGAACACTGTTGAGAAAACATGTGTTCCCAAGGTTAGATAGTGTGGCGATAGGTGTCTTTTTCTGTGGTCCATGGCTCCCATTGTAGTGACTGTCCGTTGTATGGTGGCCATTCAACATTGCAGCACTTGACGCGGGCGGTCTACTAATGATGACCAGGTCGGGCTCACAAGATATATCTGGAATTCCATATACTGACATTAACTATGAGTAGTGTTTAGAGCTAACCTTTTACGTAACAACATATGGAATGTATGGAGTTAATAAACATTTAAAACTTACCAATAGGCTTGGATGCACCAGTAATGGCTTTAAGCCGTTTCGATGCGTTTAATGTAGTAAGATATGTGCTTTTAAAAGGCCGCTTTAGTGGCTTTATGTCTTTATTTTGGCCGCTGAGAGAGTTAGGAGGCTGGGCGTTCTCTTTCGAGTCTCCGTTGTGGGTCTGGACACGGTTTTCGTTGCTCAGATACTGTACATTCTTTCTCTTCAAAGAAAACGGATATTTAAGATTTATAACACCTTTTTTCGTTTCTGACACGGAATTTAATGGCATCTTCAGTAAACCTGTAACGGAATGGCAGTAAATGTAGAACGGACACGGCAAAATACGGGTAGAGGCCACGACTTCCCAACTTTCCAAGATAAGTGCCTAGTTGAGAGAAAATCTAACCGTTCCGTTGGAGATTACTTACGGGCACAATCTCACATGGTTCAGTGACGTACATTATATAGTAAAACTGTGTAATCGCATTGTTTTGAGCTTATTTGACCAGGAAATTTGTGAAAGTTAACCGCAAACAAACCCTTCCGTAACAGACGGCCATATTGAAAAATATTTGATTGACAGTGCACTGCGTTCGAAAATGGTTCCAAAACATACTAAATCCACAGAATAAATAAAAAACCTGGATGATTTTGAATCACAGCCAGTAAAGATGCGTTCAAGAAATTTGAAAAAAATGGGAAAGGAACTAAGAAGGAGGAGAACTAAACAAAATTTTTCTGAACAAAATTTTACATCAAATGTTAAAATTCATGGTCTTCCTTTTATTTCTAACACTATGATATTCAGCAAAAAAATAATCCTTATGATGAAGCCTTTCGATCGGTACAATAAAGCTACAGGGTCATTTTTTGCTCGTGTAGCGGGTTCGATTCCCGGTTCAACCACGTATTTATTTAAAAATCTATGAATGCAGTTAAATTTTTTTTTAAATTAAAATAATGTCTTCTTTCAGTAAAAATGTTCCATCTACAATATTCAAGGTACTTTCACCTTTCACAACGTGACACTGGCAAAATCTCTGTGCACCCTACAAGCACGGGGCAAAGTTCAAATAAAAAAAAAAAAGGTACTTTCCCTCCATGTGGCATAGCCACATTGAAATTAAAACGATGTAGGGACTCAAGTCTACAGTCCCTTGCAGCTGTGAAAAAATCAAACTTCTAAGTTAAAGTAAAAAAAGATATGGCTGTTTATGCCGCAAAAAACGGACATTTCGACACTCAAGGGGAATCAAAATTTATAGAGTAGGTACTTTCCGTTGACTTAGAACTATGAAATTTGGCAAGTAGGTATATCGCCTTGTACTAAAGATACAGGGTTAAATCTGAAAACTATACATCTGTAATTAAATCATAAAAAAATAGTCTATGAAGTTTGGGACAACCTCGGAAAGAACTGCGACTCGATTCTTGAACTATTTATAATATTATGTAACTACAAAGTACAGAACCCTTGATGGGCGAGTCCGACTCGCACTTGTCTTGTTTTCTGTGACATTAGTTATCACGGTGGAATTATAGCAATGCTCGGTTCTATCCGTAAGACAGCTATTTATTCTTTACACAATTTTGTTTAAACACTCCCAAATTGACTATGACCCTCAGCTTGAAATCAAAAGAAGAAAGCATGCAGTTTGCAAAACAGTTTCCCTAAAAACCAAATTTTCTCATAAGTTCTTCTGCTTTTTGGGTAGCTATTTGTATAACAAAGCAAATCTTATTTTATCAATATACTCACTTACCAAATACAGCTGCAAGAAAAAAGTAACAGACTGGTTGCTAACACTCCCCTATGATTCTACTGAAGATCTCTTAAATATTATTTCCTAACTCAACCTCAATAAGATTAAATTGTATTTCATTTATTGCACAAGGTGCTCCTTCATACACACATACACACACGCACACACACATACTCACACATACACTCAATCAACATGCATACGCTCATTAAGTACGCATGCATCTTATGTTTCCATTAATTTAGTGTTTTAAAATTTATATTGTCTATAATAACACTGCCGGTTATAATTTCCTGTTAAACTTAAGAACTTTAAAAAATGTACATACAATTGAGAAACAATGCATCATAAGTTTAGTGAGGGCCTGGAGATCTGTCACACAGGATCTTTCCTAGTATGGACTCCAGCCTCTCACATAGGAATTAGTCTTGATTACTCAAATTGTACCTACTATATGTTTTGATACCTCTGTGAGAGGGAAATAAACGAAATTACTTACTTACTGAGTACCAAGCAGAACATCCCTCCCAGGTATGTTGTAAGGGGATCATTTACCGAACCATAATCACATCTAGAATTATTACTGAGTGACATTGTCTTGATTTACTATGGCGCGTAAAATATGGGATTCGTAAAAACCATCTACAATCATCTAACAAACCTCATAATCAGTTAGTCAGAATTCTTTCCACATGCGCTGTCTTCGCAACATATTAGGCATTACATGAGAGGATAGGACACAAACGAGAGAGACCTAGAGCTATCACCACGGTGTCACAGCTCAGTCTCACAGCCTTACTCAAGGAGCGTCGCTTGCGTTGGCTGGCGCATGGACTCTACTCGTCTGCCAAGAGCTGTCAAGAGCGCGTGCCAAGAGGCGTTCGTTACCACTTAAACTGTGCGGCTACTGCGCTTTAAGGACTGAGTCAAGCGTGACATGGCGGCTTTTATGATCGATCACGATAGCTGGGATAAACTTGCTGTAGACAGAGACGCCTGGAGAGAGGAAGTTCGGGAGGGCCGCAATACCTGCAAGGAAGTATTGTATGGTACTCGGCACGGGCCGACAAGAGAGCCAGGGGCACCAAATCCGTACCGACCCGACTCCGGACTCTTCCTTTATGTGTCCTACAAACTCCTACAAACTCCTACAAAGTCCTACAAAGTGTCAAACTCTTAGGCACTGCTTAAATCATCCGTATAATGATAACTGATTAGTTAATATAGAACTGAAAATAACAGAATAAAAAGGAATTGTACCCTCGTAAGACTTTACATACAAACTATTCACAAGGCTATAATTTCTTTTTGATACATTTATTTCCAATCCTGAGCACGATCAAACCTCGATTTGTATCCTCTAAGTGTATTGGTAAAGTTTCATTGTGATTTGGCATGTCTTTTGTAAATAAAAACCAAACTAAATTTGTGTTTGTGTTTTTCCTGGTACAATAAAGAATATTTTTATCTTACATTTGTATGGGAATTGCTCCTTGCAGGACTCGCATCCTTACAGGACGGGTGTAAATAGAGCTACTCTAGATGTTACTCAACAGTAATACGACACGGAAGCAGTAATAGAGCCTACCTAGTGACAGGAGCAAAATAGCGGAAAAAAATAGCGATGCATTCTCGGACTTCGCGTCTTTTTCTGCGTCTAGCCAGCCGTACAGTCGGCAGCATAAAACTTTATAGAATAGAATAGAATATTCTTTATTGTATGTGCAACAGGAATTATACATGAGAATTAAACAATAATATAGTACAGTACAATTGGCGGCCTTATTACCTACTAAAAGTAATTTCTTGCAGTCCGTGTGGCGCCGGATTAAGAATAGCGTCACTCCATTTCCTTCCGTGGATGTCGGAGAAGGCGACTAAGGCAATTAATTACCACGTGACGGGCAGCAGCGTCTTCCTGAGATTCCAACCGCATACTGCGATCGCCAACCCGCCTGCCAAGCGTGGCGATTATGGCAAAACCCTTCATGATTATGAAAACTACGAAGGAGGCCTATGTCCTGCAGTGGGTGTCAAATGACTGATCATGATGAGGGTCCCCTTGCCTAACACCTCGTTTTATGTTGAACGGCTTACCGATTCTTTCAAGTTTAATTTCGCACTGGTTTCTCTGTAGATAGCTCTAAGAAGGTTGATGTATTTAGCGTGTATACCTTGATCAGATAGGCTTTCCCAAAGACCTGAAATAATAACTTAAACACAAAACAATCACTTGTCCCGGTCCCAAACTAGGATACCCTGTGCTGTGACAGTAACCAGGCAAGGACATCACAACCACACACCCAGACTGAGGCCATTTGTACAAATGTACGGTGGCCCCACAGTGGGAATCGAACCCACGACCTTCGACGTGGTAATCAGACGGAATACCGCTAGACCACCGAGGCAGTTCAACAAGCCCTTTTACAGATTCCTATCCACGGATATAAAGACGCAGTGCAGTTCCACCACTTATCACTGCAGCTTAACCCTGCTAGGGGTGAGAGGTAAACCCGTTTAAAGGGTAAAAATCATTTCCGCGCAGGCCGGCTGCCGAGCACTTAGTTAAAGAGCTCTTCTTTTAGGCACTTTAGGTGGGATTCATCATCATCATCATCATCAGCCGGTGTCAGTCCACTGCTGGACATAGGCCTCTCCCAGGGTGGGATTAATGAATCCTATTCGTTTGGGACGTGAGAGATTATGTCTTACTTACCTACGTAACATAATTTTTGAACGGATTCCTTTTGTCCCATTGCATAAGTCGTAAAGATAGAGAAACAGAGGCCGTGGGCGGCCATTCCTCAAAGTGGTTTTATGTGTTTGTGTGATTCGTGTCAAAGGTGGAAACACAGATTATTAATATCTTTTAAGTTTGCAATAAAATTTATTTTTCGGCGTCTTGATGGTCCTGGCTGCAGAAGTTTCGCCACGGTAGACTTTTCGAGTCGTGAAGACTCTTGAACCTGCAGGAAATGTTGCTTTGAGGGTCATCATAATCGTCGTCGTCGTTGAATAGAATGTCGACTCTGGCAACGTTGTTGCATGTTTGCCCAGTGCCATGCAGGCAAATAACGGAGCAATTAATTTTTGGTTTTTTCTATCGATATCTCAATAACGATAGGTGTAAAATGTGAAGGATCTTAATTGTAGATCGTAAAAAAAGCTACAAAAAAGTATTGCATTAACATTTTCGTGTTTCAATGGAGAATCGAGTTATGGTAATAAAACTGAACTTAACCCTTTTTTTAAGATGGCAGAAAATGCACATAGGAAATCTGTGTGGACAATTTGAAGTTAAGCTTTTCTAGGCCACGTAATATAGAAAATTTAGGTTTCTTGGTTCACATGCGTTTCCAAATGTATATTATGACTGGACTATTGTAGTGGAGAAAAAGATAGTGAAAGAAACTCTGATCATCTTTTCTCAAATCGTCTTAATTACAATAGGAATAGTTATCCCTCGTGGACCCGTTCAATTTAATTCAATTCATGTATTTTTATTCATTCCAAAAACAAAATGTGGAGAAAAAGCTAACAAAGAAACTCTACATTTATTCTTTTCAAAATACGTTTTAACTTAATCAGCAGAGTTTTCAACTTAAAATAAGTATTAGTCATGAATATGTTGAACACTAGTCACTATCGTCCTGTAATTAATAATTATTCTGCTGTTTATTGCCAAACATCTTTGTCTCCTAAATAATCCTCGATGTATAGTAAGCTTTAATGGTGCAAAATAATGTTACCGAAGAGAAGATGTCTGTTGTGGGCCAAAACTGACTAATTTCAAGTCACGAAACTCAAATCTTATTTCGACGTAATCTAATATACGAGTATAAAAATCTCGTGTCACAGTGAGTGTCGTCGAACTCCTCCGGAACGGTGTATATGTATTTGGTAGGTCGTAGGCTAATTAATATGGCAAAGCAACGTTTGCTAAGTCGCATAGCAGGAGTATAAGTTAGTATTGTTTTAACATTGAATAATAAGTAGAGAACCTCCACCAATCCGGACTTGGCCCCCGTGGTGGAGTATGGCCTATACCTACCTCAGGGAAGAGACCCGTGCCTCTCGGTGGGGACATAATGGGTTGATGATGATTACGCAGAGATTTTATGATTTTTTTTTATTCTGAGAAAAATAATATTATGAGGTAATTGTGGGTCAATTTTGTTATTTCACAAAAATAACAATACGAAAGTTACAAATCTTATCAACGAGTGAGACTAGCGCCAATCGCCATAAAAAGCTTTGGAATGATCTTCTATCCCTAATTAAAATTCCTATGGTTTTCGTTGTTTATTATTGTTGTTTATTTGTAGCGTTTTCGTAGCGCGTAGTACCTTTCCCCCATTGTTGTAGCCACGTTTTTGTTAGGAAGTTGCTACGTTGTTCAAGCAAGGTTAGTAAAGTTTGTAGATAAGTATCTCAGTAGGGAACTAAGTAATATGTTGAATGCGAGTAACAGGAGAATCCACTTTACTATGAAAACTTTCTAGAGTTTAAATCTGAAATCTTTCCGAGCAATTTTTGTCATTTGCGGCGGGCTGATAGATAAAAAAATAAGAGTCCGTTTAGCACTCTACACTGCTACTTGCGCTGCACCTGCCACTTTCTACTCCCTCCGTCCATTAACCTTTCACTAAATAAATCACTTGCAATCCGTTCCTTGCAATTCCGTCCTTGAGGTCCTTCCCTTTCACTAAATCTTGTTACCTCAATTTCATAATACAACAAAAAAAATTCCTAGGTTATTATTAGATATTATTTACGAATGCTCGTATTTTATCTTTAACAACTTTTATTATGATTTTGTCTTAGTTGTTAAATAATTAAATTCAATGTGAACGTCATGTGCAAATCGAAGTAGTAGAGAAACGAAAGAATGTTTGTCCTACATTTTACAACTTCGAACGGCAAATTGCAAATTGTACTAATAATAATAACTTACACGCAACATAAGCTCTTGTCCTGATTCCAAACTGGGATACCCTGTGCTGTCGTAACCAGACAAGGACATTACAAACATGGCAATACACCCAGTCTGAGGCAATTTGTACAAATGTATGGCGGCCCCTACGAACCCACGACCTCCGGCATGGTAATCAGATGTGATACTAGACCAACGAGGCAGTCAAGTGAACGAGGCACGAGATAAAAATGTTCGTGTTAAGCCCGCGGGCTTTGGGCGGAGAGGAACTAGCTAGGCTCACAACCACTTACTGCATTCGGAGATATCTTTTTCTTCTTCTAACTTTAACTGTAACGTTCTATTTAAATTTAAAAATCCTCCCGTGGATGTCGTAGAAGGTGACTAAGGAAATAAATTACCAGGCGACGGGCAGCAGCGTCTTCCTGAGATTCCAACCACATACGGCGATCGCCAACCCGCCTGTCAAGCGTGGCGATTATGGAAAAACCTCGCATGGTTATGAAAACCATGAGGGAGGCCTATGTCCTACAGTGGGCGTCAAATGGCTGATGAACGTTCTATTTGCATACCAGTTTAATTTACTTTTTAATTTATTTATGCAATTGGCTCCGGATTTACGTTTTCATTGAATATAACCTTAGTTTTATCCAAGTTCATCCGGAGACCAATGCGTTGGAGAGAATCAGCTAGGCCACTCAGCATACGTTGTAGAGCTTGCAGCGTTTTCACCATGAGATGTCGTCTGCAAATTCCAAGTGTGAAAGGTACTCTCCGTTTATGTTAAGGCCCCCTTCCAGTCCAGTGTCTTGAACATATTCTCCATTGCATTTCTGAACAATTTGGGGGAAATAACATCCCCTTGTCTCATACGACGATGTATGGGGATAGGCTCAGACTGCCGGTTCTGGATTTGGACTGCCATAGTAGCGGCGTTGTACCTTTCAACACTTGGATGGATTGCCAGTCGACTTGGCATCGTTGCAAAGATTCCGGAACAGACCAGGTCTCGGCTGAGTCAAAGGCCTTTTCAAGGTCCACAAACGGTAAGCACAGGGAGTACGTCTACGAAAAATTGGCGCGTACTCCCACAAGGGTTCGCTATGCCTGTACTAGATAACGGGAAAAACCCCCCATGGTCATGTCTTTGTGGTGTGCCCTGGAAGAGGCCTATTATCCCTATCGGCTCGTGCTGAAAATCAGTGCTATGGGCAAAACCGCAGCGTATACTGAGTTCGAGGCCATTTTACCGCTGCATAGACATACCCTGGGTCTCTATTGTTGCTGGATAATTTTTGTTGTTTAATTGTTTTGTTTGTTTCTAATCAATTGTAATGTATGTCTTTGTGGCGTTAAATAAAAGTTTTTTCTTATACGAAGTGCCAATAAAATTATTGGCAGCTGCATATGTGATTTCTATTACTGTTCTTCTTTCAATGCTTATCTACCACAGATATCTCAATGCTCTGAGCACTCTACTGTAGGAGATGCAGCTCTGCATACTTCTCTTATGTAATTGCCGAAAGAAATAGATTTTTGCTGGTCACTCTAGTCCATCCATTCCATATTACAAAACCAGGGATGTCAGCAGTCGGTTTTTAACCGACTTCAAAAAACGGGGCAGGTTATCAATTCGACGTGTATATATTTTGGGCTATGTCCCTCCATAACTCCGTCAAATCTTAACCAGATAATATTTGTTTTTGTTCGAATAGATATAACGTCCCATTGGTCCCATTTTAATTTGGTGAAGATCTGATGAAGACTTTCAGAGATGGAGATCGGAACTCTTCAATGGACAGCAGTAAATAAGGACTAATGGGGCCCATTCTTTAATAATATCCGTATGTTTAATAAAATAGCGTAAAAGTGGTCCCGAGGTAATTTGGTGATGTTCTGGTGAAGACTTTCGGAGATGGAATTTGAGAACGCCAAATTTTAATGCAACGAATTAAGTAGGGTAAGTTATGGTTATAAGGGTCTTGTTTATTTCCCTCCCGATCCCCCACTAAAAATTGAAAAATAAAAATTTTACATAAAAAATAAAAACCGACTTCGAAATACTACAGCAAAAAAAAAATTAGAAATAATTTAAATAATTAGAAGTATGTATACATGTAGGTATTGTAGAAGTATAATTTAATAGTAGTCGGTGTCCAGTTTCATAACCAGCACATACATGTTGGGCACTGACTCCAAATTGTACTTCTACAATACATACATGTATGCATACTTCTAATTATTGAAATTATTTCTAACTTTTTAGTGCTGTTGTGTTTCAAGTAGGTTTTCATTTTTTATTATTTTTTTTCTATTTAATCTCTAAACGTATTTTGTTTTAGATCCTGGCTGAACAATTCAAATCAAAGGATTTCGAACAACCAGATACTTTACTGAGGGCCGGTTTCTGAATTGAGAATTTCACTAAGTAAATACTTAAGTAACGTTCTGTCACGGTCTTTTCTGAGAAATTCGAAGAGACAGCACTACAGTTAACCATCTACTTAGCGAAATTTCCAACTCGGAAACTGGCCATTAGCCACTAGGACCGTATTTTATTTTGTACAGTTGTCGGTCAATTCAACTCTAACATGCTTGCACTCTACTCAGTTACTTTACGGGGGAAATTGCAACAAAATGAAGGTTGATCAGCTTTAATTTTCAATATTACTGTTACTTTTTTAATGTGTTTTTATATTTATGACCCCCTCTGTGGCGGTAAATAATCGTACTTTGTACACCGAGGGGAGAAACGTCGCTCGTCCCGACGCGATGCGGAGGGCTTAAAGGAAACTCAAGAACAGAAATAGAACTTTCTCCCGAGTGATATATAGTGCCTTATACTACACCTACGAGGAAATAAGATTGTTTATAATAGTCCAAAGCGTACTATTAAATTATCAATTCAGTAAAAAAACAAAATTTAACAAAACAAAACAAATTGCCGCGCTTGTTTTTTTATTCGTAGTGCTGAAAAAGGTTGCCAGGCTCCTTTAATTGAATATGTTAAAAAAATTCCTCCTCTTTTTTTGCTAAAAAACAAAAGAGCGCTAGCAGGGCAGGAATGGATTTTTCACCTCAATAGCTCGTAAAAGCTCTGTTTATCATTCGAAATCTGCGTGGAAAATCGCACTTTATCCGCTAGCGTGGAAAGTGTTTTTAAAATTCGAATATTTTTATTCAATAAAGGTTTCGTACAATAAATTACATATATATAGAACCTCATTGGTTTCGTAATATTTTATATTCTCTGCAGCCAGTCCATTGATGATTGAAATGCAAATACTTATTTCATGTCATGCGCCAGCCTCATTTAAAGAATCGCACGGGCCGGCAAGAAAATTTGATTTAAAAAAAAAAATTAACTTTCAATATTACCAATTGTAGTAATTTTACTTTTAATTTTTGAAATAAATAAACAGTAATTTAATATTTATTAAAACAGTTTTTCTTGCACCTAACATTTTCCTCGCTTTAGTGAGGTGAAAAGTTGTGTGTTGCGCTCGGCAGCAAAGTTATTTAGCGTCTCGTACCTTTGAAACCCTCGCTACGCTCAGGATTCTATATTTGAACCACTCGCTTCGCTCGTGGCTCAATCCTAGAATCCTTCGCTTGCTCAGGTTTCAATACAAGGTACTCGCGCCAAAAACTAACTTTGCAGCCTTGCATAACAAATAACTATTTATACAAATTCTTGCCCTCCTAGGGAGAGCAGGAATGAAATTCCATATAACTTTTCCCGCCGCACGAGAGAAATGACAAACTTTGTAACCCGTTTATGAACGAGCAATGAGACAGTGGGTGAGGTATGTTATATTTCTTCTTCTTCTTTCGACTGTGCTTGTACCTGTCTGTCAGAGGTGAAAGCAATCAGGGTCCATTGCCGCGGGCGGGACTAAAACTCGCAATGTTACAGACAACGCATATCGTTGTAATTTCACGGACAATTTACGATTTCTCCGGCTAGACTCCTCATTTACCCCTTTGAGTAAGACAGTCTATTACAGAAATGACATAATTTTGGAGGTTTATTTCAGTGGCTGAAAGTTGAAATTAACTTGTGACGCTCCAAAGTTTGCTGGAAGAAATCTTTTGCAGAGATAAGCGCGCCTTTGTACATGTTATTTCTTATAACTGTCCTGTGAAATGTTTCGTGTACAATAGAGTACCTATAAATAAAGCGAATAAAAAAAATGCTGACGTGACATTTGGATGTTTATTTCAGTGGCTGAAATTGAAGGAGATAAATTACAGTTAAGGTTAAGCAACACAGGGCGCGTTCAGTGCATGGATGGGTTAGGTTATTGTGTATGGCATGGCCGTCTATGCCTAACGCTAGTGGCATTTTTCCGAGCGGTTCCGTGCTTCGCAAGGCACGTTAAGCTGTTGGTGCCGGCTGCCGTCGATAGATGGCAGTCGTTAAGCCAAGTCAGAGGGCTTAGGGCGGCTTGACAACTTCTGACAGTAGACGAGCCACTAGTCTACAAGCCTCCACCAATCCGGACTTGGCCCCCGTGGTGGAGTATGGCCTATACCTTCCTCAGGGAAGAGACCCGTGCCCCTCGGTGGGGACATAATGGGTTGATGATGAAATTACAGTTTGGAAAACTAAAAACATGCTTTTGCACTTCATAAGGTTCTAAGTAATGTTACGCTTCAGTTTAATACACATGCTACTAACCGTTGCAGAGAGTTGTCATAAGGAGACAGTGTTAGCTACTGCATCGGTTCTTAGTAATTGTCCGTGCTACTAACAGTTGAGGAGCACCTTCGTGGAGAGAAAATCACAGCATGATTATATAAATAAATAAATAACATCCACACAACACAATCACTTGTCCTGGTCCTAAATTAGGTTACCCTGTGCTATGATAAAGGCAAGGTCAGCACAAACATGAATTTTTTTTAAATAAAAAGTAAAAACGGACTTCGAAACACTAGAAAGTTAGAAATAATTTAAATAATTAGAAGTATGTATACATGTAGGTATTGTAGAAGTATAATTTGGAGTCGGTGCCCAAAATATACGTGCTGGTCATGAAACTGGGTCAATGAAACCTACATTAATGGGGAAATAGAGGAGCTGCCCACCTGTTCATTCAGCATTGTAAATTACCTACCTATCCTTAGATAATTTGGAAATTTCCAGCTGCTTAAGTATAGATAATCTCAACCCCTTACTGACCCCTTAAATTTCCAAATTACAGGCCCGTATCCAAAAGGTGTTTGTTAAAAAGGATTTCTGATTGAACCTTTTCCCATCAGTAAACTGTCTGTTTTCAGGATTTATCCTAGCGAACATTTTGTTCAATAAGTCACGATATCAAGGTCTACTCGGGATGACCATTTAAAGGCACACCACGGATACATATAACTATTGAACTAGTTTCCAAATGCATAAAAGTTCATTTAACGTTATCGTTTAATAAGATGACCTGAGGTACAAATGCAATACAGGGTAAATAAATCCCTCCCAAAAAAAAAGATAAATACATTACATTACTTAAACTCACGCCTGTGTCCCGGAGGATCCCAGGGTTTGCCACTTGCCACGATCCTGACAGACCACTATAAGATAAATCTTTTCCAAAATAAATTTTTCAATGCTTATCATAACGCAGCAGCGTCTTCCTGAGATTCCAACTGCATCCTGCCATCGCCAATCCGCTTGCCAAGCGTGGCGATTATGGCAAAATCCCTCATGGTTATGATAACCACGAAGGAGGCCTATGTCCTGCAGTGGGCGTCAAATGGCTGATAATGATGATTACCAAAATTGATGAATCTTTCCTAAAATTTATAAATTTACATGTATGTATGTACTTATTCGAAAATCTTGTAAATATCGAATGGTCCGACCGAAGCCCCCATAATTTTAGCAAAGCAAGTCACGTGTCATGTTTTTTCATGCCATTGACGCTTGGAAGGTTTGATACACGTGTGCTTGAAGTGGCAGTGAAATTAAATCGACGCGTTCTCAGAACTGTCATGTACCTCATGTACTTGAACTAGCTTGATTAATCATGGAACCGGCATTGGCAGGTCACTTGTGACTTCGAGTAAACCTTTTGATATTATGTAACCTATTACAATTATATTTATATAACCTTTATATTACAAACCAGCTGTTGCCTGCGACTTCGTTCGTAGTTTTTATGTGTATTTTTCCGGGATAAAAAATAGCCTATGTGCTAATCTAGACTATAATCTATCTCTGTGCAAAGTTTCATCCAGATCCGTTCAACCGTATTTGCGTGAAAGAGTAACAAATATCCATCCTTACATACAAACTTTCGCGTTTATAATATTAGTAAGGATTACGATAACAATTACACAGCACTGATGAACTGATATGAAAACTTCAACAGTTATTCGAAAGTAGGTGCCCCATTTTGCCATGTAATGGTACCATTAATTTGACGCGCCTAGCGAAGTGTTGCTGTTAATAGCATCGGTAAATATAAACTTTTACACAACAGACGCAGCAACTGGAAGTTTTTTAATAAACCCATTACACGAACTTTACGCCTGAAGTAGAGGGACCAATTTAATTTGGTTTATGAGGTACGTGAATGGGCGGTAATGTAAAGAGAGGACGATTTCACTGCGCCATTAGCAAAGGGTGTGAAAGATAGCTATTGTTGTTGAATTTATACAGGCTGTGTAGTCGTCAATACGGAAAACTTTTACTGTTAGGAAAATTTCGGATTCACGAGAAAAATATCTACTGGACTAATAAATTTTAATTCAGCATGAAACAGCTGATATTTTCTCACGGTTTCATAGTTTTCGCCTGTGGTTTTCGCCATAGTTAAAATGCGTTGTGCTCGTGAACGGGCGCTGTTCGTGTATCTGGCCGCAGTATGAATGTTTTTTCTACTTTTGTAAAAAGTATTATTTTGGCTTTTAAAGTTATTGATGGCAATCAGATAGGCTTTGATGTATTAAGTTTAAGTTGATTGGAGAAAAGATGGTGTGGAGTTTTTTTTCCCGCTGTCTTTTCTCCGCTACAAATACGGGCCGAAGGCAGCGGCTAACATAGTAACATAGTACATCATCCTTGGTACATTGACATTCAGCAAACAAAATGTAAATTATTTACGTTGAAATAAATTATTGATTTCTGATTTTGTATACACCGTGAATTTTGGGAGGGTTTGAAACCCACAGGAAATGAACGTGCATAAACAGTAGCTATCGAACACGCTAGTTCGTTTTTTTAAAAAGTTTTCCAAAAATATCTCGACACAAACTCGAATTTTTGTGAACCATTAGTAGCCAGCTAGAGCGGTGCGTGCGCGCCACGGGTCCGCGGGTCATTGTTTTGATAGACGCAGAGGTAGTACACATTTTGCGCGATTTTTTCGACACAAGTTGTTTCAACTAATTTTTTTTATTTCCCATCTATATATAAAAGTAATAGTTTAAACAGATTTTTAATTACTATTTACCGCGGCTTTCGGACAACCCAGATTTCAGCGTGTATGGTGTTTTTGTTGTCTATACAACACTATGGGCCAGTTTATGAATTGAGAATTTCGCTAAGTAAATAGTTAACTGTAGTGCTGTCTCTTCGAATTTCTCAGAGAAGAGCGTGACAGACCGTTACTTAAGTATTTGCTTAGTGAAATTCTCAATTCAGAAAGCGGCCCTATCTATTACAACATTAGACAAAGATCGAATTTGAGAACAGCGCCTCTATAGAAACCAACAAGAAGCGTTTAACATTGACATTTCATGACATGCCACCGGCGCTGTGAAGGTTACATAGATAGCCGCTAGATGGCGAGCGCTGTCTTTAGACAACGTTTGTTGTATGGGAGACCCCTTAAATATTTATTTTATTCTGATTTTAGTATTTGTTGTTATAGCGGCAACAGAAATACATCATCTGTAAAAATTTCAGCTGTCTAGCTATCACGGTTCATGATATACAGCCTGGTGACAGACAGACAGACAGACGGACAGACGGACAGAAGGACATACGGACATACGGACAGACAGACAAACGGACAGTGAAGTCTTAGTTATAAAGTCCCTTCGGGTACGGAACCCTAAAAACGAATAACCTCGATTCCATTCTCACAATACGGAAAAGTATCTCAAGTCTTCACTAAAATTTAGCAACGAGCTGTAAATCCTTCAAGAGCTTTCTTCAAGAGTTCTCAGCAGGTGCATTGGGAGAAATCGGACTTTATTGTCGTGAATTGGATTCGATTTAGGTAAGAAGCAAGTTCGAGCGAATAAACAGACTCTAGAGCCGAATCGAATTGAGCTCTTAAGGCGCCCCCGCAAGGAGCAATTCCCATACAAACGTAGTTTGGTTTTTATTTACAAACGACATGCTGGATCGCAATGAAACTTTACCAAAACACCTAGAGGAAACAAATCAAGGTTTGATCGTGCTTAGAATTTGAAATACACTTATAAAAACAAATTATAGCCTTGTGAATAGTTTCGTGAAGTAATTTGTGAATTAAAACCAAACTTCGTTTGTATGGGAATAGCTCTTTGAGGGCCTGCTTTACAGGGCCGTATGAAGCCAGCTGCGCCTCACTTCAGAAACTAATAATTCACATTGCCCCAAACACTTTAATAAAATTGTTATAAAGTACATACGTGTATAAGGCCCGAAAAATAACTTAAACGAGTTTGACTGCGCATGGACATAATATTTAGGGTCTCATTGGCGGGGGAACGCAAAATTGACAGATAAGTAATTAAAATAATTTTTGCTCTTACGTGTCCATCGCAAACTCATCCCGGCTGGGATTTTCGTTCCAGTTATCTATCGGGCATTATACAAGTCTGACAAGAAGACCTACAAAATATCATCAAATGAAAAGTACCCAATTGAAAGCATACTATCCAAAATAATGAGCAAAGTTTCAGTTCATACTTTGCACAAAATCGTTGCGTTAAATCTAATTATTTTCCTGCTTCTCTTAATTCGGACAGAGGCAGCCCGTTCTTCGTCGTATAGGCAACGACAGATTGTCAGAGTTACCGAACGAAGATTTACAGGATTCAATTTAAAACAACTTTCGGTTGGTGGCGGTAACTACGGTAACTTAAGTACTGGCACTTATTTTCCAGGTGCGATGACAGGGCCCCAGTTCATGTTTACTATGAAAATTCGATGTACCTACATTGCATAGCCGATTACCCTAACGGTGTAAACACAATGTAAATCGAATAGTCATAATAAAGTATGATTGTAGTTTTATAAAACGTGACCCAGCATAGATAGTATGACTTAAATGTCGAAAGTCGCGACTTTCCAGTACATTAATTGTCAAATTCTGACATTTTAGCACCACAAAACGCGTGACTCGTGCCATCGTACCCATGCTGGTATCAACTTTTCCCCAACGCTAATTCATTTCGCTGCCACACCCGCAAAAATGGCGCTCGAGTAGAAGTCGAGCCTGCTACGGGATTTATATAGTACAAATTCGAAAACTCACTGCGGATATTAGTGCGAGATGTAGGTACAAACACAACTTAGAGATAACACAGCAGTTCGGCTTATTTTCAAATCTACTTTGGAAATACCTTACGTGAGCTCACCGCCAATCCGTGGTGGGCACGCGCTCTCTCCCTGAGAGAAGGCCTGTGCCCTACAGTGGGACGTATATAGGCTGCTTATGTATGTATGAGCTCACCCAAAGAAAATCCTTCCCCACATCCAGTCTCTAACACAGCGACACCCAAAGTGGGAAGAGCCACTGGGCTTCCGCAAATCACATTTGTCACTAAATCGTAGGATTATTTTGAATAAGTAGTTCCTTAACTAGGAATATTATTTTGGATTAATGTAATGGGACTGTGGCGGGACCTTCAGAAACTTCTAGCTTGATGTGAAGTCAAATCTTGAATTTAATATTATGATGTTACATCATTGATGTACAACTTAAAAGTTCCGGAACCATTGCTCCAACTTATTCTCTTCCTTCGTAATTCCATGTTAATAAACTTGTTAATTATGTAATCCTTTATGTCTGTGTCTCAAAGCACAAATAATTGATTTACCTATCTATCCATAATCCCAATGCGTTATCGACAGCAACCTAACTCTTCCTGTCACTCTGCCGTAACGGTGAAAGCCTCTGGCGCAGAAGAAAGTACTCGTAATTTGGCACAGCGTCCAATTCGATTGGCGTATACGGCCCACACTTGACTGGCGTGTGTGTAACATGATTATGTAGGGACTTGTCACTTTAACAGAGGTCCCGACGGAGGGCTTCATCAGCCTAGAATTGGCGAGAAGAGTAGGTAAGTGCAGAAGTACCTTAGGTTTCACATTGGACTTTGACCGCAATATTATGACTGGTTTCAAATTGGACGATAACCGTAACGACACGGCATCATCGGATTAGAGCCTATTTTGTGGAAGTACAAAGGAGAGCTCGCACAAAAAAAGTTTCAATCCCATTGGAGAGGCCATGTTAAAAGATAAATAACTGTGCTTAATTTTATCCTCTACGTGGCACAAAAACGGGCCATACAAATCGGGCTCTAACTATGACGTCGCTACTTGAAGTTATCGCCTTATAATTTGCTAGCTGTCCCGGCAAACTTCGAATCGTACCGCCACAGAATCCGTTTATACGAATCTAAGTTTGCTGCAAGTTCCCCATTCATGGTTTACTAGACATCGGGTTACATGCAATATAAAAATGCCAAAATGACAAGTATGCTACTGCAAAAGGGAAAAATATGCACAAAATATGTCCAATCAAAATGTTATTTATTAATGAAATGTACATCGAATTGACATACTCTATGACAATTTGATGTAAATTGCATCGGTTGATCGATTGGCCCACAGATTAACAAGTAGGAAGACTCAGCATAATTGTAGTCTTATGAAACGCTCTTATGAAAGGAAGGAAGAAAGCAATAAGCCCTACCTCAAAGCAATAGCGACCTTTTTTTTTTATTTGAAATTCCACCGCAATGTAATTTCAAATAAAAAAAAAGGTCGCGATTGCTGATAGGTGATATGATGTGCTTTCTACTGTACGCGTTGCTTAAGACCTCGCTGGCGATATACCTACTCACACTATGGCATACCTCCATTGGTCGTTTCGTTTTTCTCTGCTACAACTATTAGTTATGTGATAGTAGTTCACTAACTTTCGATAAGTTGAAATGGGACAACGGACATTGATTTATCTCGACCTACAACAGTGAACAGTTTAAGCAGGTACTTACATAATTTAATTCAAATTGAAATGACATAAAAACTGTTCAGCCTAGATAAGTGTGATAAAACAACCCAAGTGGAATGAGAGATATCTCGAAAAACTTTCTAAACTAAATTGTTAAGGCTTCTATTACGTCTATATAATTGACGACCTCGTGGCGCAGTGGTAGTGCATCCGCATACCATGCGAGAGGTCCCGGGTTCGGATCCCGGCTGGGAACAAAAAAAAAACCCCAGGTCTTGGATGTTTACACGTTTGTGATGTCGTTGTTTCTGGTTCCCACGACACAGGGTATCCTAGTGTGGGGCCAGAACCAATGTATGTGCCTGTATGTAAATGTTTATGTTTATGTTATGTTTATATTACCTTCTCACGTAACATTTTTAATGGTTCTATAAAAATAGTATCATCACCATCATCATTCAGCCACAAGAAAGTGGACTTCTGGCCTGGACATAGGCCTCCTCCATGGATTTCCAAAAAGAAGGGTTGGAAGCGAAGCGATTTCCAAAAAGAAGGGTTGGACTGAAGACGAATGAATATACGTTGTTTATGTATTAGAATAATATAGGTATAATAATATAAGTAAATAATATATAGGCATAGGCACCAATCCGGACTTGGCCCCCGTGGTGGAGTATGGCCTAAACCTTCCTCAGGGAAGAGACCCGTGCCCCTCGGTGGGGACATAATGGGTTGATGATGTTGATATAGGCATAGAGCGCTCCGCCAACAAACTGCTACGCGGCTTGGCGAAATTGTGTACTGCATTAAGGTTTTTTATTTTTTTGAATAAACTTAAAAAAAAAGGTTTTTTTTTGGGGCACGGAGCCCTAAAAGTATCTTGTTGTCTGAGGTATTTATATCTCAGTACATAAAATCGCCAGTCTGCCGTCGGCACATGTGGCTCTCTGAAAGAAGGCCTGTGCCATGCAGTGGGACGTACCTATATAGGCTAAATAAAAAGCAACACAAACTCTAATTGGGGTATTTCAAGAATTGTGCAGCTTAGAAACAACCCTGTACTTCCAAAATTTGGTGAAGATACTAATTATTATAGATAAAAAAAAATTATTCTATAGTATTTTTTAAGGATAGATTGAATTTTAATTTCAATAACTAATAATAAGTATTTTTCAGTATTTTTTTGATTTTTGATTTATATAAAATTATTGTTATGCCAATTTAAATTTCAAAATTTTCAAAAATATTTTTGGAACGTAACTTAGTAGTTTTTTGCCGAGGGTAGTAAATTAACAGTTACTTTGCCTGTCAACAGGCTTTCTTTGTCTGTCACCTCAGTCTACCGAGACCACGGCACTTGGAAAAGTACTAAAACGTCAGAAAATTGTAAAATGAAAAAGTAAACGAGTAAGTTCTATTTTCAAATTTTTTAAAAATTAACGCATAATTTGAGCGCCTGAGCTGAATATTTCCTGTTGGGTTGTTTGAATACATTTTCAAAGCGAAAAAGAAGAACCAGAATCTACGACACCATGGACAGAAGTATGTTACAAACCTGTCAATTTCTAGTGATACCATGACTCGATAACAAAACTAAAAAGACTCCTAATCTACTTACGTAAAAGAGGTTATATTTGTTTGGTTTTCTTACAGAATGGCGAGATGTCAAGGCGTTTTTTAATCTAAATATCAAACCTACTTTTATTCACGTGTGAAACGTGGGTCGAATGAAACTCTATTCACTTATTCACAAAAATACAAGAAATCAGTGAATATCATTAATTTATAATTGTAACATTATATTTTCTGACCTTATACCTTTAAAATTAAGTACCATTTGTAATTATTGGTCAATATTTAGGAAGATACCCATTCAATCCCTTACATATTATGAATACTTAGTCTAAATTAAACAACGGAAAGTTTGATCATTTGAGTCTGTACTAAAGTGTAAAAAATGTCAAATAACTGGAAAAAAATTCTTCTGCCTTACCCCTCTCAGTTTTACTGGGATAACCTTTTATCCAACCTTAATAGGACCCTTCATTCTCGAATTCAACGCTGTCACTCAGTTTTATTTCACTTTACCCCTTATTTGAGGTATAAAAATGAAATCAAACAAATAAATATACATATGCATAAATATATACAGGTGTTAGGAAAAGTACTATGTTCGTTTAAACCTTTTCATAAATGTATGTTATATTGACGAATAAAAGTGATTCTGAAAGTAATTATTGGTTTTATTGTAAATAAATCAAGTTGAAAAAGATTTTCTTTTTCTGCAAATAACGCTGCAACGTGACGTTTTCGGACATAGTGACCTTAGTATTTTATGTTTGTATAAGTGTCCCCAGTCGATGTACATAGGTATTATGATGCGCCGCCACTTTGAAAAAAAAAACAAAATGGCAGCTGTCCAATATGCCAGTCTTCCGACGAAAATCTTCAAACCCCTTTGTGAAGTTATAGTAGCAATACACTCGCTAACCGTGAAGGAATACATCGTGAGGAAATCCTAGTATCCGACTTGCTACGTAACCCAACTATGAGGTTAAGTGCGGAAATCTCCAGTCGAAGTAGACACCACTCTATTATGAGTACGTATAGCCTTTGTCTTAAATCCAACATCAAGTTCGGAGTCCAAAATCGAATCCAGCCCAAAATGTCAACGTTTCGTCTTTTCTTTACGTACAGTCAACAGCAAATAAATCTTTATAGGCGTGCACTGTACCTAGTTACCTGACGGGCGATTTTTCAACGAAATCATGCTGAGTCTGGCCCACTTTTGACAACTTTGTATGTCTGAGTTTCATGTAGGTACTTACAGGTATTTTGCTAAAATGTATGTACAATGTACATTCTATTTGTAATTCTTTGTAAGGTTATTAACTTGATTTTGTACTATGTAATTCTTTGTAATGTTGTCATATAAGATTTATTCTTAAATGTATTATTGAATGTATTATTAAATGAAAATGAAAATGAAAAAAAACTTTATTTAGAAAAGGGTTAAAAAAGTGGTTACTGGCTCCCAAACTAGGATTCCCTGTGCTATGGGTAGCCAGGACTAGGATTCCCTGTGCTATGGGTAGCCAGGAATAAAGCGAAATCTGTGTGAATCGTGGCAAGTGGCAAACCCTGGTCTCTCCCTACTCCTCCGGGATACAGGCGTGAGTTTATATAATGGAATGCGTGTATTGAGCGTTGAGGCGCTGTCAACTGTACCAAATCGCATGCATATTCAGAGCAGCAACGCTATCATCGTTCAAATAGAAAATATTATTATTTTTCAGTATCTCACAAGAAAATGGAAAGGTTCTCCGTACATATGCCGAGAGTTTCCGGGTAATGGAAGCTGCACGTTTTCCACATTTCTCAAGTTAAGCCTGCCACTTTTTAAATTGCCAGCTACGATATTTTCTAGGACTTGGAATATGGAGCGAAAGATGTATTTTATTTAATTTAGTTCAGCTTTGGTGTACATGTAAACAAACCCTTGATTGAAATCGTCAAAATACGTGAAAAAAATATGTCTACTAAGTGGTTTGCTTGTCCTGTGTCAACCAGGTCAACCAAAAAATATTAACCCCAATTATCAATTTCTAAATTTATAGTATTTAATTTTTTTTGTTGGCTTAAGTGCTACCTTGAGCGTAGAGCTAAAGGTAGATAGGAGATCATTTCAAATTTATTTCAACTTTAATCTATGTTATTAGATAGGAGGGGTTATGAAAAACCTAAGAGTTTTCGAAGAAGTATTCGCAAAAAAAAGAAACTGAGGACGTAAGCTTGTTGAAGCCTAAGCTTATAATAGTTAGAAGGTATTGGCAGAACATTTAAATTAATGAATTGATTTATTGCCTCAAACAAACGTGTTCAAATAATAATAATAGTAATTTGGCGGCTTCTGAACTCAGGGAGTCATTTCCGGAAAGCTATTCTTACTTCAATAAGCTGAATTGAGGTAGGACTATTAGCAATTGTATGCATAATTAAATTTGGCATCGCAAAAACGGAAAAATGTAGTTACAAGCTATTTATACTTAACTGGAGATATTAGTTTAGCTTATATGGTCGTTAACCAGGGGGAGGAACCGGTGATTATCGTGTATTATATCGGTATTCTGTACTAGTGAAAAGGTCCTCTGATGAAAACGAACATTTACTTTAAAATACGTAAGTTGAAATTATTTTTTGAGATGGAATGAATTTTGCTAATTAGGTACAGGTAGATTGCAATGATTATTTTAACGACTTTCATTATCCATATGTTTAAGCCGGGGAAACTTTCAAATTACTTGTTGTCATGGGAGGCTGTGATGTAGCAACCCCTTCAGAGACAACTGACAGCATCGTCATTTCGCTTTAAATTAAAAGTTCACGAGCTCCAGATTTACTAAGGAAACATAATTTTATGGAGCCTGCTTCCGCTCACAGAGCACAACGGCTGAATTATAGCACTACGCGCGCTATATAAAAAGAATTTGAGAGAAAAGAACAACTGTCAAATGACGTGGGCGCCGACCTTTGGCATTTTCGCGCCATAACCATTGGCAGTTTGGATTACGTATGCGGTGCAATAACCACATAAACCGCCTTCATTCCGTAAATAGCCACAATTAGTTATAAATTAAAACTAATGGCTGGTATTCACAACACAGGTTTTCTGCTTACTGTGAATACCATCCTAAATTAACTATGAGATAATAACATAGCTGGGCACCGTTAATGAGTTAACTTCGTTAATCGCTAATCCGTTACTGAAACAGTTAACGTCGTTAAACGTTAAAGCATTATAAATCGGATTATTTAACGCAAGTTAACGTTAATCGTTAATCCGTTAATATGTTATAAAAAATGCATGTTGTACAGTCGCGTTAGTGATTTACTCATAAAAACGGCTGGTTTGGGTTCTGGGTCAATAGCCAAATAAAAGACGTGGATAATTTGGAGTGTGTAATTAAGTCATCTAGCATAATGTGGATATCCATCATGAAAATTAAATGTTGATGTTCTCGTATGAAAGCCAGGCTCGTTTTCTATCCTTTAGCCAATATGAACGTAACAAAAAAAAACAGTAATTCGTCACTCTAAGCGCGCGCTTAGCAATAAAACTATAAAACGAATCATGTGGATCAAATTTCTTCGCAGTATTCTCACTCACATGCGCCAGCAAGATATACATGTACCTACTAAGTTTCGATTGACTCACGGACCGAACGTACTTATCAGAATTGTCTCGGCGAAGCGCGGCGTGTGCGATATCTTTTCAGTAAATAGTAGTTACTGGATTAACGATTAGCGGACGTTGGGAAACTTGACGGAAGTTAACAAGTCCGTTAACATTTTTTAAAGTTCACTTAAAAGTTAATCCGTTAGTCAAAATGTTAACTTCGTTAATTAACGATTAACGGATTAACGAGTTAATGCCCAGCTATGGACAATAATAACTATGTACCTACGTATAAATTGAACATGTACTTATTTTGATAAATTGGGTCAATCATTCTTATCTTATCTTAATTCCTTAAGTTCAGGGGCGACCCAGTGCTAACTAGCACCACTAAAGAGAAGAAATCATGTGTTCTTTTATAATATTGTATTGTACTACAGGCGGGCCTAATAAAAATAAGTATTTTTTCCAGCCAACGAAGAAGTGAAGAGAGAAGGTGGGGGCAGTGCCAAACCGAGAAATGAAAGGAATCATGATAAATATTAACTGTGTTAGCTATTTGCAGAATTTTCAGTCTAGAATCTAGGGTCGATAACATTGCAGTGGCCGTGGTCTCGGACCACGAAAACAAAACCGCGATTAGACCCGTCAAATGTATGCATTGCGAGTCTTTAAAAATACCGATAGATTTATGTTTTACTTATAGGCTGGTAAAATTAATAAGTATTTAATGTTTTTTTGTTATGCCAAGAATGGTCTTCACTTCCGTTTTTATACCCCGCTACATACAAGCCTATCTCTATTTTATTTTTATAAAAGTTTTCCTTTATTTTACACTCGCATTTAATTTACTATACATGCAAGTTTTGGTCCTTCGAGCCGGATATGAACCAGCGATCTATGGATAGAGAACACTTAAAATATACAGTATAGTACACAGAAAAGGCAATTGCAAAGATATTTCTTTAATTTATATAGCTTGTAAGCCTGCAACTACATATCTGCTAAAAATAAAGCACTTGTAAAGTTCGCGTAGTCACTCGCCTTATGCCGCGTATAGACTAATGTAACGTGAAACACACCATGTAATGTAATGTAAGAATTTTTCGTCCACATTGCTGCAATGTATCATGTACTGTATGTAACACACGTTGTAACAAATTCCCATAGTCTGGACGCCTAAACGCGCGCAAACCGCGCACCGATCGCGGGGTGCGATCCATCATTTGTCGGTTTTTTGACGAACACAAACGTGGACGTTTGTTTCGCAACGAAAATGAAGAGACAAGACGACGCATCGTGGACTGAAAGAAAATACCACTTTGTTTGATAGAGCCAGCGTACGAGAAATACTGTGGAATTCACAAAATGTATTTTTTTGTAGAAAAATAGTGTACGACGTTTTTTTATGAGTAGATCGTCAGAGCGAGAAGTGGATCTTCGCACTCCATGCTTTGGTCTAGGTTTTGTGGAGTGACCAGCACAAAAGACGTGGATGACGATGCAATTTTCGCGGTAAACAGGCGGAAACAGATGTGCGTTTGAGGTTCGTTGCGAGTGCGCGGTTCGTGCGCGCGTTGCGTCCAAGCATGTAAATAACTGTTGTGTTACACCAGTCTGTACTCGGCATTACGTTACACAGTTCTACCGAATGTTGGAATGGACGTTTTGTATTCCTTCCCTCGTGAATTGTTAATGATTTGCATTTTATCTCTCCAAGTACGGAGGCAGAGCCCGCCTACGTACGTACTTAATGGCTTATTTCCTATTCCCAGTGATGCTGACCGGTTCGCTCAGGAGAAAAACCATGTGCGGTTGCAGAATAACATTTGACTTAAATCGCGAAATAAAAAGTACCCCTGAGCGGCGAGCGCGTATGAACAAATAATAAATAAATAATCATGCATAGGTACCTACATAAACTAACGCCTGTATCCCGGAGCGGTAGGCAGAGACCAGAGTTTGCCACTTGCCTAACAGACACTTCATCAACATTCATTAGTCGTTACGTGCACGCACGCCGGTTTTGGGTACTTTGCTAATACACCCCTTTTTTGGTCAAAGTATGTCCGCCTGGGACGTCCCTTATCGGCCCTTATACACACATTCGCTCGATATATTTCTTTCGTCAATCTTTCTTTTTTCATCCTCTCCATATGTCCGAACCAACGCAACATTCCTTTCTCAATAGAACACCATTTGAAATATGTATTCGAAGTTCATGCAGCGGCTAACATAGTAACATAGTACATTGACATTCAGCAAACAGAATGTAAATTCTTTACGTTGAAATAAATTATTGATTTCTGATTTCTTTTTTATCCGCTCAGCAAATCTTTGAGATCTCATCTTCTCAAACCTAACCTCAAACCTATCTCAGGCCCCCTGTGCTGAAAATTAGCTTTTGCAGAGGAGCTTCCTTGACGACTTTAGGCTGAGCATGAGGCCTTTTACCAACTTTAGTTTTTTTAAGAATACTTTACAGCACACAAAAAATACATACATAAACGCAACATTTACAAAATAACAAAGGTGAGCTTATTAAACATTAAATCTTATGTTACTGTACTTTGTTTATTTTATTTTTCGGCAACAAATACATTTTTAATTAAAATGTTTTAAATATCATCATCATTCAGTCACAAGAAGTCCACTACTTAACATAGGCCTCCTCCATGGATTTCCAAAAAGACCGGTTGGAAGTGGCTTGCATCCAGCGTCTTCCTGCCACTTGGATGAGGTCATCTGTCCATCTTGTGGCTGGTCGTCCTACGCTGCGCTTGCCCATATGTGTGGTCTCCATTCGAGAACTTTCCGGCCCCATCGGCCATCAGTTCTGCGTGCTATGTGCCCGGCCCACTGCCACTTCAACTTACTAATCCGCTGGGCTACGTCGACGTTTTTAATATCATTCATCACCATTTATTATTATATATTCATCTAGTGACACTGTTTTTTTATGCCTAATACGTACCACTGCGGGGCAGAGCTCAATATTCACGCGTGCCCACCGCGGATTGGCAATTTCAAGAAGAAAATCGGCAAGAAAGTAAAAGGTCTACGATTTCGTTGACTTCTTTAAAGCAGGCAAATGCAAATGGTAGAAGTGCAGAGCAACATAAACCAATGAAGCGTGAAGTAGGTAGTACCTATTACTTGACTTAAGTTTGTTACAAACAGCGCGGAACAAAATTATACAGACACAATGCGATTATGTTGCAGAATTTATCGAGGTACGTGCGCATTGTCTTACTTACGAAGTTGTGGAGCTTCAGTTTACGACTTTGAGGAAAACAAATAAAAATTTCTACAAATATTTTCAAAAAGTTACAAAAAATTATTACATTTTTTTTATTTATGTTACTGTTTTTTTCTCGTGCAATAAAGTAACAAACAAAATATTTCCAAAAGGCAGTAGAACAAAAGTTATTATAAACAACAAACTGTAGTTGACGTGTTTCGGGAACTGTGATTTTAAAGGTATTCCTGTACATGTCCCACTGGAGGGAATATGCGCACCAAATCCTGAGCGATTCCAATCGTCTGTAACGTGCAGTTACACACGCCGCGCCGCCGCTCGCCTAGTATAGCCGGGCATTGCTTCATGCGCCATCGTGTGGAAGCGCCTGCATACTCCCACCAAGCCGCGAGCCGGCTCTCACCCACCGAGAGCGCGCCACCCGTCCCGCCGCACCAAATATCGCGCGGGCGCAGCGCAGCTATATAAACCCGCGCGCACCCCAGTTCGTCGTCTGTCACAAGTCTGTCACCGGACCGCCTTCGACTAGCCACTACGGCCCGGACTCCGGATCTCTGTGGTGGGGAGAAGACCTCGGACTTTTTCGGTCGGTTCCCACGAACTCGCTGCGCAGCCTGGCCTCACCGATGGCAGACCCCTGTGAGCCGTCGGCACAGAATCCCCTTCAGGGACCCGTTACAAGAACACAGGTTCGCGGACGGGCGCAAGCCGAGGCTCCGAGCTCGGCTCGCCACCCACCGACTTTGCTCCAGCGTCGGGCCTTAGTTAAGCGCTGGAGACGCCCCCCCGTGTAGTGTTAACAGTAGTGTTAGCGCTTGAAATCGCCAATCCGCGGTGGGCACGCGTGGTGATTAAGCCCATACTCTCTCTCTGAGAGAAGGCCTATGCACTACAGTGGGACGTATATAGGCTGCTTACTTATGATGAACTTAGCGCTTTTCATAGAAACGTTTTCTTACCTCTGGGATACTTTCTGCTGGAATAGCGACACCGTGGACACCAACCCAACTAACGGCTTAGACCCGAGTCACAGTCAAAATTTTTCTTTTTTTTTTCTAACGAGTAATTTGTTAACAAGTTTAAAATTGTGCAGTAGACACTGCGACTGATTGAACGTTAGAAGTTAAACAAAGGTGTGAATTTCAAGATTTAGACAGTTTTGTAAAAAAATGAACAAAAACTCCAAACTTACTCTTAACGTGATAATGTAGACATATAGATAGAAAACACTTATGTATCTCTATACGTCCTCTCTGTGATGTTATGCCACAGAATCCGCCACATTATTGTTATTTCAGGTCACGCACGAGACTATTGTCCGGAAAAAAAACATTCCAATCATATTTGGACTACGTAACAAAACAGTAAAATAGGGCAATAAACAACAAACAAAAAAAAGATCACGGCGATTACAAGACGGAAAAGTCGCCGAGTAAGTGAATCGTAGAAGATGGACTTTTGCCTCGTAAACTTCGCCCCTAAATGTGCTACTATATTGGGCGTAACCGTGTGGCGCCGGATTAAGAATAGCGTCACTCCATCTCCTCCCGTGGATGACGTAGAAGGCGACTAAGGAAATAAATTACCAGGCGACGGGCAGCAGCGTCTTCCTGACATTCCAACCGCATAGTGCGATCGCCAACCCGCCTGCCAAGCGTGGCGATTATGGCAAAACCCCCAGGGTTATGAAAACCATGAGGGAGGCCTATGTCTTGCAGTGGGCATCAAGGGGCTGATGATGATATTGGGCGTATTGTTGTGTCGTATAGACGTCTGGGCCGGTTTTACATTGGACGATAATCGTAACTGCATGACATACTAGACATACTACTAGAGATGACTGTTTGTGCAACAAACTTGAAAAAGTAACGCACACTAAATACCTTGGTGTTATTATAGACTACAGATTATCTTGGCATCTCCATCTCGAATATGTAGCAAGTAGATTAAGGAAATTGATGTGGATTTTTAAAATGCTGCGGTTCATTGTGCCTCAGAAAAATAGTAACAGTAACGGGAAACAAGACTCACCCAAAAACATGCTCAACGAGATATATATAGCCTTAGTGCAATCAGTTTTAGCATATTGCATTACAATTTGGGGAGGAGCTTCAAAGATGAAATTTCTAAACTTAGAACGAGTGCAACGTAAATTGATCAAGGTGATGTATTTTAAGAAATTTCGTCATTCTACAGAAAAATTATATCAAGAAAGCAATCTCCTTTCCATTTGAAGGCTGTATATATTACATGTAATATTAAGAAAACACAAAACCTTACCATATGATCCTAACATAAAAAATAAAAGAAGAAATGATATTGTAGTAAAAACACCTTCAACGCGAACAAAATTTGCGAGAATGCAGTATAACGCGCAATCGTCTTTCTTATATAATAAAATAAATAAAAAGATTAAAATATATGATTATACTTATTACGAATGTAAAAAAACTATAGTACAATGGTTGCATAGTCTAAATTATGATGATACTGAAAGATTATTAGAGCAATTAAAATAATGTTTCATCGAGCAGACACACACACACACACACACACTCACACACACACACACACACACACACACACACACACACACACACACACACACACACACACACACACACACTACACACATACACACACACATGCGATGTTCTACCTAAACACATAAAACACTCACCTGGCTGAGCTTTACACTTTTATCTTTTTAATGATTTTGTCATAACAGTAATCTTTAAAATAAGTAAAATATCAAATTAAACTAAGTTTTTAAGCTATGGAAGCGCGGTGTCACCTAGTACAGGCATTCTACATGCTTAAAAGGTGGCTCCAGATACTATGTACCGTTAAATTAAGCAGTTCACGAAAATAAAGATTTTGTATTTTTTGTATTTTGTATACTAATAACATCGGCTAATAAAAAAAAGAACTTCGACACAACGCTTGTCCTGGTCCCAAACTAAAATACCCTGTGCTATTAGCATCAGAAACATGGAAATACACCCAGACTGAGGCCATATGTATAAATGTACGGCGTCCACATTACATCGCACATCCATGGAATATTTTCATAACATAGGGATATACAATCTTTACACAACGTTCGCAGAACCGCCTTAATAAATATATGACTATCAACTCCGACGACGTCGTGTACGGTTATCGTCCAATGTGAATCCAACAATTCAGAGCAAAGTATTGGTCCGTGAGGTTACCGGGCGTCTGAATTTAGAAGGACATGTTTAAATTTTTACCGTCATGTCGCGCTAAATATGAACCGACGGAAACATGATTTTTTAAAAATACGCACTTCCTTGTTTAAATGTATAGCTATAAAAACTGTAATTTTCTGTTTAATGATTGTAATTGTCTGAAATCTTAATAATTATGTATTTTTCAACTAAGCATACCTGTTTTTCGTGTCATGATACATGGGTAAAAAAATACCTACGTAGGTAACAACAAAAAACAGTTAAACGGCAGGTATTGTAATTGTTTAGCGTAACTATTTCTTCCAATATTTTTTAGTTAAGTAAAGAATATTGATATTTACTAAATAATGCAGCCGATATACGTCCCACCTTAGTTCACAGATTTTTCTCAGAGAGAGATGTTAAGTTCAACAAGTTGTAATTTATTCGAGTTTTTGTAAAAACGTTCGCAACGTACTATTGGTAGCAATTTATTCCACTTTTTATAAAAACAGCCAAAATAGCCACATTAACCGACAAGATACGCTGTGTTAAAATGATACGTGAAGAGCTTACTCCGGCGACCACGTTTAGCCTGTTATGACGGAAGCCACGTGTTTTATGATATTAGCCAACGCCTAATGCAGGGATTTACGAGAGCGCTCCATTATCTCCAGCAGTCCCGAGGGAAGGTGGAAATTTTAAGCTAAATCTGTGTTGCCGGCGGTCAGAGCTTCGTGTAATTTCATTGAGGTTCAGTCACTTCAGGGAGTTTATCGTGAAATTTATTTTCTCGCACAGTAGGTATTTGCTGTGATACGTGAGTGTATCTTATTAGCTTAGAAGTAAAAAAAACAGTATTTTTAATGCAATGATTGATTGATTGTCTGTAAATGTCGTTGTCATAATTAATAAATATCTCCAGAAGAGCTGAAAGATCTACATTGTAAGTGATTGTCACTACAACTTATGTATGGTTATGAGACTTGGGTACGGAAGAAGTCTTCATGTTGGATTCATGCGTGGTGGTACTTTAAATATCGTATTACGCAGCCTTTATACGTCCCACTATAGGGCACAGGCTTTCTCTCAGAGAGAGAGAGAGAGAGTAAGGGACAATTTCAAGCTTGCCCAATTTAATGACTATATAACTTCGTCCGCATGGAATGAAATTATAAAACTATCCTCAAACCGTTCAGCCGTTACTGCGTGATTCAATACATCATCCTCATCAACATCCAAACATCTTCACAAACTTTCACATTTATAATATTAAGTAGGATATAAGCTCGAGTACTGATAAAAATAATGAAGCATTTATTTCAGGCCACTAGCCTCATACAAGATATACGTTAACACAAAATGACGAAAAATAAAACAAATTATGACGCTCCACACAGAGAGTTGACAACCAAATAGGCGGTATATTAGCGAAAAGGAAGATAAAAAAAAACCGGCCGGTGCGAGTCGGACTCGCGTACGAAGGGTTCTGTACCATTGTTTACACAACATTTTAACAACAGAAAATCACGTTTGTTGTATGGGAGCCCCCCTTAAATATTTATTTTATTTTAATTTAATGATATATTTTTTACGCGAATATGGAACTAAATATGCTGTGAATATTTCAAGCGTCTACCCGTTGCCGTTATTAATATCGAGTAAAAAACGGCAAAAAATTATGTTTGTTGTATGGGAGCCCCCTTAAATATTCATCTTATTATTTGTTGTTTTTAGTATTTGTTGTTATAGCGGCCACAGAAATACATCATCTGTGAAAATTTCAACTGTCTAGCTATCATGGTTCATGAGACAGACAGCCAGTCAGACGGACAGTGAAGTCTTAGTAATAGGGTCCCGTTTGGCACCCTTCGGGTATGGAGCCCTAAGAAGTATCAGTAATTAATGTAGAGGAAGCGAAAGAGTATTTGTTAGGATCGTGGCAAGTGGCAAACCCTGGTCTCTGCCTATAGCTCCGGGATCTTGGCCTAAATATATGTACATGTGCGTGCATAAATTCACGCCAAGATCTAGTGCTTAACATGCTTGACTACCAAAACATAGCATCAAGGATTATTTAGAAGACAAAGATGTTTGGCATTAAACAGTAGATTAATATTCATTACAAGACGATTGTATTCGACACATTCATGACTAATAAGTGTTTTGAGAGGAATAAAGTCGGAGTTTCTTTGTTAGCTTCTTTTTCTCATAAGCAGCCTATATACGTCCCACTGTAGGGCACAGGCCTTCTCTCAGGGAGAGACAATGGGCTTAATCACCACGCGTGCCCACCGCCGATTGGCGATTTCAAGCGCTGAGGTATGTGAATAGCTCAGACATTCAGGTTTCCTCACGATGTTTTCCTTCACTGTTAGCGAGTAGTATTGCTACTATAACTTCACAAATGTACATAACTTAGAAAACCAAGTCATAGGTACATAAAAAATAATTATACATTATTTAGCTACAACTTTCTCCTAATGCCGTCGGAATAGCAATTGCAAAAATGAGAGCAAAGGTAGCCCGTGTGTATTAATTTTCCAGAGAGCTAGTAGTGAATTGAACGTACTTACTTCGTAATGAATGTGTACCGTTAACTTACAAAGTCATTGAAAATAACGAGATTGAAAAGTGAAACTTTTTACGAGTACTTCAGGGGATCAAGGGGGCAGCGCATGAAAACCAGTGAGAAAAAAATCATATCTTCTGTTACGGATCGTATTTGCAAAAAGTGTCTGTGCAATCTCTCAATCATGTTACCACTGATTTTCAGCATCCACGACAAAGAACCTAGGATCACGAACCTGGGTCTAGATGGCATTTATGCAAAAAACGGCCGTTTTGGCGTTAATGCTATCTAGTTCTAGGTTTTTTGCCTCAGGTTCACGGCCATGGGCCCTAAAAATCACTATTCATCATCATCACCATCAGGCCCTTGACGCCCACTGTAGGACATAGGCCTCCCTCATGGTTTTCATAACCATGAGGGGGCTTGCCATAATCGCCACGCTTGGCAGGCGGGTTGGCGACCGCAGTATGCGGTTGGAATGTCAGGAAGACGCTACTGCCCGTCTCCTGGTAATTTATTTCCTTAGTCGCCTTCTACGACATCCACGGGAGGAAATGGTATGACGCTATTCTTCATCCGGCGCCACACGGCAAAATCACTATTAACATAATTCAAAGATTGCGTAGACGCTTTTTGCAAATTCGATCTGTAACAAAGATATGATTTTTAACCTCGGTGACTTTAATGTTACTCCCTGGAGCTCCTTGACAGAAATTACAACCAAAACGATTTTTTCGTCCTATAGATCAACAATTGCGATTTACTGTTATTATTATTATTATTATTTATTTATTTACGCAATATTTGATTAGCGCCGGTGGCAAAACTGAAAGAAAAAGTCTGAGTCTCTTGGCAATTTTGGTATATAATAGTTCATTTCTGGGTAGTTTGAAAGCCGCGGTTATGTAATCAGTACTTAAGAATGGCATCTATTTAGACTATTACTTTTAAGAATAGATGTAAATAAAAAAAAAATTGTTGATAAATCTTTTTTCGAGTTGAGAAATCGTGTTTTGAAAAAACGCGCTAACAATTAGTACCGCCTCTCCGTCTAAAGCCTGGCATCGACTACAGCGTAAACGAGCCGCATTCATTGCTAGTGCGTCCATCTCTGAAGAATCGAATCAAATTGTTCATTCGCAAATCTTCATCAAATCAGGTCGTTTTTGCGTCATGGATATCTCGGATAAAGCGATGTTTTTATTTGAAATACTTTTTGATGAAGAAGAGGAGAGTATAAGAAAAAGAAAATGGCGTGCTCCAAAATACTGGGTACACGCTTTAATATTTTTATTGAAACAAAGATTTTTAAAACGATACAAAATTACGCTGGCGCGCATCCGCTTCTCATCTTCTTCCCTTAAATCGAATCGCATTGGCGAAGAAATTCGCCTGTCGAGCAATTCGTGTGGTCGATTCGTTGCCAATGGGCGCAGTTTCATAGTAAATATATAGTAGGTAACTTGTGGATGCGAGGCTTAACAGAACAATGACCCGCGGACCCGCGGCACACACGCACCGCTCTGGATGGCTACTAATGGTTGTAATACATTTGAGTTCGTGTCGAGATATTTTTGAAAATTAGCGTATTCAATAGCTAATTTTCAGGCACGTTTATTTTTCTATGTCTTTCGAACCACCCAAAATTATTGCAATATACGGTGTGTCACATGAGTACCGTTATGAAGGGACGTCCATAGTGACCGGGAATTGTTCAAAATCGAATATCACCATATCATGTTTAAACATAAAATCCTTACGACCACGTCCTGAATTAGCAAATAAAATAACAATATACGCTCTTAGACACACTGAAATCGTACTAGAAGTGGGGGATGCAATAAGTATCGAGTATGAAATGACGCAGAAAAACGTTTGCGATTTAATTAAAAATGAAAAAAAAATTACAAATATATCATATATTTTTTTTTATTTTTGTGGAAAAAATATATAAACCATAACATAGAAACACATAGACTCACTGGTACTTACAATTTCACGCGAATAGTGGACAAAACTGTGCGGTCGTTGGAAAGTACCAACTTGATTCAAGTAATTTTTTTCCTTACCTTTTCCACGAAAAAATACATTTACACTTTACCACAAACTAAGAATTGCGTTTTTATAACACCGCTTTCGTCTAGTGTCAACTCCTACCAGACGCTAAATCATCTGAAAAAGCACCTATACCATCTCAGTTTAGTCGGCTTAATCCTCAGGAAAGACAACGTCTGTCCGCTTTTGTGTGTGACTGTACTAATTAGGCACCTAATGGCCGCAGAAGCAAGCCAAACTTCGGGCTTATTCTGTAATGTTATCTAACGTAATGTGATAGCGCTCACGTACAGTCTTGTCTTGTCATACTGATTGATTACAATAAGTGTGTTTACACATTTTGACCTAAATTATCTTTGCAGCTATATTTCATGTTTCAAAGGTTGGTTCATTAATTTGTTCTGCTCTTTTTGTGAATAATGCGATAAGAAACTATTCAATTGTAATTAAATATGTATGGTATCACAATGAGAGACTGATTTTCTATGTTTTACGAGTTTTAAAAGGATTAGTTAGTGGTGAACAGAAAGTTAACTATAAATTTAATTTTTGATGTTTTTTGTAAACGAATCCCTTTTAAAGTCATACCGTAGAATAGAAACGCCGCTCTTAACATTATACAAAACTTGCGTTATTCTACCTATAATACAGTAAACTTGTAAGTTATTCGCGGTTTCGTAGTCGCGTGAACGGTTACCCGGCTGTGGGTTTGAAAAAATATATATGTTTGCATTTTTGTATTTAATTTATCTAACCATGGCATCGGCTACTTAAAACCAAACTCTGATGTTCCGAAAAATATCTGAGAACAAACTAATAAAACAAAAGATGTAAAACACGATTTCTAATGAAGTGTTTCAAAAATTAAATATTTCAGACGTGACTCCGTATAGGCTTCTGAGAGTTTATTGTAAATACATAAGAGTAAATTAAGATTATCAGTATTTTTTGTAACACAATCACTTGTCCTGGTCCCAAAGTGGGATATTATGTGCTATGGTGCTATGGTAACCAGGTGAGGACATCACAAATTGAAAATACGACCAGACTGAGCCCTTGTGCACCAATCAAGTGCGGTGGCTTCCAGTGGGAATCAATCAATAAATCGAAAAAATACTGTGACGTAAAGAATTTACATTCTGTATGTATGTCAAGATACAATGTTCGCAATCGAACCCACAAACGCTATTTTGCTAGTCAAGCATGTTTATTCGCTACTCCGACGAGACAGTCAAGAGAGATCAATCACTTAACTTCTTAAACTACAAGATTTATTTAGACATCAAAGCTTCAATTTAATCTCGTAAGTACTTTGCAAAGTTTTAATTTTATAAACGCTAAATGAACGTTCGACTAATCTGTAACAGAAAACTAATTTTGACAGAGATTGTTTTGACCTTAAGTGAAATTACTTATCATTAAAATAAAAGGTCGTTTGTAGATTGAAATAGTAAGCATAGTAGGGCACCGTTAATCAAATAGTTTACTTCGGTAATCGCTAATCCGTTAGTAGGAAAGTTAACTTCGGAAGATTGAACGCAAGTTAACATTAATCGTTAATACGTTAACATGTGATCGTGGCGTTTGTGATCTTTTTATAAAACTGTTAGTTTTGGTTCTTTGGAAGTAAACAGGGTAAGAACAAAAAAAAAATGTGTATATTTGGAGTTTGTAATTTAGTCATCTGCCATTATGTAGATATTCCCCTTCATGATCATTAATATGTTGAAGTTCTCGTCCGAATGCGCATTATACACATACCTACAAAAAATTAAAAAAAGAACACTTCACCCTACGCACCGGCGCTAAGTAATGAAACTACCAAACGAATCATATGAACCAAATTTCTTCGCAGTTTTCTCACTTAAATATACGGTAAGATATATGCATCTACCTAGTTTCGTTTTATACGCGGCACACGCCGCAACGGCACTTCTACAGGCCCAAACGTGTTTTTCGCGGCGCGGTGCCGCGGCGCGTGCGGTATATTTTTTGTAAATAGTAGGCACTAGATTAACGATTAACGAGCTTGGGAAAATTTTAAGTTGAAGAAGAAAGAAGTGAAGTTAACGAGTCCATTAACATCTTTTTAAAGTTAACTAGTCGAAATGTTAACTTCTTTAATTAACGGATTAACGAGTTGATGCCCAACTATGATGGTAAAAAATTTCTACGCGACCTTAATTGCATACTCATGTATTTTTATGTACTAATTGATATTTTATTTTATTCATTTATGTAATATTTATCTGCTTATTATATATACAACAAATATATATTATCTACTTGTTTATTTATTTATTTACTCTTCGTCGTAATTCAACATAATAGTCCAATACGATTACGGTGATATAATGATGTTAGCAGATTAAAGTTAATTTCACAATTCAGTTTTGTTAAAATAAGTACTTATGTGAGTTGATTCTGGTTGATCCGGTTTTGTAAATTCGTCTTTTTTAAAACGTAAATACTCAGTACATTGTATCTTCTGAGGTAACTTATAATTCGCTATTAAGCTTGTCTACTTTAAGAAGTTAGTTAATTTGTAAAGCTGGTTGGTTTCCTGAATAAACAAAATTAAAATTAAATTAAAATACACCGTTTTGAGCGCAATCTACATTTTGTATTACTTACAAACGTGGAGGCGGTTCTTGAGTGGGAAACACAAAGTGGAAAACGCAATTGGAGGCAGATTACTGGTAGCGGCTGGATAAGAATGGCCGAGGACAGAAAGAAAGTGGTATGCCATGGGGGAGGCCTATGTCTAGCAGTGGACCTATGCGGACTGGTTGTATAAATTCAAGCCGGTGAGGGGCAGGCAGAGGCACTAATCTATGTTGACGAAGCAAAAAAAGGTTTCTCAAGATCGTGGGAAGTGGTGAACCATAATGTCTGCCTAGCCTCCCCCGGGATGCAGACGGGAGTTTATGTGTGTTGGGAAGTGGTGAACCATAGGTAATGTCTGCCTAGCCTCCCCCGGGATGCAGGCGGGTCTTTTTGTGTGTACTTAAAAAGATACTTACTGTACTCGTGAATACTGGATCTGCTGGGAACAGTCTTAAAAAATTTGGCTCTAAAGAAAAAAAACACGTTAGATCCATGATGGCTGGTTTCAACGGGAATGAAGGACTAGATAGGTGAAATGAAGAAGAAGAAGAAGAAATGACAACTTAGGTCGTTTGGCACCAAGTCTCTGGATAAGTGAGTAAATTTATAAATACCTTACAGGGTTAATCGAATAAATAGCTAACTGAGAGGATTTATCTATGGATAGCTCCGCAAATGTCATGGTGCAAGACGTTTTTCTACTAATGTACGGCGTGCCCCAGTGGGAATAGAACCCACAACCTACGGCATAGTAATCAGACGTGATACCGCTTGACCAACGAGGTTTTTGCCTAATTTACTCCCGGTTTCTCATACACTAACAATCTGTTAATCTACTGTTAACAGTTGTCAGTTGCCCAAAGGGCATTGCCCTAAATATTGACAATAGTTACAAATGATACGACATTTTTAAAGGTTAGTAAATATAACGCTTCAATCATATTAGTAATATTCACTGATTCCTTGTATTTTTTGGGAACTGTCACTTCCGATGAAAATTAATAAAATCAGCCCAAATCGAAGCCTTCGGTCCACACTCTCAAATTTACTTATTTTCGAAAAAAATAACTTAAAAACAGTTTAACAGGTTGTAGTGTACGAGAAACGGGGGTTAGTTGGCGTCGGATTAATTGACTTTGTCTTTCCCGTGGATCATCAAATACGAATTGGAACAAGCGTATTGTTTGTTATAGAAGATCATCCAGAAAAAAAATCTGATTATAACGCGACACGTTTAGGCCCCGAAGAAGAGGAATTACGTAACTTCATCCTTTTGACACCCGATTGTCACGCTTATTACATTAGGGCGTTCTTATGAGCGCAGAAATGTGTTGAGAGAGCTGGAGCGTCTCTGAGATAATAAGTGCTGACGGATATCAAGTTAGCTTATGCTAAGCTTTGGCTATACAAGGTGAAATTATATCATCACACAAAAAAAATGTCGTAAGGTGGTATCTTTAGTGTAGAACCGTTGATATTTTATTGATGATTTTAAAATTTTCTGTATTATGAAAATGGGGCCCTGTTATATGGGGATTTTACACCCTGTATTTAAACATATAAGCTTTATATAAGCGCTACTTATTGAAATTTGAAAGACGGGTTTTTTATATAGGAAGTATTCTATGAACCTATAAATAGCGGTTAAAGTTATACAAACATAGGTAGGTACTGTATCTTATTTTATTTTCTTCTATTTTATTACGGCTCATCAACAAGAGCTAGACAAAAATTACATAGCATACAAACTTAAAATCTAAAAAGCCATGTACACTCTTACTTGTAGGAAGCCCCAACATGCGTCAGTAATTAAGGTATCAACAAAAATTACTATAAAGTGGGCAGTCCGATAATAATTTATGTAACTTAAGCTGAATAAGTAATAAGTTAGGTGTATAGTAGTAATACTTTCGCTAACTGAAAGAAAATCATCATCAGGATTCACCTAAGTGTTTATATTCTGTTAGCGATGTGCGGGTTACGATTAAATGAGGAAAGTACTAAGGCAGAAGACGTTGGATTTCAACTAAAACCGGCCAAGTGCGAGTCGGGCCACTCGCGGTGTATGGTTCCGTAGAAGAGGGGGTTTTATCTGCTTTACAGAACTAAGAACTTCACCAACGTAATTTTCAATGGATTTTGTACGAAGTTTTCCTTTTCGTTTGAATTATCCTGATTTTTTTTATGTTTCTACAATCAACCGTTTAACGAGGAGAGGGGGGCGGGAGACGCTCTAGTCGGACAAAAAATTGCGCTTTAAAGTTTAATATTTCGCAAATGGTAAAAAACACATCTTCCTACACCCAAAATATTTTGAAACGACCAATCTAATGATACTCCATACTGTGGTGCAGGCGAAAAAAGAATTGCGTCCCTAATTTAGGTGGAGGGTAACATAAAAAAAAAGATTTTATTCTACATTTTGTCAGCGTGATTAATATGTTGTATGTCTGCCAAATTGCGTTGGTAGCCTAGTGGGTAGAACATCGGCTCGGAAGCGAGAGACCCAGGTTCGATCCCAAGTGCGGGCATGTACCTATGACTTGGTTTTCCAAGTTATGTACCTACATTGTGAAGTTATAGTAGCAATACCACACGCTAACGGTGAAGGAAAACATCGTGAGGAAACCTGAGCGTCTGAGCTATTCACATACCTCAGCGCTTGAAATCGCCAATCCGCGGTGGGCACGCGTGGTGATTAAGCCCATACTCTCTCCTTGAGAGAAGGCCTGTGCCCTACAGTGGGACGCATATAGGCTGATTATGCATTATGCATGTATGTCTGCCAAATTACCGCTTTCTTGTAGGGACTAATCGTCTCTGAGCTAGGCCGCGGACAGACAGGCGGACAGACAGACAGGCGGATAGACAGACAGATAGACAGACGGACGGACATGACAGGGCGAAACTATAAGGGTTCTTTGTCAACTACGGAACCCTAAAAACTATGTGGGATTGGGCGTGCGTGACGCTAGAGTGCGCTGAATTTGCTAGCCAATGGCCGACTGGTGTGCTGCGGCGCGGGGATGCCGCTGTCACCCACACAGCGACGCGCATGCGTAGGCACACATCGTATTTATTGCAAACAAGTTACAGTGGATTAGACAGCCCTATCAGTAACATATCATCATCATCATTATCATCAGCCATTTGATGCCCACTGCAGGACATAGGCCTCCCTCATGGTTTTGCCATAATCGCCACGCTTGGCAGGCGGGTTGGCGATCGCAGTATGCGGTTGGAATCTCAGAAAGACGCTGCTGCCCGTCTCCTGGTAATTTATTTCCTTAGTCGCCTTCTACGCCTTCTTCCACGGAAGGAAATGGAGTGACGCTATTTTTAATCCGGCGCCACACTGACGCCACAGTAACATATTTCTTAGCGTTATTTCTGTGCAAAGTTGAGGAGAAAAGTGACTAGCAGATAAACACAATTATTTAATGAAGTATTATATGAAATGTCACTCAAAACGATTTTAAAATAAAAATGTAGTAAAATCGTGTGAATTCCGAAGTATTATTTTTCAGAAAACTGTCGGGTAAGATTTTCATGTCACTTTGAACAAAGATTTCAATTGGTTCACCACTTTTACGCAGTCTCCTTTGAACAAAATTTATGAAATATTAAATATGAAACTCAGTCTGGTCTAACCCTCGGTTTCTCGTACACTAACAATCTGTTCACCAATAAGAGCGGTGGTAGCGGACCGGTAGAACGCCGGCTTCTCATTGAGGTCGTAGGCTCGAATTCCAGCATGTACCAATGGCTTCGTTTTCTAAGTTACGTACATTTGTAAAGTTATAGTGTCAATACCACTCGCTGACGATTAAGGACAAAATTATGAGGAAACCTGAGTGTTTGAGGTGTTCACTTACCTCAGCGCTTGAAATCGCCGATCCGCGTTGGGTACGCGTGGTAATTAACCCCGCACTCTATCTCTGAGAGAAGGCCTGTACCCTGCAGTTGGACGTTTATTGGCTACATAAAAATAATATACTGTCAGCTGTCAGTTTTTTATGCACACTGGCCAACTGATAGCTGGCAACAGTAGAGTACCAAATTATTAATATACGAGTACAAGGCTCGTACCCCCTTGTACTCGTATATTAATAAAGTTCCTTTCTGGTCAAACACTCAGAATTGATTTGGTTATAAGCATGGAAAGTTCCTTTCTGGTCAAAACGTCTGATTAGATTAGGTTATAAGCCTGTAAAGTTCATTTCTGCTTAAAAAGTCTGATTTGATATGGTTATACGCATGTAAAGGTCCTTTCTGGTCAAAAAGTCTGATTTTATTTTAAGCGTGTGTAGTTTATATCTGCTCAAAAAGTCTGATTTAATTTGGGTATAAGCATGTAAAGTTCCTTTCTGGTTAAAAAGTCTGATTTGATTTGGTTATAAGCATATAAAGAAAGAAAGAGAGAGCGAAAGAGATTTTTAAAGGATCCTATTTCAGGATTATTTTTATGATATGTATTACTCAGGTCCCCGAACGTTTCTAAAGTACATTGAAAATTTACAGTATTAATTCAATTCAAGTCTTTATTTGTCAGCAAACACGGTACATGTAGGTTTTATATACATAAATACGGACAAGCGTGTAGCACCATTATATGGTATACAAATATTATGATTTAAAATTAGAAGCTATATTATTTACAAAATTATTATACAATGTCAAGAATTTAAGATGTCATTATTGGATTTGAAATTCATTATGGTTTAAAGAAATCATTTATACTGTATATATATTTTTGAACCAACCAGTTAGAAAGCGCTTTGTCGAATCTATTTTCTGGGAGAGAACTTATGTCTTTCGGCAGGGAATCAAATATTTTTATTGCCATGTAATAACTATTTCGTCTAACAAGCTCGAGTCTAACTTTAGGATAGGTTTCCAGTACTTGTATCTGTGCTAAGCCGCGGACAAACAGATGGACAGACAGACGGACAGACAAATAGACGGACATGGTGAAATTAAAAGGATTCTATGTTGACTACGGAACCCTAAAAACATACGTAACTTGAAAACGAAATTAAGCCGCATGCCGGAATTCCGCAACTAAGTGGTACAAAGTTTTTGAAGCAAAAGCTTTCCGTAATATTTTTAAGCAATCATTTTTGCTAAATGATTGGGTTTTGAATTATGTTAGCAAACCCAAAGAATAATGAATAGTCTGTTTCTTTGTGCGCTTAGTACAAATGTTGGAACATTATTTACCTCTCTGTTACCGTCATTTCGGGTATCCTTTTCCAAGATTGTCACTGGCGGCTCTTAGATTTCACTTTTATACAGGTTGTTACAAAATTCCCATATCTATCCAAAGAAAAGGGTTCTACTCGTCCTACAAGCAAATATTATAAAAACGAAAACTTAAGAATAGCAAAATACTAAAATAAAGCAAAATAAAGAATATATAATATTTTTCATCCCCCCATTTCGGAAAGAGTATTTTTGCTCTTCGATATCTGAGTGCAAAAGCCGTTTTTATCCGCTAGAGGATAAAGTAAATTGAATTCCGAACATCGTGTGCTTATTGCATGATGCTCTTTCTGCTCGCTAACGCTCACTGCGCTCGTGATTCAACTTTAGAACCTTCACTTGTTCGGTCATCAAAATTGAGCACGCGGTTAAAAAGTAACTTTGTATAACAAATAAGTATTTATGTCATGTGCTCTAGTGTACAATAAAGAATATTCTTATCTTATCAGCCGTTCCAAGCTAAAATTACTACCTACGACATTAAAATGTATTAAAAATATTGATTTAAAATATTTATTTCAAACATAGGCAATTTCATAGAGTTTTAGTAAATTTTAAACCTTGAGCCAGAGTAAGTAAAACTTAAATTTATAGTTAGGGTAGACATAGATGGGTGCCTAAACAAAAAATTACTTGAGAATTGTGGTATATTTATTTATTTATTGAAGTTTTTCCTATAGCAAAGTTGTGGTTCAGAAATCAGAAATCAATAATTTATTTCAACGTTCATTATTAAACACCAATAGTCGTTTGGGCAAATTATTGAAAAGTCTGATGGCTTCAGGAGCTAAATTGTAGCGAAGTATTCTAGGAGCTAAATCGTAGTGTGTGACGGTAACGAGAATAATATAATTATATAAACGCCGCACCGTCAAAATGTTTAGCATTTTAAAACGTTCACGCATAAGACCCACTATGGTTCCTAGTATTTTCTCTAAACTAGGAGTATATTTTTTTGCTATACCTACTATATGAACAATATTAAGCTCGTTACACATTTCTAATTTAAATTCCTGCTCAGAAAATTTCTGCAAAAAGTTACGAACCTTCCTTTTGAAAAATAGTGTTTGGGATAATTATGTTTATTTCAGAGCTGATAGCACAGTTACTGACCTCAGTTTAAACGTCCAGTGAAACGTCATCAGGAAAGCCAGATACATTTTATTGTCTTGTAAGTGTAATTTTGTTAAATTCGCGTCGAGAGAATACTATATGTACTGATACCATGAAGATATTATTTATAGCGAGTTCTATTTCTTTTTCTTCCATTAGCTATTTAATGTTTGTTCGCAACTATTTGTTTGCTATGATGAGGTTTGTTTGCGGCGAACCTGTTTGCGTTTGCTATTAGCTTGTCGGTGTCAGTTATTGATGAGTAAGGCCCGTCTAGATGATGTTTTTTCTTGAAGACAATGGACGAGATTAGCAGGGACAGTGGATGTCTTTCATGGGAATTTCTGCAAAAATGACCCACCAAATACAGGTTTCATACTTACTTGGCGGGTCTCGCTAACGGTGAAGGAAAACATAGTGAAGAAACCTGAGTGTGCTCTACAATGGGATGTAAATAGGCTGCTTATGATGGCGGGTTTCCGCCCCACATGCTGTAACATTAATGGACTGAATAAATATTTTTGTATTTTTTTGTATTCTTGGGCTGTATAGATAGATAGATGCTGTAGCTTATTTTATAGAAAACCATTTCAATAGGTTGGACTCTCGTGATAGTTCTCCGTGAAAATGACTAGGAAGTGTGACCTAATTAGAAATAGGAATAATAAATCTTTCCGATAAGAAAAAAAAGATACGGATTAAGGTTTTTTTTAATATCTGACACACTCGCACGTGGCTTCTGTCTTACTTAGCTGATGAAAAATGAATTCGAGGCCGTTGTTACGTGCTTGCCTGATACGTGTGAACTACGAATCTTGGTGTGAACTCACCAAATATTTTCCAGGAACACGTCGAATCAATAAGAGAGGAGAGAGGATCTACAGTCCAATAATTATACACTGGGACGTCACTCACATAAGATAACTGTACCATCCCCTAGCTCATACTTATGTAAGTAAACAAAATTTAAGTAAATTTAATTTTTAATTAGAATTTTTTGATTTCATTGCTTTGGCCTTTGCATCTAGGTAATGAGATGATCCATGCAGCGTCCAGTGGCACTATCACTTACACTAGAAGGGACCTCTCGGACGCTGCAGTGCCTGGGTTTAGTTGTTTTTCAAAAAAGTGTTAGTTTGTTTTTCAAAAAAGGCACTTTGCAATAATGTCTCTACACAAACTCGAATCTAAGAGAATCATTAGTAACAAGCCAGAGCGGTTTGTGCGCGCCGTTGCAGTCACTATTTGACGGATTACATAAGCAGCCTACATACGTCCCACTGTAGGGCACAGGCCTTCTCTCAGGGAGAGAATATGGGCTTAATCACCACGCGTGCCCACCGCGGGTTGGCGATTTTAAGCGCTGAGGTATAATGAATAGCTCAGACACAGGTTTCCTCACGATGTTTTCCTTCACAGTTAACGAAGTAGTGCTGCTACTATAACTTCACAAATGTACATAACTTGGAATTTCAAGTCATAGGTACATGCCCGCACTGGGGATCGAACCTGGGTCTCTCGCTTCCGAGTCCGATGTTCTACCCACTAGGCTACCGCTGTTTGACGGATTATTTGGCCCTATTTTTAATTTTTAATTTTAATCTATTTAATGTATGTAGTTCAATCGCTCGTAGCCCCGGCTGCCTGAGTGATCTTAAACGATCACGAAGGTTAAGCAACACAGGGCGCGTTCAGTGCATGGATGGGTCGCCGTCCATGCCTAACGCTAGTGGCATTTTTCCGAGCGGTTCCGTGCTTCGCAAGGCACGTTAAGCTGTTGGTGCCGGCTGCCGTCGATAGATGGCAGTCGTTAAGCCAAGTCAGAGGCCTTAGGGCGGCTTGACAACTTCTGACAGTAGACGAGCCACTAGTCTACAAGCCTCCACCAATCCGGACTTGGCCCCCGTGGTGGAGTATGGCCTACACCTTCCTCAGGGAAGAGACCCGTGCCCCTCGGTGGGGACATAATGGGTTGATGATGAATGTAGTTCAATGCAACTGACATTTCAATTATTTAACTTGGACATTGTATGAAACCTATCGACGTCGTAGATTTAGTACCTGGCAGTAGATTTGACATTTGTATTTCTTTTGACATTTTAATTGCATAAATAAATGTTAATTAAATATTTGCATGTATACCTAACAGAATGTGAGCTTATATTTAATAATGTGTAGTACCAATTTGTAAGCAAATAAATTTATTTTATTTATTACTAGATGACCCCGTGAACTTCGTATCACCGACGTCAACCGTTTTTTTCTTCTCACCGTTTAAACCTTCCCTGGACTTCCACAAATATATAAAAACAACAATTAGCCAAATCGGCCCAGCCGTTCTCGAGTTTTAGTGAGACTTACGAACAGCAATTCATTTTTATATATAAAGAAGATAAATCACCTAGAGCATTTTGCGATATTTAAAGACAAAAGGCAATTAGTTTTCCAAACGACGACCGGAAAGACCTGGTATTGCGACAGAGCGATTTTTCTGTGGCTTTATGTTAGTTAAAGACAAAAAGGAAAAACCATAAAATTTCAAACAGCGACCGGCGCAACCTGTTTTACGACACGAATAAATCGGATGTTTTTGTATAATACCTAGTTAAAAATTGCGGTATAATGGAGAGGTGGCCCTTTTTACAATTTAGTAAAATTTTCAGTAAAGTTTATTTAATTATTTAAGTAAGATTTATGTAAGTTTATTATTAAGTTTAAGTATGTACTGTTCGTATTTGCACCAACTACCCGTCTCTCTTTCTCCTTCGGAAACATTTCCGTCATAAGGCTGTCTGGAAGAAATTGCTGTTAGCAATAAGGCCGCCCATTGTACTTTTTCATTGTAGCTTTCATATTTTATGTCTCGCTTCTTGTGTGCAATAAAAAATATTCTTATCTTATCTTATCTAAAGTTGATTGTGAACTTTCCCCATTTGAAATTCAAAATGTAGACATTAAAAAGCCTTTCTCTGCGTGATACCAAAACCAGACTCAGTGACAATAAAACGATTTGCAATTTATCGCAATATTCACAAAAAAGACTAGCACCGGTTTCAAGACTCAAAGATAAAACGTTTTCTTTCCTATGTTTAGCTAACGTAAATGTAACATCTAGGTAATTTAGGACTTTTGTTTTGTTTGTTCCTGTACCGGGGCTATAATATGTGTTAAATGGAATTGACCTTATCTTATGCAGGTTAATGTTTTATCGGAGGCTGCAACACTGATAGAGTGTGTAAAGCGTAAATTATGTAAGCCCTCATATTTAAAAAAATATATAAATGAGGGAAAAAACTTATAGAACAAGAATTGTTGTAAAACACAAACTGGAGCGGTGTTATTTATAAAACCGGCCAAGTGCGTGTCGGGCCACGCGCTGTGTGTGTAGGGTTCCGTAGAAAGAGGGGGTTTTATCTGCTTTACAGAACTAACAACATTTAAAATGTTTTATTCAAAGTAGCACGGAAACTCCAACTTAATGAACATTACAGGTTAAGTTGGTCGCCTATTACTAATTACCTTGTAAAGCCTACTTAGCCGTGATAGCTTTCCTTTTAAGTTCATTATATAAAATAAAATAAATCGGACTTTGTTCATCACTCAAGTTCAAATACAGAATTTTTTATATAAATAAGGATGTGCGATGAAAAGGACATAGGCTCAGCATAATTACTGTCATACAGACTCTGCCTGGGACTACATAAGGCGCCCACAACCGAGAAATTGAATAATAGTTTTAAAAGTTAAGTGTACATTACAAATACAATACAAGTACGTTACAAATACAAATTAAAGTTTCAAACTTATCTCACAGTTAAAAGTTACTTTACGTTATGCAGGATTTATAGCTGGAATAATTTGGAGATGTCCCTTTATAAATCATTCTTTAGTTAAGTCCTGTTATTAATCGGCTCTAACTCCGTCTCAAGAGTGTTGTATTGGAATCAAATTTTTATAAGACCATAAGTAGGTATTTTAAGTTACAATTACAAGTAAGTACTTAAATGTAAATGTAAAACCACATTACTGCAGAAACTATAATGTAGTTTTCATCATAAATGTAAATTGAACCCAAGAAATTAATTAATAAGTAATTCATAGGTATGATAAGTTTGGCAAAGAAGAGTAGAAATCGGGAGTGGAAACCCAACCCATTATGTTACCGAAAATTCAGTCAATTTATTTCCTTAAATTAAGTAGAATATTTTAAGGCAAGATGTCTTTAACTTTTTTTTATTTCGAACCTTTATAATTAACACAAAATAGCATAGAAAGATCAAAAGTCTAAAAAAATCTTCCTCTTTACTTTATTTACACTCTTTTTTGTCCAGATATATTTTCACACGAGTAAGCAAGTAACGGGAGGACACCCATCAGAACAACTCTTACCAAAACCAAAACAAAGGTAAAAAATATCGCAAATAACCGAGTTAAATCACCACACAGGACCACCGCATATAAAGGATGTTTTAAATATACTGCCGCTGAAATTTGGAATACCATCCCACCTGCTTTAGGTTGACATTTTGATAATATTTATTTTTCCTTTGGCTTTTATTGTTGTAGTCTTTATTAAATTATATTTTGGATTCATTATGATCTTCAAAATAAAGTGATGCTTTACGTAATCTCACTTCTATTGGAACTTTCAGACAAAAAATTAAAGAATATGTTGTCAGCGCGCAAATTAGCGGCGATTTCCCTTTTTAATGAAGTTTTTGTATTATCAAGCATTAACTTTAATACACCCTCACCTGCTTGCTCAAGGTTATTACGTATCAAGTAGGTAATTAAGAACCTTACTGAAATTAAAATGTACTGAGCTACAATAGAAACTTCACAATTATATAGTTTAAACTCTATTGCACACCAGTAATGAGAATATCTGTAACACAAGTCATCTTTTTCTTTCATGGTTCGGTCTGAAAACCAGCGCCAAAGCACCGCTTTGGCATCATGCTGAGACTGACCCATTTTTGACAACTTCGTGTGTCTAAGTTTCATGTAGGTACTTAGGTACAGTTATTTTGCCAAATGTGTTCTATGGTTTACTAACTTAATTATGCACCTATTGTTTGTAATTCTTTGTAAGGATATTGGTTTGATTACGTGCCTACTGTTGTCAAATAAAGTTTCTTCTTTTTCTTATTCTAAATAAGTTACAAGATATTAAAAGTTACAAAAATGTGGGTAGCAACAACAGAGCAAAGTATCGTGAATGCAATAATCGCCAATACACGCTCGCATGTAAGTAACTTCAAGTTGTAGCCTCGAAATAAGCGTTTAAAGTTTGAAGTTTGTCACATACAAAGTCTGTTCCAATCAGCTCTGTAGTGTTTTATTTCGTTTGAGACCAGTTAGTAGATGCTTTTTTGTAATTCCTTAAGTAATTCTTTATGTAATTTGTATATGTGCTACTACCTTGAATTAACGTTTTCACGTTTCTGCAATCAACAGAAGAGGGGGGGGTGGGGCGCTAAGCCGCGGACAGACAGGCGGACGGACATGGCAAAACTATAAGGGTTCCTTGTTGACTACGGAACTCTAATAACGTAATATAAATAATAAAAGCAAAATATCAGCTGTTTCATACATTCGCTGGAGGACATGACAAACAATCGTGTGAGATTTCTTTTTTTCGATATTTGTAGAGCAACTAAGTTGTTTGTAATAAGTTTCACCGGACCATTCTGAAACACCCCGTATAAAAAGCGTACAGTCCACAGAATATCAACATAGGCATGTATTTAGCTACGTCACGGAAGACTTTGCAACTACAATGTAAAGGTTGATGTGTTGTGATGTGATTGTGAAAGCTACTGGGAAATATTGGACGGGACTAGCAAAGGACCGGGAGCGGTGGAAGCGCAGCGGTAGAACTGCTTTACGTATCCAAAGTCGTGGGTTCGAATCCTGGCATGTACCAAGAACTTTGTTTTCTAAGTTACGCACATTTGTGACGATACAGTAGCAATACCACTCACTATCAGTTAGCCCTAGCATCTTAGGTATTTATATAACTCAGCGCTTGCTAAATACAATGGCCCAACTATGAGACTAAGTGCGGAAATCTCAGGTCTCACCAATCCGGTCCTAGCTAGTTAGTTTATTTAGTTAGATCTGAGATTTCCGCACTTATGGCCGGTTTCTGAATTGAGAATTTCACTAAGTAAATATTTAAGTAACTTTCTGTCACGCTCTTTTCTAAGAAATTCGAAGAGACAGCACTAGAGTTAAGCATTTACTTACCAAAATTCTCAATTCAGAATCTGGCCGTAAGTGCGGAAATCTCGGATCTAACTAAATAAACTAACTAGCTAGGACCGGATTGGTGACGAGAAAGAGAAGAGACCTATGCCCAACAGTGGGCTCTGTTTATGAGCTGATTAGATAGATATGGGTGCTGTCGACTGTACATAATTATACCATTCTCCGTCTACAGCGCTCTACTAAAATGTCACTGATAATTTTTATTCTGAAAACGTGGAAAATACATAACCTACTTCTTGCAACCTCATTCATCCGATCGGCCCCCCATCTGCAACACGCTTTATATTTTTATGTGCTGCAATAGTTATAGTTGTGATAAGAATTCCGTTATATTTATTTTATAGTCATGTTTACGATGAGCAAGACCATGATTAGATTGTAGAACATCACATTTATCTTATTTTATTTATTCAAGGAGAAAAAACAGAATTGATAAAATTGAAAGATAAAAAATATTAGTCAATAAAGTACATTTTGCCTACGTTGTATGCACATTGCGCATGCGCCGAAAATATTCGATACTGAATATTTTCGGCTGCCAAACAGTGTGCCAAGCAGTGTGGCAAACGGAACTTATTACTAGTTAACCTATTAATGAATCTATCTATTTATCATATTTTCTATAATAACATGTTAGATTCAATTAGCACAAACAACATGTTAGATTCTATCAGAAAGTTCTACGATGTTCTACCATTCTACGAGGATTTGTTAAAGAGACGAATCACTTTATTGAATTAGACACATAATGAATTTTAAATGTGGTTTTATTTTGAACCTCAAACCTGATTCCTGTCTATCCATCCGGCCTCTATGGTTTCTACCATGGTTCATGTTCTCGCAGTGCTCTTTCACAGATAGCAATTGCGAATCTACGAAATTTGGTTACCCAAAATACGTCATCATGATTTTAAATTCCCAAATAACCTAAATCATACAAAGTGTTATCTATAAACCCGTAAAAAGATATTTCATGTCTATCAGACCAAGATACACAGAATATTTGTATTAATAGACGAAACAAAGTCTCTATATACATCACAAAACGGACAATACTATTGAACAATACGATCAAATTTTACTATGGGGAAAACTTCGAAATCATGATAAGATTTCTGTACTGACTGACTGAACTGAAGTGAAGTTACCCGTATTAAAATGTATGGAACAGCAAATATTTTTTTTTGCGATTTCAAAGTTTTGCTATTATAATTTCCAAAGGGCTTTTCAGAAGCACCCGGTTGGTTAGGCCCATAATTTAGTTTGAAACTCGAGAAAACTTTAACTCGAGTCCACTTTATCTGCCATAAGTCCTAAATATCGTAAAAGCCGCTCGCAACTGGCCAAATAATTCATCACTCGTCTGACGAGGGTTTAATTGGGATACTTCGTATGTTTTAACCACCTTATCCCGATTTCCGGATAGCGGCATGCCTTTTATCATAGGGAACAAGTTCTAAAAACAATATTGACTGGATCGAGTGACCACTTGGTTTTCGAATTTGGAAAGGCAAGGCCACTTAAAAAAGTTAGATAGATAGAGAACACTTTATTGCTTTTGTTCTCAACGAGTCACACCCGAACGAGTCACAGTGTGACTATTGAGTGAATAATTTTATTCCCAACCAGTCACACTGTTACTCGTTGGGATTTTTTTATTCCCGAGTCACACTTGTTACTAGCTAGTCTAGTACAATGGACGTTATCGAATTTTCACAGCGCGATGTACAGGTTGATTATACGAGAGAGATAGGTATATAAACGGAGTGAGAGATAATACTGTGTCTGACCTCGAACAAACTGTGTCAAGGTTTTCAAAAGAAAATAAACTTCCATTTATCAAAGGTTTATTATTATAATAATTATAAATCAACAAATAAAATACAGCATAGACCTATTTAAAACATAACTTGAATATTTCGGTATGTATCACAATCATAACTATTATAATTAACATTTTAAATTTAAGTAAGCTTTGTAGGTTTGTGCTGGCAAAGTCTAGCATAGTCACACTTGACAATACCACAATCAAGTATCAAAGTATTTGCTAGTTACTGACATACATGATAACATAATGCAATATAATTCTTAGGTTATATTAATCAGCCTTGTTCTTAAACGCACTGTCACGCTTGACATTAATGTCGCTTCCATAACAGAGTCGGAATAATAATAGTACATTATTGCAAAGGCAGCGAAATAGGCAATTGCAGGTCGAGTATGAGACAGGCAATTGCCATTTCGGCCGAGGCATATATAGTGCTTTTCTTAAAAAAATGCAAGGAATTAAAAAAGGGCATTTTACATAATAAATTTTTCTTTTAATTTTGCTGGAAGCAGGTTTTCTATCGCTAATTTAGCTTCCGATCTTAAATCTGGTGGAGTGCAGTCAATGTTCATTTAATTTTCACTTTCAGAATTATCGGAACTCATTTTAATTATTTTATTAACAAAATAACAATGAACTCCGCTTTACCGCCAATTTTTATTTTTATTTTACAGTAAAGTTTGTGCCGAAAGGTAAACGCACAACGCATCTGTGGTTATACACGAGAACGCAATGTGTACGATCTCAGAACACAAAAAGAAGGAGAAGTGTTATAATGGCCCGTTTGCTAGAAAACCGATGTCGCCACTTACTCACACAGCTACATTGTTCTCATAATCTCTATTTGATTACAACATAAACAACCGGCTCACTATTCGCTGTTTACACAAATGAAACAGCCAATGAGAAGAGCAGCACAACATTAGTGATGGGGACAAAAAAGTACATTATCGATTATTCTTAAAAAAAAATCGTACATCGTACAAAAACTTTTTTGTACATTATGTTGATTTTTTTCTTGCCATCTATACCTAAATAGTAACTAATTATTTCTCTACGTCGCGTAGTCTGTAACTACTTTATTTCGTTGTAGTAATCCTTTGCAAAAGGCTGCCTAAGCTTTTATTTTTACAGGCTTTGCCTACCAATGTGTTAATTCCTAAATATGTCAGTTTTGTTCATACCTACCTATCGTATAATTCGTGAATTCCGTTTCATCGTAAATTCTAATCATACAAATATTCTAAATGACAAAGTTTAGAGAACATTTGCTGATTTACCTACAAAATGTAGGTATGAAAACCTACATAGGCGACGAAACGACGTTGGCTGTGCCGCGCCGCTTGAATATAATTCAAAACATATCGCCTGCGTAATTTTTGTTTGAAGCGGCAAGATGCCTGCGCCTTGCCTTCACCTTATGCGCGTTTTTGTATAGCGCACACCTTAAAAAATCTAGAACTACTTATTTTAACTCGTGAATTAATTAGCAGTGACTGTAGATGTTTCTGAGCTTGGATTAAAATTTTCATTTTTTGGTCGGTGACAACTGTGATGGGTACATAAAAAACATTCTCAATAATATCACATAAATAATATTTTTATTAACTTGTGAAAAATACATTAGGTAGTAAGAACTCAAAGGGCCGGTTTCTGAATTGAGAATTTCACTAAGTAAAAACATAAGTAACGTTCTATCACGCTCTTTTGTGAAAAAATCGAAGAGACAGCACTACAGTTAACCATTTACTTAGCGAAATTCTCAATTCAGAAACTGGCCAAAAGAAACTTGTGAAACATAAACTTAAAGAAACTTTCGAAACACATTTACATTAAAAAGATAACATCATCATCCGACTGAGATCCTGCAGAGAATATTTTACTGTTTCCTTAAAAGGTAAATATTTATTTAGCACTTGTTGACATTGTTCAATGTTTTGCGTAATTTTTTTTTTTCGAGGTTTTTTGTTCAATCGACATAAATCTACCAGTTTCTGGGCCTTCGGCAACTCGTTGCTGTATCTAAAATACAAAAAGTATGCATTTGTAAAAAATCTTATATTTTTTTATTTATTACAGGGCCATTTTTAAGTTAACACAATTCCTGAAACACGTCAATTAAAGTAAGTCATTTACAACAACTTTGTTTTACGACTTTTGAAAACTCGATGTTATATTTTCAACTTTGTTCATATGATTTTTCGATTTTCTAGTCTGTGGCGGCGCTATATGACCGATAAATTATGTGTTCAATCGAATGGACATTCCTCTATGTCTGACAATTATTTACAGGGGGCTTTGACATTCGCAGCATTTTTCGACAAAAAAATATCCCTTACTTCCAAGGGGATCTAAAATATTAAATAAATTATGAAAATATTAAAAACATTACCTGGTCACCTGTTATTTCTTCAGGAACGCATGTTTCAACAGTAACAATATCCGAAAATTTCTAATACGGATCTAAAATAGTAAATAAATTATTAAATTATTGAAAACACTTCATTTACTCTATTTTAAATTAATCGAATTTCATTTATAAGATTAGGCTCATAAAAAATTATAAGAATATTATTAAGCACCATAACCACATCACCTGACTTGTTTCTTTAGAAATACTTTCTTTTGCAGAGTTATGCGTCGTTGCGTCCATTGTCACCTGAAATAGAGAATCAGAATAAAGTAACAATCGAATATTCCACACCATGTAAAATATAATTATGCCGTAATTTTAGATATATTGGTACCTCAACATTTATGGAACTCCTTATTACTGGTATTTTCAAAGCAGGACCTGCCCACGTTAATATTTTTTCCACTCTGCAGCATCTGGAAACATTTCTCCGTAAAATGGATGGAGCAACCGGTATTTGATTTGAGAGGAAGCCAGTTAAGCAATCTCCCTGTAGTTTCAATTCATTTATCTTTCCTATTAGGGTCTTTGGGAAACCTGAAATTAAATCTTTATTAAAAACTTTTTGAAATACGTGGTGAAAAGTAAGCCTGTTTATATTACGACAAAATCTGCCACTAAAGTAGAAGCTTCCTTAGCAACTGAGGTCCACGTGGACGGAGTCGCGGACAATAGCTACCTAGTCGTACAATATAATTGGTTCTAGTAATTTTGGAAGTCTGGACGAACGAGTGTAAATGCGACGAAGTATCGATACTTAATCAGTCTGGAAAGAAAGCAACTACCCCATCACTATGACTCCCGCTGACACCTACTGGTGACTTTGACAGTTCACGGTAAATACATGCGGCCGTACCACGAAACATCGCAATTCATCGCATAGAACGATAGTCAGTTTCGCGAGACGGTCCATTGCGGGCTTGCTTTTCCATGTTAGAAAACCTCCACGAAAATTCTACATAAAAACAGCAGTGGAGTAAACCCGACGATATAAATACGTCTCATTTATGTTCTTAGTACTGGAATGCATATTGCACAGGAAAATTATTATAATTATGATTTTTCGTAGTTTAAAGATGGATATAGTGAGTAAAATAGGCTTACCGGTGAAAAGACACTGCACTGTTATTTGAATAGCATGTATCACTGCGATTTCTGTAGGTAATCAGGCATTTTTCACATATGTTACGGCGATAGCGGGCGCGAGGCGATTGACGGCCATATTTAAAAGTTTCGCCGAGGTTAGCCCAACCGGGCTAACGTTGGTCGACAGTGCCACGCCCATATGGCACTTCTCCTTCTTTTTGTGTTCTGAGGTGTACGATCTCAGAACACAATTTTGTGTTCTGAGTGTACGATAGATGAAAGAGTTCTAAATTCAAACAGCACACCGTTTAATACAACATTGCCGGCGCGCTCTTCGTTCCAAATTCAAAGAACGCGCCGGGAAGTGATTTTGGTTTTTCAGTCTACGTAAATATGATACTTCGCTTGTTCTTTATTCAAAAGTAATGACAATATTTCCGCGCATGTTCAAGAAAAAACTTACTAATGAAGTCAGTCTACAAGGTCTACAAAGTATGATTTTTTTCTATTGAATAAGAAGGCACCATGGAGGTTATTGTTTAAAGAAATAAAAAAGCCATCAAAACGGGACAGTGGCGAGGATGTTCTTGGACAGTGGTCATGTCATGTTGAGAGATCAGTGGTGGAGCTACTCGATGCCTTGAAAAAAGACTAAAGGTATTATTTATAAAAACACGATTCCTCTACAACACTCCACACAGGCAATTTAAATAATCTGTGGTTGCGTTTTCACTTTACCACAGACTGTTTAAATTGCATCTGAGGAGTGTTTCAAGGAATCTGGGGCCCTACTACGTAAGTTCTCCACTGCATAGAGTTATCCGATTTAACCGAACTGTCAGAATATATACATATTTTATTGACACTGTGAAATCGTCAAAATTATTAACCCAATAGAGTAGACAGTTACGTCATAGGGGGGCTGGTATATCTATCATGATCATCATCATTCAGCCACAAGAAGTCCACTGCTGCACATAGGCCTCCTCCATGGTTTTCCAAAAAGACCGGTTGGAAGCGACTTGCATCCAGCGTCTTCCGGTCACTTGGATGAGGTCATCTGTCCATCTTGTGGTATATCTATGTGAAAATTAATTCAGAGTCACCCTATATATTCGCTCTTGGCATACTGAAACCTTAAGCTGCTATTGTCGGATGCTCCGCAATCAGTCCCTACTGCCATATTATAATTGATTGAATTACCGACGACTTTATTCGAGTATTTCCCGGTAAGTAGATAGACTTTTCGACGTAACAAGTTCTGCGGATGGACGACGAAAGTAATACCTACACCTTGGCAACACGAATGATGCGATCAAAATTTGGTGAATTCATGGTGTATCACTGCAAGAAAGACTTTTATAGTGAGAACAACTTTGAAACCACAAATAATGTTGGGTGTTTTTAATGTAGTGTAGAATTAATTAATACGGAGCAGAAGAAATGTGATTTAACTTTTTAAGGTTTTTTTTTTTGTTGCTGCTATATTGTTAAAATTGCTTAGTGTGATCATAGCAGATACTATATTATAACAACAAATAAATAAAACGGTCCAAGTGTTAGTTGTACTTCTGGGCTCCCAACTTAATTCAATGACACATTTTTGCTTAAAAGTGTAAAGCCGGGTTTTGACGGTCTTACTACGCTCGGACCGAGTGCGTACAGTTTTAGTTGCTTATGACGACGCACTCGTTCCGAGCCCAGTGACCGACGCGTCGTCATAAGCAGCTAAAACTGTACGCACACGGTCCGAGCGTACTAAATTAAGACCCCCAAAACCCAGCTTTATTCTCAGATTGAAAACGAGTCACTACTAATTCACTACATTAGGTGTTGAATGCTCAGTGAATAGGTACCATTAACTCCAACGTAGTGATTCTAGTGATCTGAGAATGTAAGATGAATTAAGTATAAATTAAAAATAATATTGTAACTAATTTAAGTGATTTTGATAACGTATTTCTTTACATTTATTTCTCAGGTTGTAAATTTGTTAAAATATTAGACCAGTTTAGTCAAAGTGACCTTTCGTTTTGTAAGCTTGTATACATTTTCGTGATCTTACTTGTATGTATACATTGTCTTTCGTGGTGCTGAAAGGGAAATTCGAGCAGGACCAAGCACTGTGGTTAGGAAATGGTTGGTTTTGGAATAAATCTAGATCTAAACTGTTAAGCCTATTCTGCATGTTATTAAACGTTTGTTACCTGTTTTACACACCAACTAAGTAATATAAAAAAATAGCTTTCAGTAGTTTTTAGGGTTCCGTAGTCAACAAGGAGCCCTTATAGTTTCGCCACGCGTCTCTCCGCGGCTTAGCACAGAGTTGATAAGTGCTAGAGAGCTGAAATTTGGCATAGATATATTCCAACGGTTTGGGCTGGGCTGGTTGATGAGTGAGTGTGTCGGATGCTCGCCTTTTATATATGAGAAGATAACGAATAAACTTTCATATTTGAGTTGCTTTCTTGACATTGTTTAAATTTCACTTATATGAGTTGCATATTCACATATTTCATCATCATCATCAGCCCTTTGACGCCCACTGCAGGACAGGACAAACCATAGACTCCCTCGTGGTTTTCATAACCATGAGGGGTTTTGCCATAATCGCCACGCTTGGCAGGCGGCTTGGCGCCTGTTCACATGTTTACAATGCCGGTAACGCAAAGATATTGAAAAGGCCATTTCACGCGCAGGATTGACATTTTAAAATTGGATTTCGGAATCAAAGCACTAGAGTAACGGCGCGTCTGATCATGCATACATGCATGAACCAAGTCATGAAGTTGTACATCGACATGGCTATTTTGTTCGGGGAATCCTCACAGAAAATATGGTTGGTTCAGAATTAATGCATGACTTTCGACAACGTGTTATGGAAATAAAGCAAAACAATTATGGTTTGCTTTCGTCCAGAAAAAATGCTGAATCGAACGAAATATACCTATACCATGAATTTATGTAAGCTGAGTGCAACTCCTAACTTTTTAAATATCCCTCGGATATCGCTCAAAACACCACTGTTTTGAGCGATTTGATATGATATTGAGCGATAGACATTGCGGGCCGCCCCCGCGTGGGTGTTTTATGCAAACACGCTCAGTTCTAATACGGCTCAGTTCAGTTCATGAATAAGAACGCACCTCAGTACGGTCTTTTTCATTTACTCGTGTACTAACTCGGACAAAGTCTGAGCTCACCCTAGAGCCCGTTCTCAGAAATTATGAATTTAATTGTGCGAGGCTTTGCATTCTTCCGACTGGAATGCCGCTCGGTGTAGAACAGAGCGGTTGCTCTTGCGAATGTGGGTACAGAATAGGGAGCCAAGATGTTTCGCTTCGCAGCAAACGAAACTCATCTCTCTTCCTGCAATACGAAGGTTTCAATTCCGATGTTTTTGGTCCAGGCATAAGGGAATGCTGATATAATCTATACTAGCCATGACTGTGTTAACTTGGTAAGTACCTACTGAAAATAGATCTATTTATATATTGCGTGTATTACGAATAGCGTCACTCCATTTCCTTCCGTGGATGTCGTAGAAGGCGACCAAGGAAATACATTATCACCAGGAGACGGGCAGCAGCGTTTTCCCGATTATGGCAAAACCCTTCATGGTTAGGAAAACCACGAGGGAGGCCTATGTCTTGCAATGGGCACTAAATGGCTGACGATGATGATATATTGCGTGGACGAAATTACTTGTAATAATAGTCGCCAATTGTATTGTCTTATATGTTATTCCTGGTGTATATACAGAAATATACTATCTTGAATAGATAAACTACTTACCTATCTATAATATTTTTTTGGCATTTTTCAAAAACACAAACTGTTTGTAGCCACAGTACCTAATTCTTGAAATGGTTTCTCATAATTTCATTTGCCATTTTTGTAGCCGTATCAATGAATGTAGGTACACATATTTTTGTCTTTATGATTAAGATGAAAACAAAGGCGCACAAAAGTAATTTTGCCGAATATAAAGCACCAACAGCATACTGAGAGTGATGGCTGATTGACATGATACACGTTTTTTAAAACAATGGTGTCGATCGCATTTAAATATTTTTGTTAATCATCATCATCATCATCATCATCAGCTATTTGACGCCCACTGCAGGACATAGGCCTCCCTCGTGGTTTTCATAACCACGAGGGGTTTTGCCATAATCGCCACGCTTGGCGGCGGGTTAATAATCTAAAATAATGAATCAATTTTTGTCTTTACGCCTACTAACCAAACTGGGCGTACATAATATTGCTTACTAATCAAATGGATCAATGTTATCTAAAATAAATAAATATTATTATTATTACTAATAATTTCATAACCAGCAAATAATTCGAATTTTCCAATTTTGACAGAAGAACTTAATAGTAACCAGTATGTAGGTACTGGGGGCTACCTTGTCCGAGTTGGCGATCATCTAGACACATTTATCTCAGTTGGTTCAGTATGCAGGTACTCACTTCAATTTAATCCAGTAGGCAGTGATAGTTAAGAACATAGATGTCTAACTAGCACTAAAAAATGACCCCACGTACAATTGTGGGAAGGCGGGCGGGGCTTGTCAATTGTGTTACCAATCGGAGTGAGTTCGGTATTACCCGGCAAAATATCGATGCACCTGCTACCGTCAGATCGCCATCTTGCGAGGTACCTAGATTTTTCGACGGGTTATGCATCATGAAGTCAATGGTTTGACCTTTTTAAATAAAACCAATCAAAAGTCATTTACTATCGCCCAATCAACGTTCACGTCGTCACTCATAGCGCACAGAATGAACCAATCACAGAGTGAGTTACTCTACGGCACATCTTGCGCTCTTTTCATTGGTCTCACACAGACTAATCGAGATGAGAGGGGCCGTTTTTGATAGTGAATTTTGTAGAAAGAAATATTTCTATGGTTTTCTTATTCGTACCCAGTAGGAATTTAGTAAAAATGCTAGTATTGTAATAAAACGTTTCATATTCTTATAGGTTTATCAAAATTTAGGAAGTTTAATCTGACTTTCAACACCGTCGCTTGAGACGTAAAGTAACTAGGAAATCCGTAACCTAGAGCTGAACTCTCGAGCAAATCCGGCTCATAACATAAGCAGCCTATATACGCCCCACTGTAGGGCACAGGCCGTCTCTCAGGGAGAGAGTATGGGCTTAATCACCACGCGTGCCCACCGCGGATTGGCGATTTCAAGCGCTGAGGTATGTGAATAGCTCAGACAGTCAGGTTTCCTCACAATGTTTTCCTTCGCCGTTAGCGAGTGGTATTGCTACTATAACTTCACAAATGTACATAACTTAGAAAACCAAGTCATAGGTACATGCCCGCACTGGGTCCGTCGCTTCCGAGTCCGATGTTCTACCCACTAGGCTACCACTACCAATCCGGCTCATGAATAGGTGAAAACGCTTATCCAAATCTATTGGAAGTCTGACACGGCGCTATGCACTGTCGCAATGACAATGTTCGGAGTTTAATTCCCAGTGATACTACTTTGATAAAGACAGGGGTTGGGTCAAAGGAAAGATAAGCGGCTTACAGAGTTTTTCAAGGCGGCGCCGGCGTTGGCGACAGCGGAGGTTCACTTATCGTTTTGACTGGCACACTCAACAATTGTTCACTGGTTTATGTCCGATTTATTATTATTACATTGTATAATATAGGATGAAAAAAAAATTGTTAGAATTTACAACTTTTTTTATTGGAAGTCTTGTACTGAAGAATCTGGTTTTGTGTTACCTACTTCTACAACGTTGTATTGAGCTTCTGTATTTTATAGACCGATCGTGGTAGGTAAGAGAGGTCTGTAATCTCGAAACATCGTAGGGGTTAGGAATTTTCAAAGTGAGCATTGCCTAAGAGCTATTGGAAATTTTGGATAAGGTTCATTCTTGAGCAACGCCAAATTAAGAAGTTACATATTTTCAATAAAAACTCGCTACATTTACGGCGCACATTCATGAAATAGTGAGTAACTTTCGTGATTACGATTTTTATACATTGAATTTTTGCTGAAATTTATTATGAGATTTTCTTGTTTAATGCGTCATTCTTCTTGTACTACAGCCCCTTTTTACGTTCAAGTTTTAATCATAAGCAGCCTATAGACGTCCCACTGTTGGACACAGGCCTTCTCTCAGAGAGAGAGAGTGTGGGCTTAATCACCACGTGTGCCCACCGCGGATTGGCGATTTCAAGCACTGAGGTATGTAAATAGCTCAGACACTCGGTTTCCTCACGATGTTTTCCTTCACCGTTAGCGAGTGGTATTGCTACTATAACTTCACAAATGTACATAACTTAGAAAACAAAGTCATAGGTACATGCCCGCACTGGGAATCGAACCTGGGTCTCCCGCTTCCGAGTCCAATGTTCTACCCGCTAGACTACCACCGCAAGTTTTAATGAATGTTGTAAAAAGTAATGCGAAAGTTAGCCGAGAATGCCAAAATTATCCATAAAATAGGGACCCAGGTTTTAAGGTATGCAGTAAGCGTTAAGTTTGGTTTTAAACTTTTACTTTTGATAGTGCGATAAAGAATGAAATAAAAATTAAATGAAAAATAAAAACCGAATTTAAAACACTACAGCGCTAAAAGCACACAAAGAATTGAAACGAATATGGCGTTTAAATTCGAAGTCGTTATTGTAGAAGTATAATTTGGAACCGGACATGACCAGCACATTAATTTTGGGCACCGAATTCAAAATATATTATAGAAATGGACACCTAGTTTAAGTTGTGTTTCTATGTTACTTTGAGTAAAGACACTTTGAAATCAATCTTGTGCAGATTAATTGTGCTTATGCGAGCTTAATACTAAAAAATATTTTCTTCCAGCTAACCATGACTGATGTGGATATAGAAAGGTAAGATATGGTAAGAATTCTTTCATCTTTTGGTATAAAATAAGGTGTAACAAAATTGGAAATAGTAAAAATTCTGTACAAAAAATAAATCGTAACAAACAAAAAAGCCAATATTAAGTTACGTGAATTTGTCAATATGTAGTAGCAATAACACTCGCTAAGTGTGAAGAAAAACATCATGAGGAAACCGGAGTATCTGAGGTGTTCACATATCTCAGCGCTTGAAATTGCTAGTCCAGGTGGGCGCGCGTGGTAGTTATTACTCTCTCTCTCTCTCTCTCTGAGAGAACGGACTTATATGGGTCCGCGTTCCTCAAATTAACAGTGATACTCGTAGTTGAAAACATAGATGTCTAACTAGCGCTAAAAATGACCCCACGTTCAATAGCGGGAAGGCGGGCGGGGCTTATCAATTGTGTTATCAATCGGAGCGAGTTCAGTGTTACCCGGCCAAGTATCTATAGACCAGCCACCGTCAGGCCACCATCTGCGGGTGCTGCAGGTGGCGCTGTACGCGCGCGAGCACCTGCAGCAGTACCCGCGCCGCGGGGACCGGCACGCCTACGCCACGCGGGGAGCGCAGAGACTGGCCGCAGTCGCCCGCAATTTCTTTCAATTTTAAAACTGATATTGTTACAATTATGTAAAATTTGACATTATTCTTGACATTTTATATCATTGACATTTTTCTGTATTCAATTGAATTAATATTATTTTTATAGCTTTCATGTAATTATTATCTCTCAATTTGACATGTAATGAATATTACCAATAAATTATGTCTATGTCTATGTCCATCTTGCGAGGTACTTAGATATTTTGTCGGGTTATATGTAATGAAGTCAATGCTTTGACGTTTTTGAATAAAACCAATCTTAAGTTTCGCTGTCATTTACTATCGCCCACAGATCACCCCCAATAGATACCGCATGCAGGGCAAACGACGCGCACCACGCATAGGCTCAATAGCTCCTATAAGAAACGAACTTGAATACGCTCCATCAGTCGCGACCAAGTATCAGACCCGCGCGTCGTGTGCGAGAATTAACATTCAAAAATTATTTTCCGATTAAAACAGAATTTTTCAATGCTGTTTTGTGCTGTCAAGTGGTGTGGGAAGTCTTCTCAGACTTCAAACTTCCAAAAAGATGGCTTCACATTTAACCGGTAAGTAAAACTGTCACGAAATATCTATATTATGGCAGAGAAGCAAAGGTCAATATGCAGTGGTTTTTAATATTCAATAATTAGTAGAACTTGCGCTATGTACGCGTTGATGTCTTTTCAAAAATTCTCTTTCACGCCTGAGGTAGTGTGTATTAACTGTCTTTTTCTAGCAAAATCATGTGTTGCTTAATAGGGTTGGAACGTTTCGCGCTCAAGTTTCTATCGATATTTTTACACAAATGATTTCATAGTTCCATCGTTGATTTAAAGTGACAGAATACGAAACATAATTGTATCCGTTGTTTAAGGTTTCCGCAATGCCCTGACAGAAAAAATAAATGGATAGCTGCAGTTCATCGTGACGAGGAATGGTTCCCCTCTAAAAACAGCGTAATATGCTCAAAACATTTTTGTGATGACAATTTCTTAGGCGGTTGATGGATACAGCAGTGCCGACTTTATACTTGCCTGTTTTGGTATGTTAAATGTTTTAGTCAGTATGTAAACGGAAGACTGTTTTTGCATAGGGTATACTGTCTCGCTCGCACACTAACATTTTTAGTGACTGTAATAAAATGAGGAATTGTATATATATATATATATATATATATATATATATATATATATATATATATATATATATATATATATATATATATATAAAATTCCTCATTTTATTTATTATTTAAAATGCATAGCTATTATTTAAAATGTCCGTAATTCAAACGTGCACATCAAACTCTCAGACCAAATCGAGACAGCATGCCGGACGTAATAGCAGCCTTAAACGACAAAAATGATTAAAATGTATACCTTAAAATTTATAAGACATACATACTCGTATTTACAATACGTTAAAAACAGTTAACTGACTCTTTCAGGCACATCAACCGTCTACCGTTGACGTTTACCAAGAGATGAGGTCCGATACATTAGTAGCTGGGACATCGTCAGAAACATCGGTACGATAATTATTATTTTTTTTCAAATAGTTTTTATTTTAGAATATAAAAAATACTTTTGCTTAATCTTAACTTGTGTTTTCCAAGATGCGGAAAGACCATCTACATCTCAAAATGAAGAAAAAATATCTGGTACTCCAACAAGGAAAAGAAGGCGACACCTTACGCCCATAGCCGGAAGCCATAGCCATAGTTATTTTGTATTTTCCATAAGTAGGTATGTGCTGTAATGTCACACGTGGAAAATCTATTTTAGCTTTCCAGCTCACAAAAACATTGTATCATTATTGTATTACCACACAGATAGTTTTTTATTTTATGTATTGTATACAACATGATTATAAGTAATGAGTAAGAGTACCTATTCTACCTATTGTACCTACAAACAAAGGCAATTACACTTGATTATTAGCATCATAGTTTGAAATTTAACTGCATGTAAATATTTTATCAATAACTCGAACTTGTCGAGCAATGCTACAAAAATGTACAATCACAATGTATAATGTCATTGCACTGTTATTAATGTGATTTTTTTTGTATTATTATGTAAATAAACGGCTCAAGAAAATAAAATCGTATCCTTTATTAAATTTGTAGATTAGTGCTTACTTTCTAACATCACTTAATGCTGTACATATTGTTTTTAAGTCACAAGATCATTGATCCGCTGTCAATGACACTATGTCGGGAATTTGGGGCAGGCCATTTTGAATTTAGAACAACCGATATAGCCGAATTGAAAATTATCGAAATTTTAAATTTGATCGAAGTCGGCCGGTAAACAAAAAAGTTAGCTCATTCGTGTAATAGAATGCGTTTGAAATTAAAAAATCGGCTTCATAGGATTGCCGTAATTAATACATTTCCTAAGACTTTCTCATACATAATTTTTAAGCAGCTGTTGTAGTTTCTGAGAAAAACTATAGATGATGAGTCAGTCAGTCAGTCCGACAGTCAGTGAATATACCGGATTGCAGCTATATATATTAGTAAAAGTAATGGGGCTGGTCATTGACCTCTACCTGTGGCAGTACAAAGGGGCTCTATGAAGAAATTGATTTTCAGTAGAAAATTTCCATACAAAGTTAGATTTTGTCAATCGTCAATAATTCGGCCGCTATCTTGAAAGTTCAAAAAGTTTGATTTTTCTCAGGGACCTGAATATCTCGGTAACACGATGTTGCTCTCAGCTCAGCAAGTTTTTTGGACTCCACACCACCAATGGTACTAAATTTCTGTGAAAAATCCGATTTTCAGTATCAAACGTCAAAAACTCCGCCGCCATCTTGAAATGACAAATGTCCGATTTTTCTCAGATTACCTTGGTATCTCGGCCACACGATACGGTTTACAGCTTATCTCCAGCATGTACCGTTGGCTGCCGATTTTTTTGTTTTTGATGGCATCGATATTTTTTGGCTAGGTATTCAGAATGGTTTGAATGCAATCTTAGCTAGGATTCCAAATATGAGATTGTATTTATCGATAAGTTCTTTCAATCAGGTTTCCCATCACTATATTCTCAGTACATTTTAGCGCGACCTTGAATTACCCAATCATACGCACGGTGCTACCCTCCCCGCACACCTTGCCTTCCTACAAATTCGGTGAGCGTCGTCCAGTACAAAAGTCGCATCATGCGGTATCTATTGGGGGTGATCTGTGCTATCGCCCAATATACGTTCACGTCGTCACGCATGGCGCGTGATTTACTGTACAGCACATCTTGCCTCACTTCATTGGCATATACTAATCGAGTGGTTTTGTTTTTGAGAGCGAATTTGGTAGAAAAAAATACTTCTATGGCCTTTCGGAGCAGATTAAAGAAAAAAAGTTAATTTCAAACAGAAAGTAGGTACGTCAGTAATCGGCATTGGGGATAGTTTTTAATTAATCATAGTTTTTGAGAACAAGCAGGAGTGGAGAATCCAAGGGAAGGCCTTTGACCAGCAGTGGGACACTGAAATGGCTACATAAAAAAAAGAAAAAAATATTTTTAATAAACAAGTCCAGCAGTTGCGACGTCAGTTAGTTCCCGGTTTATTTGACAATTTTTCTATACGAGGAACCCATGTGCATCAATTGCGATATCTAGAAAGACAGTTTCTTTACAATGTCTATAGGTGGTCATTTTCCAATACAACGTGGCTGTCAACCATTTTGACATTTGGTAGAATGAACTTTTTACATTTTGTTTTTTTTGGAATGAACTTTTTACATTTTGTTTTTTTTTCGGAATGAACTTTTTACTTTTTGTACCTCAAAAGGAAACGAAACCCTTATAGGATCACTTTGTTGTCCGTCCGTCCGTCCGTCTATCTGTCAAGACCCTTAAAGTTATCGAGTTGAAATTAAATCCATATGCTTAGGTCTATAGTCTCTTGCAACTGTTAAAAAACCAAACTTCTAAGTTAACGTAAAAATAACATACAGTCGTTTATGCCGCAAAAAAAAGTATATTTCGACACTCAAGGGAATTAAAATTTATAGGGTACTTTCCGTTGACCTACAACTATAAAATTTGGCAAGTAATAACTTGTATACTACAAATACAGGGAAAAATCGGAAAAGCATACATTTTTAACTGTAATTTATCATTAAAAAATGTCATCGAAGTTCGGGAAAAGCTCCGAATAAACCGCGAGACTCGATTCCTGAACTATTTCTAATATGTAAGTGTCTACAAATTTGTACGGAACCCTCGGTGGCCGAGTCCTACTCGCACTTGTCCGCTTGTTTTTAATTAACAATAAGCTTTTAGAAGCGAACCATTTTAGTACCTACCTGAGAGAGAGCATTAGTTGTATCATCAAAGTCACGTTTTTGTCTTTTAATTTAAAAAACTAAGTGACATGCATTTCTTGTGCAATAAGGAATTTTCAAATCAAATCAAGTCACGCCTTCTCCGCAATTTGCCTACTCGTTCATATTTTGTAGCTGCAGGATGGTTATTAAAGCATACAGAGCAAATCCCGCGCAGGCCCTCTAAAACACGTAGCTATTCTCAGATAATTCCGTAGCGTGGTAGAAAAAAACCGGCCAAGTGCGAGTCGGACTCGCGCACGAAGGGTTTCGTACCATTATCTTTACCACATTTGAATTTTTCAAGCGTCTACCTGTCGCCGTTATTAATATCGAGCAAAAACGGCAAAAAAATCACGTTTCTTGTATACGACCGGTGGTAGCCTAGTGGGTAGGGCATTGGACTCGGAAGCGAGAGACCCAGGTTCGATTTCCAGTGCGGGCATGTACCTATGACTTTGTTTTGTAAGTTATATTTATTTGTGAATTTACAGTAGTAATACCACTCGCTAACTGTGAAGGAAAATATCGTGAGGAAACCTGAGTGTCTGAGCTATTAACATACCTCCGCGCTTGAAATTGGCAATCCGCGGTGGGCACGCGTGGTGATTGAGCCCATACTCTTTCTCTCTCTGAGAGAAGGCCTGTGCCCTACAATCGGACGTATAGGTATAGGCTGCTTATTGTATGGGAGCCACACTTAAATATTTATTTCATTCTGTTTGTAGTATTTGTTATTAGAGCGGCAACATCGTCTGTGAAAATTTCAACTCTCTAGCTATCACGGTTCATGAGATAGAGCCTGGTGACAGACAGACATACAGACAGACAGACAGTGGAGTCTTAGTAATAGTGTGCAAGGGCCGTTTGGGTACGGAACCCTAAAGATTGTCTCTCAGCGTGCTATAGAACAGGCCGTGCTCGGAGTCCCTTCCTTGGATCACAGCAGAAATGCAACAATTAGCCAAAGAATTACAGCCTATAAGATTAGTAAGCTAAAGTGGCGGTGGACCGGTCACATAGGGTCGATGGGGTGCAAAGGTGGAGACCAGGAACGCAGCATAGGACGACCACCACCTGGACGCCGGACCGACGAGCACATGCAGATTGCTAGCAGAGACTGGATGAGGATGGCCAAGGACAGAAGGGAGTGGCGTGCCTTGTGGCAGGCCTATGTCTTGCAGTGGCCGAGTACTGGCTGATTGATTGACTGACTCGTGCACCAAGGGTTCCGTACCACAAAAAAAATATCTACATACACGTGAATAGCAAAAATGTATTTTCTTCCATTCACTTAAGGGCTCTCAGCGCGACACGCACTTTTATTGTTCGATTTCAGAGTTGGGAATATTATAAAAGTGTGTGTGTGTTTTTTTTTAATATGTACAGGGTGACTTCGAATTCGCTCGCTTTGTTTTAAGGGGACATTCTAATCATAATTTAGAAAAATTTATGGCGTGCCATTTTTTGTCATCCAAAGTAACTTCACTTGCGTGGGCCATTCTGCAAGAACCTTTATTAATTATTTATAATGACTTCTGTATTATTTCATAATCAAACTCAGTCGCAAAACCTGTTAGCAGTTTGAACAAAGATCCGAGAGCCAAACTGACCCGACATTATACCGAAGACATCCCGGACATCAGCCTGTACGAGATTAGGAGAGGACGGAATCACATCAGAGCTCCTGAAAGCGGGTGGAACACCAGTACTTAAAGTCCTTCAGAAGCTCTTCAATTCCGTCGTGCTCGAAGGAAAAACGCCAGAAGCATGGAACAGAAGCGTGGTGACGCTGTTCTTCAAGAAAGGGGATAACTCTCTATTGAAGAACTACCGACCCATCTCGCTTCTGAGCCATGTTTATAAGCTGTTTTCGAGGGTCCTCACGAATCGTCTCGAACGCAGGTTTGATGACTTCCAGCCTCCCGAACAAGCCGGTTTCCGAAAGGGCTTTAGTACCATAGACCACATCCATACACTGTGGCAAATTATACAGAAGACTGAGGAGTATAATTTGCCATTCTGCTTAGAGTTTGTGGACTATGAGAAAGCCTTCGATTCGATCGAGACATGGGCAGTGCTCGAGTCTCTCCAGCGTTGCCGGATTGACTATCGGTATATCGAGGTGCTGAAGTGCTTGTACAACCGCGCCACCATGTCGGTCCGAGTACAGGAGCAGAATTCGGAGGCAATTCCATTGAGAAGAGGCGTGAGACAGGGAGACGTTATCTCTCCGAAACTGTTCACGAACGCACTGGAAGATGCCTTCAAGCTTCTGGAATGGCAGGGACGCGGCATCAATATCAATGGCGAGTACATCACGCACCTTCGATTTGCCGACGATATAGTAGTCATGGCAGAAACGATGGAAGACCTCGGCATAATGCTCGAAGACTTCAGTCGAGTTTCCCAACGTGTGGGCCTTAAAATGAACATGGACAAAACGAAGGTCATGTCGAACGCCCGTGTTGTGCCCACCCCAATAACATTGGGGAACACGACTCTCGAAGTTGTAGACGAATACGTCTACTTAGGACAAACAGTCCAACTAGGCCGGTCCAACTTCGTGAAAGAGGTCAATCGTCGAATCCAACTCGGCTGGGCAGCATTCGGGAAACTTAGAAAAGTCTTTCGTCTAATATACCTCAATCGCTCAAGACAAAATTATACAACCAGTGTGTGTTACCAGTGATGACTTATGGCACTGAAACGTGGTCTCTAACTATGGGCCTCATAAGAAAGCTCAAGGTCACGCAACGAGCTATGGAAAGGGCTATGCTCGGAATTTCTCTACGAGATCGAATCAGAAATGATGAGATTCGTAGACGAACGAAAGTCGTCGACATAGCCCAGCGGATTAGTAAGTTGAAGTGGCAGTGGGCGGGGCACATAGCACGCAGAACTGATGGCCGATGGGGCCGAAAAGTTCTCGAATGGAGACCACATATTGGCAAGCGCAGCGTAGGACGACCAGCCACAAGATGGACAGATGACCTCATCCAAGTGGAGGCCTATGTCCAGCAGTGGACTTCTTGTGGCTGAATGATGATGATGATGATGATGATTATTTCATAAACGTAAAATCACTAAATTGTGTAAACCTTAAAGATACGGCTGTACTCCAACGGAGCATATTGCTATTTCGGTACTATTTCGCCTTACAATTCTGTAGGAAAATTTTTCGATGAAAGTACTGCCAGCAGCACATAAACCACAGATAGATAAATTTGGCGTTCCGTGTGGCGCCGGATTAAGAATAGCGTCACTCCATTTTCTCCCGTGGATGTCGTAGAAGCGGACTAAGGAAATAAATTACCAGGAGACGGGCAGCAGCGATTCCTGAGATTCCAACCGCATACTGCGATCGCCAACCCGCCTGCCAAGCGTGGCGATTATGGTAAAACCCTTCGTGGTTAGAAAACCATGAGGGAGGCCTATGTCCTGCAGTGGGCGTCAAATGGCTGGTGATGTTGAGACAATTTGGGTAATACAATATTAATAATAAATACAACACTGGAAGTAGGTACGAAACAAATGTTTTATTTTAAATAACAAATTTTTACAAACAATTTAAAAAATCGAAAATCGAAAACGGAACCTTCGTGTTAGAAGGCGATTTGACTGGGGCGACCTTCTGTATTATTTTTAAATATTTGGGTTAAGGTGAAAATTCGGCTGATTTGATGCTTTGGGCCAGCAACTAGTGGTGTTTTCTAATAACTAGGCACAACAGCAAATTAAAACAATGAAAAAGTACTCTTTTATTTTAGGGAATCTTTTAACGTTTACAATGATACAAAATAAAAAAAAAATCAGCAAACATTTTGAATTACCTTTCAATTTAAATTTAAGCCTTAAGGTGTTAGGCATTGAGAAAAGACGTGAGCCACGCTCTTATGTCTGGCATTCCGTGTCGCTCGCACACTCTATCATTTTTGTGATAAAAAGGGTACGATTAAATATATTTAAAATTAATCTTGCCATTTAAATACATTTTAGTTTTTCGATTTTATCATCTAACAAGCACTCCACTACACTAATTTATTAAATGCTGTACAAAGACTTAGCGGCGCGCCTAATCGACGCATCGGGAGACCAGAGGGCCGGCGCGTACCTCGGCCAGAGGATAAGCCTGGCCATCCAAAGAGGTAACGTCGCCAGCGTTCTGGGCTCATTACCGCGGGACAGTGACCTGGGGCAGGTGTTTTATTTGTAAATATAGAATTAGTTATTTGTATATTTTTATCATTTATATATTAATTAAGTCTCTTATTTTATGTTTGAAATAATTAAAAAATCTCAATGATTTTTTTTTTACAATCGTGAATATGTTAGAATGTGCAAGCGACATGCAATGCCAATCGTATCATCAGACTTAATGAGCCGAAAAGTTGTCAGTTGCTCTTATTGTTTCGTTACGGTTAAGCATCCCCGCATTGCAGAGAGTATCTGTAAAAAACACAAAAATATACAAAAATCGGCTGGATAACCTAAATAACCCGACAAATAACTTCAACAAATGAATGTGACTTCACATGGACCTTTTTCGGCTCTTACTGGCAGGGGAGGCCGCTTTTGACTTAGGGTCTTGACAGACGGACTGCATTTCAACTGCAAAATTGCAGTTCAGATGCAGTTTGAATGCCGTTGGTACAACTGCAGTAAAACTGCTAACGTCTTTCTTAACTCTTACGACCTTATTTATAAAAACACGATTCCTTTAAAGCACTCCTAGTTTATTTTAAGTCAGTTTATTTTATCTGTGGTTACGACTTTTCGTTGTGGAATCCAACCACAGACTACTTTAATCGGCGTTTTAAGGAATCGTGTTTTTTTTTTAAAAAGATCGTTAGAATTTAGCGGTCTTTGGTGTAGTAAAATTAACATGACATGTACTTTTAGAAGCACCACGACACGATGCACTTCGCAGTACAAATTATGATTTACCGTAGGCACTGACCAAAAATCAGCGCTGAGGGCTCACTCCCTCGGCACAAAGCTGCTTCAGCTGCCTTTTGTGGCTACTTAGACGCACCACAGGCTAAATCTATGTTTTTTTTTTTTTGTTGTGTATTTAGTTTTCTTTCTGTTCATATTACCCAAAAAAATATAAGAAAACACGTATTACAGTAGCAAAAGTACTGGCGCATACTGTACATGCCATGATCGAGTGCGTACGTTGCACAAAGCGGACAACTTTTTATAATATACCATAAAAAGTCATAGATATCATAAAAAGTTGTTCGCTTTGTGCAACGTACACACTCGATCATGGCATGTACAGTATGCGCCACTATTTTTGCCACTGTAATATGTGTTTTTTTATACCGTATCATAAAAAGTTGTTTGCTTTGTAATGACGTGCCATCAAGTACCTACCTACGATTGTAATATCCGAAGACGCCAGCTTCGAGATAAACCAGCAATGGTTTAATGAAGCAGTAAACGAATGAAATGTGTATATTTAAAACATTGAAAATAAATAAAATAAAAAATAAATAATTGGGTAATTGACAAAATATCAAATGAGTTACTTTTAAAACGGAATTTTGAATGAAAATACTGGCTTATGACGTCACATTTCAGAGCACTCTTTTTATGTTTAAATCTAATAAAAAATTGTAGTAACCAGTAATTGACTAAAAGAGATACGTTTTCCGAGATATTTTTTAATTTTGGTTTTAATCAAGCATATGAAATAATTTATTGTTGATCGTGTCAAATACCGCATAGCACAATTTTTTTGCAAGCGGCTCGTGCGGATGTGGAAGCGGGGACCGAACTTGCGGCACAGTCACTGGCGAATCTCGGCGCCACCGTCCGCCCCTGACGAAGGGCGCCGATCGATTCTATCTTCGTCTCTCTTTCTCTACCTCTCTCTCCCTCTCTTCCCTGGCATCTCTCTTTCTTTTCTTCGTTATTTGTAAATAAACTAATAAAATATAACACAAACTTCTTAAAGCTGCCTCTTAGGATCTGGAGCCGGCGCCCGCACCACGGCCGCCCCGCCCGCCCTTGTCACCACGGCGCCGGCGCTCTCCGCCGGGAACGGAACTGTCCTGAGAAATTTCAACTACTCTTTGAGGAATTTACCAATGACCTATTTTTTCACAATTTTGACGCAACTTAGTCACTACTTGTAGTATATAATAGACTTAATTCTAGTTCGACTCGGGATTTCCGCACATAGCCTCATAGCTGGGTCATCGTACGTAGCAAGTGCTGAGGTATGCAAATAGCTCTGACGCTACGGTTTCCTCACGATGTTTTCCTTCACAGTTAGCGAGTGGTATTGCTACTATAACTTCAAAAATGTACGTAACTTAAAAAAAAAGTCATTGGTACATGCCGGGATTCGAACCCACGACCTCCCGAGAAGCCGGCATTCTACCGCTCCGCTACCACCGCGTGTGTAGTATTTAACCTCCTCAGTCCTGACCTTGAAAATAACAATTGAAAACAATTGTTATTTTCAAGGTCAGGACTGAGAAGGATAATATGCAAAGACCCCTCTCCGTCTGAACCATCTTATTCTCTATTCTTCCCCCTCTCTCCCTCTCTTCCCTGGCATCTCTCTTTCTTTCCTTCTTTATTTGTAAATAAACAAAAAATATACAGCACAAACTTACGTAGTAATGTAGACAACGTCCGAGCCACGACGAAACTCGTCCGCTATGCCCACTGCCGCAACCTGCTAAAAATATCAACTACTTTTTATGGAATATACCAATGACCTATTTTTTTTTTATTTTTTACCCAACTCGGTCACTGCTTGTAGTATATAATATGCAAAGACCCCCCTCTCCGTCTGATTTTCTCGTCGTAACTTATAAATATTGTTTTTGATATAAAAATAAAAATTTAGCCCGTATTTGTCTTCAATACTACGTGGAACGGATCACGTAGGATGGGTACGTTCCTTTACTATCTGTCGAGTCGGGTCCCGACATGAGAAAAAACACATTTTTACTACGTAATATTATATTTGTATTTGAACAGAACGCGCTTTACATTACACTACACAGAAGAATGTCCATTCTATTTAATTAACACATTGTTTTAAGCATTATCTCCCAAGCAATGCGTCCAAAGACATAGAGATCGAATCGCGCGATGCGCCATTGGAATGCCATTGGTTAGTAGACTACCAATAGTGTTAGTGAAAAAAACCGCATTATTATTAAAATACTTCCAATATAACTCTATTGAACAAGTATGCATTTAAGAGACTCACCCCTCCAAACCCCAGAGTCTAAAACACACATAGTTATTCAATGGAATAATATAAGCACGACAATAGTCTAGGTAGTCTACAAAGCATTATCTCATTCCAATTGTATAACCCGCGCAAATTAAATAGGTGTATCTCGCGAAGAAGATGGAATCGCGCGAGGCCGACTTAAGTGGCGAGGGTAATACCATTGGGATGCGATTGATTACCAGACTACCGATAGTGTCAATGAAAAAATCATTACCGTACTAATATGACTCGTTTGAACAAACTATGCATTCTAGAGACTCGTCCCCTGGTCTACTTTGAATTCGTTCACCGTATTCTGAGGGAATGTTCTTTTCATTTCCAAAAACAGTATTATCAATTATTTATTAGTATCTTCCGACCTTTGTCTCCAAATTGTGAATCCAAATTCGAAGTGGTAGGAACTATCGTAACGTTGAAAAATGTTTTCTAATATGTTAAATGCTTATGAGTCTGACGTCTGATACGCGTAAACAACTAAAAAAACAATTGAGTTGGCCGGCGCCGACTATACGACGCTCAAAACATAGTTTTTTGGATTTATATTACTTTTCGTCCCGCTATTGTCTGTTTATGCTGAAGTAATTTTGGCAACAAAAAAAATAATCTTTTTTACGCGTATTTTTTTTCAAAACTAGCACCATATGGATCCAAATCATGGTTAGAATGTCCCCTTCAAATACGGTGATTCAAAGTCACCCTGTAGTGACAGGCAGACGGACAGACAGGGTTGGCGTAGTGAAAGTCTTGTTGGCACCTATATATAGATCCCTAAAAACTCACCCCCACCGTTTTACCGATACTTCCGAGGAACGGTAATGGCATCTTTCTATATGAATCCTCACTCGGGTCCAAAAATAAGTTTGTTGACTTTACACTGTCGAGCCACGGTAGGAAATACCTGAAATATCATAACAAATACACTTAATTGACGTACCTGCTATTTTGTAACGAACACAATTTGAATAATACTCAAATAAATGTCTACCTTTAAATTCGTGCCTATCGAATCGAGGTTAAGAAATGTTATGGATGCACAATTAAGAACCGCCCGCCTTAAATATAATATTGCATCGCGGCGTTGTGTGAGTGCGTTAGATTGGTATTGACAGACTGGAGTTGCCAGATCCTGGCCGGCTAAAGTCGCGAATATTATTGAAGGCTGTCTACAAAGATAACTCAGAAGAAAAAAAATCAATCGAACTTTTATTATTATTATTAAAACTATTTATTGCACTTATCAAATTATAAGTACAAAGGCGAACTTAATGCTAAAAGCATTATCTTCCAGTTAACATTGATTTTGTGGAGATTTTAATATGGGTGAGTGCTTGTAAACCTAAATATATTAAACATTAACATACATTAAGGGGACGCGCGGAGAACAAGGGCGGTAATATATTGCACGAACAGATGAAAGAATTACACATAGTTTCTTGTTTGTATAGATAGATAGATATAAGATTCTTTATTGTATGTACGCCAGGAATTACATATAAGAATGCAACAATAATACTTTAGTATATAATATATACGGCCTCGTGGCGCAGCGGTAGTGCATCTGCATACCATGCGAGAGGTCTCGGGTTCGAATCCCAGCTCCCATCCTAGGGGACAAAAAAAAAACCCCAAGTCTTGGATGTTTACATGTTTGTGATGTCGTTGTTTCTGGTTCCCACGACACAGGGTATCCTAGTGTGGAACCAGAAGCAATGTATGTGCCTGTACGTAAATGTTAGCGTCAAATTAATCATTTTAATCAAATTAAAAACATACATGAAACTGCCGTAGGCAATTAAGTCGGTATTTTTTTTGTAAATTAATTAATTAAATGCTCAAAATGTGATCTCTCTTGTCTTACGCAAATCGCCAATCTTTTAATGAGTCCGCTGCCTGTTGATTTTCTTATCTTTTTATGGTGAATACTCGATATGTTATGGCACAATCCTGTTTGTAACTCGCCCACGTTCTCATATCGCTTTTTGTATAGCATATCTTTCACGTATCCCCAAAAGAAGAAATCTAATGGTGTAAGGTCCGGGGATCTGGCCAGCCATCTAATCGGTCCATTCGTACCAATCCAAGTAGAAAAACATTCCTTTAGAAAATCTGCTGCTCTCCGACTATTATGAGCCGGAGCTCCATCTTGTTGGAAAATTAAGTTTTCTTGCTCCGCAGCGGAAAGATTTCTTATCTCATCTCTTACAATTTGAAGTATTTCTAAATACTTTTCTGTGTTCAAGGTTCCATGGTAAAAATGGATTAAGAAAACCCAGTTTTTTAAAAGTCCGCACCAACAGTTGAATGAAAAACGCACTTGGTTATTCGTTTCAGTGATTCGTAGGGGATTTTCTTTAGACCAAATACGATTATTGTGGCGGTTATACATACCGTTATTGCTAAAGTTAGATTCGTCTGTCCAAATAATATTATCCAAAAAATTTGGATTTTCGAGCAAGCGTGCCTGGATATGAAGACAAAAATTTTTTCTCCTTTCTGTATCGCCTGGAAATAATTTTTGAACCAATCGTCCTTCAACATAACTCTTGAAACCGTGTTTTTTTAATACACGATGTATTTTACTTTTTGAAACTCCAATTTCATTTTCTCCTTCTCTCACCGATGTTTTCGGAAAAGCCGAAAAGTAAATTAAAATATCAAGTTCTTCGTCGTTGATCGTATGGTTTTCTTGCTGTGGTTCTCTTGAGCGTTTATCGAAACGTCCCAGAGTTTTCAAATTATTCACAAGCCTTTTCAAAACCTTACGAGACGGTGTTTGTCTGTGAGGATATTTTACGCTATACCAGCGCAAACTTCGAGAGATATCTTTATCGTTCAAAAAATATGCTTCCATTAGATCAAAACTTACTTGATATGCCATGTCCGCAATAAATTAACACAATAACACGTGTGTAAGTGAATTAAAACTAAACAGATAAATATCGGAAAAGCAAATTCTTGCATAGACTGTTCCATTTTCAAATTTAAGAACAACAAGCAAACAATTGCATAGACTGTTCCATTTTCAAATTTAAGAACAACATTTAAAAATTCGTCTTCTTTTTAAAATATCTTAAAAAGCATGCATTCAAACAAACGCTCTCATAAATTGTTACATTTTCAAATTTAACAAGAACAATATTTTTGTTTTAAATTTGGCTTGTGTCTAGCTTACCAAGGCCGTATTGAAATACTAAATTTTATCATTTTATCTACACTTCCACTTATAATAAGGAAAACTATGCTATAAAGTATTTTATGAAGTGGGTACTTATTTACGAATAATCAATGCTATCTATGGAATGATAATATCGCTACTTTTCGAACGTCGTCGTCGGCAATAAAAAACTTTCTTGAAATTTGACTCAAACATTTTATGTTGTTCCTTTCTTTTAAAATACTATGTTACTTAAGAAGAGTTATTAGTTTTTGGCCATTATTTCGATTGGCATCATAAAAGTAGGGGTGTTTTTTTTTGTTTAAGTCGGTTCGATTCCCAGACAAGGCAAGTATTTTTTAGAAAATCTTTGAATGCAGAATTACTAACTTTTAAAAATAACATAAAGTCTTCTTTCAGCAAAATACCCTATCTACGATATTTAAGGTACTTTCCCTTCATGGCCCATAACTTTGGGACGCCCTGTATATATTGTACAAAAAGATCGAGGTAGCAAAAGGCGAGTTGTTGCAGTTTCCACCCCCTGAGATAGCCCGCATGGCGACAAATCGCTTAATCTGGCAACACTGCTTTGTATACGCTCTGAGCTCTTAACCAACTTCCAGGATTTGAATGTATTTATAAATGCACAGTCATACCATACGCTGTTATCGCCAGGCACTTCATGGATTTCCCGACATGTATAGAGCGTAATTTCCGAATGGCCAACTGTGATAGATAACGCACAGTTTACCGGGTGACTAACCTCCAACTTCTCGTACACTAAGCCCCTGTTTCTCGAACACTGTCGTTTTTTTGTAGTTTCTTTTGTAGAGAAACCGGCGATAATGTATTAATATATCTGTCAAAGCCAATGGCTTTCCACTGGGTGTGTAAACTTCTGTCGTAACAATATAAACCTCCAGTTCTACAATTAAATTAATTTGTGTTCTTTCTGATAAGCTCGTTGGTAAAGAGTTGGTATTAGTGCACGCGCTTCAATTATACTTAGTTCTATAGCGAAAAAGGATCTGGATCGACTATGTGTGTGTGGGTTAGTTGTGTGGTGACCTAGCAACTGTGAGTCAATTCAAGAAAACCCACAAGAGCTGATTTATTTGCGTAACACGCAACAGAGCTCCTACTTGGTGATGTGCTGCTGGGAATACTCCCAACTCGAATCTAATTATGGTATTACTAGCCATCATCAAGTTATAGTAGCAATACCACTCGCTAACCGTGAAGGAAAACATCGTGGGGAAACCTGAGCGTCTGAGCGTGGGCACCTGTGGTGATTAAGCCCACATACTCTCTCCCTGAGAAAAGGCCTGTGCCCTACAGTGGGACGTATATAGGCTGCTTATGTTATGTTAGTAGCCATCATGTATGTATAAAACTGTCATAATACCTTGGATGGCGGATCAGCCGGGCTGTTCAAAGAAGGAATGGTGCCACTCTAAATTCCCAGGAAATCTTCCCAGGTGCAGCGGTTTAGATACATTTTTAGGGTTCCGTGCCCAAAGGTTAAGGGACCCTATTACTAAGACTCCGCTGTCCGTCCGTCCGTCAGTCCGTCCGTCTGTCACCAGGCTGTATATCATGAACCGTTATAGTTAGACAGTTGAAATTTTCACATATGATTTATTTCTGTTGCCGCTATAATAACAAATACAGAATAAAAGAAAAAATTAAGGGGGGGCTCCCATCAACAAACGTGATTTTTGCCTTTTTTGCTCGATAATAATAACGGCCAACAGGCAGACGCTTCAAATATTCAAATATTGTATAGATAATGGTACGGAACCCTTCGTGCGCGACTCCGACTTGCACTTGGCACATAAACGCACCAGAGTGGGTCTAACATGGATTGTTTGCAAACATCAAGCATTCGATATTATTAGTGAAATACCGCATACTTTAAGGTCGAAGTCAGTGGGTTGTCACTGGAATTAGTTAGCCCTTGCAAACCTTGGTCTGTGTACCCTACGTATATATTGGTTAGAGTGCTGGATGCAGGCTGGATTTAGAACTGTTTATTCTTCTCCGCTTTTTGGCAAACCCAGGCTCAACCACAATCAAGATGAAACCTATTTGTTGCCTCGAAGACGGTCAGATTCCAGGGAAGTCTTGTATCGAGAGGTCTCGCTCGACCAGAAAACCTAGGTCGAATCGGACAGTCTATAGTTCTTCTTCCGTGTGGCGACGGATTAAGAATAGCGTCACTCCATTACCTTCCGTGGATCTCGTAGAAGGCGACTAAGGAAATCAATTACTAGGAGACGGGCAGCAGCGTCTTCCTGAGACTCCAACCGCATACTGCGATTGCCAACCCGCCTGCCAAGCGTGGCGATTATGGCAAAACCCCTCATGGTTATGAAAACCACGCAGGAGGCCTGTGTCCTGCAGTGGGCGTCAAATGGCTGATGATGATGATGATGATAGTTCTTCTTACGCTAGACATAGACTTGAGAATCGAACAAACTGGAATACATAAGAGCGGCTTACAGTACCTACTTGTGGTAAAAGCCTTTAAGAGTCACAAAATGTTTTACGACGCCACTTGGAAAGGAAATTAGTTGGTTTCGCCAAAGCTCTGGTTTCATTAGGGCTAATGTACTCGTAAATACTTTGGTTGGATTGGTTCAATTTCAATTGATGACGAGGGGTAAACTAATCGGGTCAAGAAAGAACAAAGGATCGCCGTATAACAACACGACGTAAGCAAGAAAACGACGCAATTACAGTAACACTGATAAGCAGTCATGCGATCGCTCTTTAAATACATAGATGAGATACAATAATTGTATTATTAATCTCTATAGAGAATAACAAAGTCTCCACATTTTTTTGAAAAAACTTCTCGTTAGCACAAACAAATTACTACGGTGACTGTTCAAGTCTGCAGCAACCTGCTGGCCGTACGTTTTGCCGCGGCGCGCTGGCCACTTTAGTTTTTTTATTGAAAAAGAAAAGGGAATTCTTTTGTCTTTTTTGACTTCTTGCTGTTACGGCAATGTAATACACACCCGCATACGCAAACGCCTCCCCATCTGCCTGTACTCGTCGACGTCTACGATACAGTGAGAACTCAGGAATTGCACATTTTAGTAAGTATTGCGAGTCAGTTTAAAACTAATATTTATGTTTCGGCTGGATTTTATTTCATATAATTGAAAAGACTTTTACCCTTAATCCGAGGATTTTATATTAGCCGTAGATATTTAAGTAGCAAGGAGGTCAAGCAAGCAAGAAGATCGAGCAACAAAGGCAAACATTTTGATTTAAATGTTTTCTTTCTCTGGACACTGAAAAAACCTACCTACGCCGTGAAAAGGTGCTACAGTGAAAAAAAAAGAAAATAATTTTCTATTTCATAACGTATATTTTCTTTAATGTCAGGCATCTGACCACAGAGCTATAGATAAGCTCTTTTTCACCTCACTAGCTCGTAAAAGCTCTGTTTATCATTCGATATCTGCGTGGAAAATCGCACTTTATCCGCTAGCGTGGAAAGTGTTTTTAAAATTCGAATATTTTTATTCAATAAAGGTTTCGTACAATAAATTACATATATATAGAACCTCATTGGTTTCGTAATAGTTTATATTCTCTGCAGCCAGTCCATTGATGATTGAAATGCAAATACTTATTTCATGTCATGCGCCAGCCTCATTTAAAGAATCGCACTGGCCGGCAAGAAAATTTGATTAAAAAAAAAATTAACTTTCAATATTACCAATTGTAGTAATTTTACTTTTAATTTTTGAAATACATACATAAATAAACAGTAATTTAATATTTATTAAAACTGTTTTTCTTGCACCTAACATTTTCCTCGCTTTAGTGAGGTGAAAAGTTGTGTGTTGCGCTCGGCAGCAAAGTTATTTAGCGTCTCGTACCTTTGAAACCCTCGCTACGCTCAGGATTCTATATTTGAACCACTCGCTTCGCTCGTGGCTCAATCCTAGAATCCTTCGCTTGCTCAGGTTTCAATACAAGGTACTCGCGCCAAAAATTAACTTTGCAGCCTTGCATAACAAATAACTATTTCACACCTGCTATTCAGAAAAGATCCCTTGATTCCCTCAAATGAGGGATCAAAGTTGTACTTTTCTTCCCTGATATTCTAGTTTTTTTTTATAGCCCTCAGCATGATCCGTGTGCAGATTTTCACAAAATGTAATTCCAATTCGATTTTTATTTTGTTGCAATCGATCATAATTGTCTTATACAATTTGCTTACAAATAATATTTACGGCCCTCGCCGTAAATATATAATTTTGCTCCCTTGAGACACAATCTACTATTTCCATGCTAGTGATCGCACACAGGGAGTTAAATATTGACTGTTGGACCTCAAGCTACGGACACTGGACAGCAAAACAAATTATTTATCCCTAAAATGTTGCTGTAAACCAACATAATTTTATTCCCTTTCTTGTATTTATTAAGACATGCCACAATCACGAACATTTTACAATCCGTTGCTTTTGTCACTTAGGATGGGACAGGATCGGGTGGTGAAGACTAAATTATAGTCTGGGTTTTTAAGGTTCCGTAGTCAAGAGTTCGTAGTTTCGCAGTGTCCGTCCACATACTTAGGTACATCATTTTATATATACTTAGGTTCTTAATGTTTCTTTTATATTTGTATTTATAGCCTCCAACAGGAGACATCACATAAGGAAAAAGAGTGTTTGTAATTCATAGGACTTATTTTATTTGCCATCAACATTTTCTGAGAAATGATTGTTTACAACAATGCCAAATACTTAAGTCAATAATTGCCGATAAACTGCTGCGCAGCTTGGCAAATCTGTCAACCTGTTTGTTATTTTCTGCCTGCCTGCGCGCTAAGTCGGCTAAAAAGGTTATTTGTTCCAAAAGCCGTTTTCGCTCAACACATTTTTATCTACTAAAAATAAGTGTTCAATATAAACTGACTTTATATCTTGGGAGGATTATTTTTAATTCCCGAAACGAGAGGAAAACTTCGTGAAAAATGAGTATTTTCTGAAAGTCAATTTGGATTGGTGCTGCGAAGAAGAGGGGTGATTAGCTTCAGATTTTTATGGTTTTTTTCTTGAAAAATACTAGTAAAGTTAAAATTTGTTTAGATTATCTATCGAATATAAAAAATCTCGTGTCACAGTGTTTGTTATCGAACTCCTACGAAACGGCTTCACCGATTTTTATGAATTTTTTTTGTGTATATTTGTTAGGTCTGAGAATAGGTCGTAGGCTAATTGATATGGCAAAACAACGTTTGCCTGATCAGCTAGTAGTACATAATTTAGTATTTTTAAAACGTAATCTAAGTAGATCTCACTCAGTGATAGTTAAGCGTTTATTTAATTTAAGTACCTATATGACGACCAGCCACAAGATGGACAGATGACGTCATTCAAGTGGCAGGAAGACGCTGGATGCAGGCCGCTTCCAACCGGTCTTTTTGGAAATCCATGGAGGAGGCCTATGTCCAGCAGTGGACTTCTTGTGGCTGAATGATGATGATGATGACCTATATGATAAGTTCTGAATTATTGCCGTAATATAATGTGATAATATAATATGTAATATGATAAAACTGGTACGCACGATACTGGGTCTCCTTGTATGGGTGCCGCTGAAAAATATACCGTACTCGTACGTACAAACCAATACATCAGCACTAAAATAGTTTGCTAAAATGGTTTTTGGTTTTTAGCTAAATTTAACTTTACACAAGCTCAGTTAATCGCAAGTGTGTGGTTAGGTTAATTGCAATAATAGGCTTTGCTGTTGGAACGTGGCGGATTGAGTAGCCTTTGCGAAGGGTCTATCAAAAATAGTTAACTGTATTTTGGGGGGTCACATAGTACGAGTATAAATAAATAACTTCCACACAACACGACTGCTTGTCCTGGTCCCAAACTAGGATACCCTATGCTATGGTAACCAGGCAAGGATATCACAAACATGGAAATAAACCCAGACTGAGGCCATGTTCAAATGTACGGCAGCCCCCAGTGGGAATCGAACCCATGACCTCCAGCATTATAATCAGACGTGATACCGCTAGACCAACGAGGCAGTCTCCTATAAATGAAGTCAGGAGATCTCATTAATAAAATATCATCGAAAGCGAACTGTTCTATTTTAATTTTCTTTGTTTTTATTCCGATTATTATTTCATGTTAACGCTATTTCCTCACTAAAATAAATTGATAACGCAGCAAGCTGCAAGATCAATAATACTATCATGCTTAAGTCACTTTTAACCGACTTCAAAAAAGGAAAAGGTTCTCAAATCGTTGTTTTTAAAAAAAAATATATATTTTCCCCGATTACTTGAAGACACGTGGGTACATTTGGAATGTTCTTTTTTTTGTTTGAAAGGGTAGATAGACATCACAGATAGTCATCAAGCCAGGATCTGATGATGGGATCTTGAAGAAATCGAGGGAACTCTTCAAATTTTAAAGGCGCACGTGAAGCGTTTTGGTTGGTTTTTATAATGTGTTTTTGTTTACTGAAAACGCAAATAGATAGAGTCGTAGTGATAGTCACAAAAAAACGTGAAATAATAAATTTCTTTTTAGTGCTGCAGTGTTTTAAAGTTGATTTTTAGGGTTCCGTACCTAAAGGGCTCCTAAGACTCCACTGTCCATCGGTCCGTCGGTCACCAGGCTGTATCTTATGAACCGTGATAATTAGAAAGTTGAAATTTTCACAGATGATGTATTTCTGTTGCCGCTATAGCAACAACTACTAAAAACAGAATACAATAAATATTTAAGGGAGCCTCCCATACAACAAACGTGATTTTTTGCCGTTTAGTGCTCAATATTAATAGCAGCAACAGTTTGTTTCTAAATATTCAAATGTTATATAGATAACGGTACGATACCCTTCGTGCGTGAGTCCGACTCGCACTTGGCCGGTATTTTTATTTTGATTTAATTATTATTTCATTACTGTAAAAGAAGTACCGTTAGCATAACGAAAAAATCGAAATAATAATAAAAAAACTTTTTCCGTGTTATCTTATGCATGAGATCTTTATCGTAGTAACCAATGACTTAGTTTTCTAAGCTACTTACATTTTACGTAAATTTTAAGTTACCTACGCACATTATGTCCCTGGTTTATTGTGTGCGATAAAGAATATTCCTATCTTATCTTATCTAAGTGCGGAAATCTCAGTTCTAACATTGAGCGTAGAAGCACTGTTGCACTACATAGTAGTAGCACAGTTTTGCTTACCCTTGTAACTTGCTTGTCTCGTTCCGTCAACCGGTGCTAATACTATGAAGTCCTATCCTACCCGTCAACCCGCGACACAGGCTGCGCCTAGTGTGGGAGGCGCCATCGACCAAACTCTAATATTTTTCTCATAAAGAACGTATTTTTATTTATTTATTATTTTATCACACGCTATTGACTCCGCAAAATATCGCTACCTATTTTTGTTGGGCCCTGTACATGAGATATTTGCCGGCGAAGTTGTGGCGAAATTGCGAAGTTTGTTTGCGTCATATTATTTGGTTTTTCGTGACCTCACGTATATTTAATTTCATTCAGCTTTTGACTACATTTAAACAAACCGTTGATAGAAATCGTTAAAGTACGGAAAGCAATAATCTCTATCAATAGGCTATTTGACAGGTTTCTGAAAACCATTTCAGATTTTTTGTTGGTGTTCATTGAGTGCTCAGAAAGTGGTAATTTTCAATTCTTACCTGTATTTCTTCTAAGAAAAATGAAATAAAAATTCACTTTTAAAATAAGCCGCTAAAACGCTATCTTATCAGTGACGTCACTGGTCAGTAACCAAAAAAACGTCAAGTCCACAGAACAAATACTACTAGGAAGAATGTCGACTCCTTTGGTATCTGTAGTCATTTTACCGAAAACGGCCTGGATTGGCCGAATCTACGATGAAGTCTCAGGTCAGTATCTGTCAGATAGTCAAAATATAACAAAGTTCAGATTAAATAGGGACGTCCATAACGTAAACACTAGAAATAAAAATAAGCTTGTTTATTCTTAGTTTCGTTTAACCAAGGTAAATACATCGTTTGTAGCCTATTGCGTTCGTTTTTACAACATAATTCCAGAACATGTTCTATCCTTGTCTGAAAATAAATTTAAAACATTCATTAAAACATCGCTATGTAAAAAAGCCTATTATAGAATAGACGAGTATATGAACGATGCAAACCTTGGTATTAAACCAATTCCACTGCGATTTCATTGTTATTTAATTATTAATATTAATTTAGTTTTAAAATAGTTTACTGACGACGTGATTGCATATTGATAACCTAACGCACACATTTCATAGCTGACAAGAACTCAATCTGCCGTAAGGGTCATTCGAGTGCTGGTGTGGTGGCCGGGTCACCTATCTCCCTCTAAAATGGTTGAGATTGGTGGTGGCTGACCCCTGCGTTATGCTCATGAACGGGTGTTCGTGTGTCTGGCCGCAGAATTAATGTTTTTTCTACTTTTGTAAGAATTGTTATTTTGGCTTTTAAAGTTATTGGTGGCAATGACGGAATCATATAGGCCTTGATGTATAAGTTTAAGATAATTTAAGAAAAGATGGTCAGAGTGGAGTTTTTTTTCCCGCTGCCTTTTTCTCCACTACAAATACGGCCCGAACGCAGCGGCTAACATAGTACATTGACATTCAGCAAACAGAATTCTTTACGTTGAAATAAATTATTGATTTCTGAGTCAATTACTCACACATACACTGTAAAGACAGTAAGCGATTTGCAAACGATCTGTGACTATGTTTACGTTACCGCCAAAAAGATTTGTGCGGACTATGCGTCGGACCCCAGTGGGAACTGAAGTCACGACCTGCGCACTGCAATCAGTCGTGATATCGCTAGAGCAATGAGACATCCAGTAATGAAGTGGTGGAATCAGTAGTTAAGACCTTTCTTCATGTGCGTGAGGTCTCAGTTTCAAGGCTTAGCAACAAAAAATGACTTTTCAGAGGTCCGTCTGAGGTATGTGAACAAATCAGAAACTCAGGTTTCTTCACGATATTTTCCTTCACAGTTAGTGAGTGAGTGGGTATTGTTACTACAACTTCACAAATGTACGTAACTTAGAAAACAAAGGACGAACGCAAGGCCTCCCGAATATTTTTAAAGATTATAAATTAAGGTTGCACCCGCACGTCGCGCGTCCCTTGTAACGTATATAGAACTTCACTGTCCCATATCCCAACCACGGGTCAAGTAGCTCCCTCGGTTTCTCGTACACAAAAAGTTGTGTTCTTAAAACGTAGTGGCCTGGTTAAGTCCCTTGCCGATAAGGAACGTTGTTTGTAAATTAAAACCAAACTACGTTTGTATAGAAATCGTTAGGTGAGGCGCCCTCTTATGCCCACGGTGACTTTTTGTAGTGATGCGCAACAGCATCGCTACGAACGCGCTTTAGTCGCATTTGCAACGCGCTACTAACGCGCTACAGCATCGCGACTGTATCGATGCAAACGCGCGACCGTGTCGGACGACATCGGGAGAAGAACGCAGGAAGGGTGGCGCGTGAGGAGTATGCAACACAGACAGAACGAGAGTACTTTTGTCCATCGGTCCAACGGAGTCCATCTTGCAACTGTAGTGATCGCAGACATTTTTGTGCCGTTACTGAGTCGTATTTGCGTCGCGACAAAAGCACGACGGTATCGATGTGAACGCGCGACAGCATCGCTACTGCATTGCTACAAAAAGCCGCCGTGGGCGAGGGCCCTTAATAATACTTAGATAGACTGGGGTTGGGTATACGAGACAGAGAGTATACCTTCTGTATAATATGACACGGGCCTTTATTGACTTAGGTATTTCTACCACCGTTCATTTTGTCATTTGAAGGCATGTAGGGTGCTAATGCTACGATTAAAGGAAAATATCGTAAGAAAACCCGTGTCTTCTTTAACTCCGGAGCTTACCATTGAATTCCTTTATCAATCGCCTAATAATACCTAAGTTAGGACAGTGGTAGATAGTTACGTGTAGATCGTCTGTCTAAGATTTGCATAATAGAATTCTAAGGGAGTCACTGATTCATCATCTACATATATCTAATCTCTTTAAACGATAATAAATTTTAACGAGCAATATATTTTATCCGTGTTTTTAGGCAATGAAAAACTGCTAAAATGTCATCAGAATACGAAGGCAAATTTTGCCGCCAACTACAAGGTTGTAATAGCTCAGGTGGGAAATCGGGCGGTTCCGAAACCGGAACACGCCGGTTCGAGCCTGTCTGGGAGTCAGATTATTTTTTTCCTTTTTTCCCCTTTTTTTTCATCGTATCTAAATATAATTTCCAAAAAACACGATTAATAAAAAAAAGTATATAAAAAGGTACTATATTTTCAAGTAAGGTATAAAAATGTTTATGTGGAAAAGCCTATATTATTGCGTAGTGACCGTCTTGTCTTTGTTCGCGCAGCAATTTTCTTAACATATTTCGTTCTTCTAGCTGTCTTCCTTCCATAAAGATGTGGATTCCAAGTCCAGTATTTTTGAAGTAATTTGTGTTCTGTGTAATGTATCTTGCCATTCTTTTGCTGATTAGTTCGATGACCACAGGTCTTTTGTTTCCTCTCTTGCCAACACGTTTAATTTCTAGGGATTTATGTTCACGTCCATTATCTCAAAGAATACGAGTATGTTTGAAATTTGGTCGTACAGAACGTGTTCGGTTTCGCTGTAGCTTTCATTGAGTCCGTACAGGACTGTTTTCTTTGGGCTTTCCAGGTTTTGGTTTTGGATTTGTTGTTCAATTATTTCTATCCTCTTCTAATATCTTCTTGTATGGCTTTTTTATTGTATTTTTGCGCGTTCAAGGTTCCTTCCACTTCGCTACGAATCAGGTTGAGAGCATTTTTCAATTCAGCTTGTATAGTCTTCTTTAGGTCGTTAAGGGTTGACGTTTTCATCTGATCAAGTTTTTTATCCAGCAGTTGGCTGATTGCATCCAGAGATATTGATGCATTTGGCGACACGTCTTGTATGGTATCACTTGCTATTTGGTCAACGCTTAGATCGTTATCGAAGGATGAATTGAAGTTACTTCGTTTTGTTCTGAGTGTAGTAACATTTGGCTCAGCCGGTTTGTTCGATTTTAAAACATAACTAGTGCTCGGTCTCACTGGTGTGTCAGTGTTGTTTCCTTTGGGCCTTTTACATAGACAGGCTACGCAATTCCATTCTTTTCTTTGTTCACATGGCATAGTATTGAAGTACCTTTTTTCGGGGACATTTGCACATTCCATGTCATAATAATTGATACATTTCGCACACTTTAAAAACTGTTTTGGAAGTGCTTGTAAGCATCCTGCACACTTTTTATCCATTTTCAACACGGGTTTAGGGCTTAGTTTTGCTTGACCGCTTTCGCTAGCCGTCCGCGCCGCCACCGTGCGTCGGACCGCGTCGTCGGGTGGTAAACGACGCGCTCGGTGATCGTTATTATTATTTTGGATTTGCAAACGGTTTTATTTGTTATTTCCACTGTTTGTATTGTTAATTTTTTTTTTTTATCCCTTTATTTATGACTTAAGCTTTGTATTAACACAAAATTTTACTGAAATGGTTCACTTTTCACTTTGTATTTATTTTTTAATAGAAGAGCGCGGGGTAAGTGTTGTTGACGCTTCGGAGCGCGCGTCCGTCCTCCGAGCGCGCGTCCGTCCTCCTTCGGAGCGCGCGTCCGTCCTCGTTCGTCCAGTTTAAGACGCTTTTAGTGGATGTGCAATGTATTTTACAAAAAAAATATGTATAAATATGTTATAAATATTATACAATTGAAAAAAAATACGTATTTAAGTTGGTTTTTGTTTTTATATAATTATAATGAATTTAAAAAAATATACCATACTAAAAAAGTTTTTATTTTATTTTTTGACATTTATATATTATTTTCGTTAAAAAAAGGAATGCGCCGCTAATATAATCGAAAATTCGAACTCTTTTTTTAAAGGTGGCACCCCTGTTTTCACTGCGTGCCAGTTCAATAGCAGAGAGCGTTAGGAGAGTAGTGTGAACCGGACGTCTTCGTCATTAGTTCTACAAAACGTACTCGCCATTTGAGCTCTACCAGCTCTCGGTCTTCAATAATGCAAGCCGGATCTAAAATAGAGTCGTGAAAACTTTGGATTTGCTTCAAGATTACATAAACTCAAGCCTATGTCCCGAAGGGGTAGGCACAGACCACGGTCTGCCAACGTTCAACGTACGGGCCCGTACAAAAAACTGCAATGCGACGTCGCATCGTAAAAATCTGCGAGCTCGCGCGACGCATTGCAAGAACTTGCGAATTGATTCGCATCGGTGTTCATAATAATAGGGGTTAAAGTATGAAATTGCCGTTTTATTGCAATAGGTTCTTTGAATTGACATAGAATCTTCATGGTTTGAGGTTTTCGAATGAAACTTTTTTCAAATGGTTTCTATGAAGTTCTTTTTTTAAAAAATGTGAAACATTTGAATATCGACTTTCAATTGTTTTTGTTATTCAATTTAGACAAGAAAGATGGATACTGCGAAAATTCGAGTGATTTTTGAATATGAGTTCCGACGCGGAACTAACGCGGCAAAAACAGCCCGCAATATCAATGCTGCGTTTGGAGAGGGGTCTACTAATGAACGCACCGTGCGATTTTGGTTTAAACGCTTTCGTGATGGAAATTTCGACTTAAAGAACGAGCCACGAGGAAGACCGCCCACACAGGTGAATAACGATGAATTAAGAGAGATAGTGGAAGCCGACCCTAGTCAAACTACCCAGGAATTAGCGGCATGGTTTAACGTTACCTTACCCACAATATTGACTCACTTGCGTCAAATCAATAAAATAAAAAAATACGAAAAATGGGTGCCTCATAATCACTCGAATTTTCGCAGTATCCATCTTTCTTGTCTAAATTGAATAACAAAAACAATTGAAAGTCGATATTCAAATGTTTCACATTTTTTAAAAAAAGAACATCATAGAAACCATTTGAAAAAAGTTTCATTCGAAAACCTCAAACCATGAAGATTCTATGTCAATTCAAAGAACCTATTGCAATAAAACGGCAATTTCATACTTTAACCCCTAATATAATAGTAATAAATGGATTAACCCAAAATCTTTGACGCCCAAATAGTAGGAAGTTAATCTTTGACGCCCAAATAGTAAACAGTGGCTATCGCAAATGTACCTTTCATTAATAGTAAAAAATAGTTCTATCAATATCTTACCCATCATATATAGTGCCATAATCCTTTAAAGCGCCAGTGAATCCAATACATAAAGAACCATAAGTGAACCTATCGCCTTTTAAAAGATATCAAATAAACAAAGACCCGTGAAGGTATACAATAAAACTGTTAAGTTAAACGAATTCTGCAAATGAACCCAACTGATTTGCACGGTTAACGCCACGACATAAAGTCGCTTTTTGTGTGAAGCGATTGATAAGTAGTGACTCAAGCCACCAGCTGCCCGCGTTACCAAAGATCAACGAGCCGCAAGCGAAAAACTACTAAGGCGAGCGCATTGTGTCTCTGGGAGACAAAAAAACATACAACTATTACTTTCTTTGTCTTTTTTGTTTGTCCACCGACACCAAATAAATTTTGCTATAAAGATGGCCCAAAAATGCCACAAATGCAAGAAGTTTTTAACCCCGACAGAAGGCATTACATGTTCCGTGAAAACATGTAAACATGTCTATCACAGAGACTGTGTGGGAATTCCGCTTAAGCTGAAGATGAAAGGCTGGAATTGTGCTGAATGTGAAAAAAAGATGAACAAGAGTACCGTAGCAACTGGAGCAAAAAAAAAGCCAACGCGGAACGATACTGTGTCCGATGATGAATCGTCATTAATGGATGGCACAGCCACATCGGATATAGAAGCAAGCTTTATAAGTCTTCCTGATCTGAAAATCGGGAGTAACGAGCAAATAATGGAGCTTAAAGCAGAAATCGAAAAATTGAAGGCTAAGCTGGAAGCAGCAAATGATGAAATTGATAAGCTTAGTTTCGAGAATAATGATTTAAAAGGGCAAGTTATAAGCTGCGAAAACAAAATTAAAACATTAAATAAAATATTCACAGAGGATCCCATTACTAAACACCGCTCACCAAAAAATAAAAATAAAAACTTAAAAGAAACTCCAATCTCTACACAACATAAATCTAGAATAGAAGTTGCGCAAGCCAAACCGGCACAAAGCCCTGGCGAAACGATGGAAAGGGCTGATGAAGAAACTGTGAAACAAAATCAAGACTGTCAGACCAGTGCCACAAAAATCTGTATTCTGAGTGGGAACAGGAACGACTCGGCGCTTGCAGCCATTGAGAGCACATTTGAATCGCCGAAAAGCCAGTACTGCCACCACATGTATTCAAACGGAGGCATTGAGGTACTTCTAAATAAGTTGCAGGACAAACTACGATACTTCAAAGAAACGGACTACTGCGTTATAATAGTCGGTGAGGCAGACTTTAAAACTACCAAAAACTATCTGGAATTGGTAGAGAAAATTAGAACTGAACTACAAAAAATAAAAAACACAAATATTGCCATATGCGCACCGACCTATATATGTGGCGCAGTTATGTATAACTCCAGGGTGGAGTTATTTAATAGTCTACTCTACATGGATACACAGACTCACGGCTACGCGTATTTTTTCGACTCCAATGACGAGCTGACATTCGATATGTTCTCACACAATACAGGAAAAGTCACCAAATTTGGATTTCGGCATATCCTTAAAAACTTGAGAAGCATAATGACTTTTTACAATGCTGATAATGATACAAGCTGTGAAGGAAAATGTGAACCGACGTTAAACCAAGACAACAACAAACAAAAGTCATTTCGGAACTTTTAAGATTATGATACAAAATGTACAGAGTGTAAAGAATAAGATAGATATAATAGAAAGCACACTACAAGAACAAAAATACGAGGCCGTTTGTCTATCTGAAACGTGGATCACAGAGTCCCAGCGACCATATGTACACATACAAGGATATGAGTTTGCGGCAGCCTATAGCCGACGCGAGCGTAGAGGGGGCGGTGTGGCTATCCTGCTACCTAACGAAACCAAATATATGAACAGACAAGATCTCACAGACCTATCAGTAGAATATTTTATCGAGTGCTGTGCTGTAGAATTAAAGCCTAATATAGTCTTAATTAATGTTTACAGGGCTGATCGTCACATCGAAACATTTTTTAATTGTATACAAATGCTCCTCACCAAACTTCAGTCACATCACTATAAAAAGCATATAATAATAGGAGGGGACTTCAATATCGATGCAATTAAAAACTCAAAAGATTACAAAAAACTGGTAGATCTAATGTTAGAACACGACTTACACCAAATAATAAAAATACCTACAAGAGAAACAGCTACAAGTTCTACATGCATAGACTTGATCTTCACAAACAACAAACATTATAATCTGAATATTATAGATACAGGACTATCAGACCATAAATGTATTGTCTATAGTTTTGAAGCATGTGCACAGCGACAAGAAAACATAACTTACAAAGTAAAGCGTAATTTAAACAGAGTAGAAAATGTCATGACCTTCAGAACAGAACTAGGAAAAACCAACTGGAATTTTATCTTACAAGCAAATGAAAATATCAACATAACATACAATAAGTTTGAAGATCGACTCAGATCTCTTTTAGACAAAAATTTCCCTTTGAAACAGGTCAAACTCATAAATAAAAATCATAATTGGCTAACAAAGGGATTAAAAACATCTTGCAGACATAAAAGAATTTTGAAAACATTAATTAATCAAACAAATCATAAAGTACTGAAAAATCATTATAATACGTATACCAAAATACTCAAAAAAAGTATCAAAATATCAAAACGAAAAATATATATACAAGAAATGGATAAATCTATAAACAAAACTAAAACTATGTGGAATATAATAAAAAGAGTTACATCAAAAAAAAAGTGTATAAATGCAGAGAACTTAACACTAAAAATCAATAACAATGAAATCAAATGCCCAAAAACAGTTGCAAATACATTCAATCAATACTTTGCTTCTGTTGGATCCACTCCAACAACTCTAAACAGTAATATTATAAATCCATCCACTAAATATAGCGTCATTACGCCTGTAGTAAACTCAATGTTTCTACACCCAGTCACTGAAAGGGAAGTGTATAATATTATACGGCACCTACCAAATAAAAATAGCTCTGGTGTAGACGAGATACCAACATCACTAATAAAAAAGTGCATAAATGAATTATCGCCAATAGTAACTTCTCTACTAAATAAATCATTCAATGAAAAAACTTTTCCAGATCGGCTAAAAATTGCTAAAATTAAACCAGTTCCTAAAAAAGGCGGCAAACCAGACGACCCTAGCCAATACAGACCTATCTCAGTTCTTCCGGCATTCTCAAAGATATTTGAAAAAGCTATGACCAACAGGATCTATAATTTCCTAGAAAAATTTAATATTCTTGATAAAAACCAATTTGGTTTTCGGAAAAAACGTTCTACAACTTTGGCTTTATATAACTACGTACAAGAAATAATAAACTACATTAGGAATAAAAATTACGCTGTCGGACTTCTTCTTGACATGACCAAAGCCTATGATAAAGTGTCACACGAAGTCCTACTCAGTAAGCTTCATGGCGTAGGCATCAGAGGAAATGCACTAGAGTGGCTAAAATCTTACCTTTGTAATAGAAAACAGTACATAGAAATAGAATTCATAGATAAACAAACAAATGAAATAAAAAACGAAATTTCCCTCCTAGAAACAACAAATTGGTCGATACCCCAAGGTAGCGTAATTGGGTGTGTTCTTTTTATCATATACATCAACGACTTACCAGCTATATGTAACACGTATTCTATCTTATTCGCAGATGATGTCTCTTTGCTATTCAAATGCCCTAAAAGTAATGACCGGGAAAATGACTCAAATATAATAGAAACTTTTAACAAAATAAAACTTTGGCTCTCCCACCACAACCTCGAAATGAACAATAAAAAAACAAAAATAATACAGTTTAAACCCTACCAAAAACAAGAAATTTACTTAAAATCAATTACGAATTCCCTAAATATTGAAGAAGTAAATGAATTTACCCTGCTGGGAGTAACGCTAGATACGCATTTAAACTGGAAAAAACATATCGAGAAAACCAAATCAAAACTAGCCCAGTTTACATTCGCGCTTAGGGTATTAAAATGTAACACCAGAAAAGATTGCGCCTTATCTGCATATTACGCCTATGCATATGCTTGGCTGAGGTACGCAATAATTTTATGGGGCCACAGTACTGATGCTCAGGATTTGTTTATACTACAAAAGAAATGTCTACGCATTATTGTGAACATCGCACAACGACAGAGCTGTAAACCCTACTTTATACAAGAAAATATACTTACCTTACCGTCAATATATATTCTAGAAGCCGCTCTATTTGTACACAAAAATATGAATCTCTTCGAGCAAAATAAAAATGAACGTCGTAAAAACAAATTGGTCCTTCCCCCACCCAAATTAGAAATTTTCAAGAATAGCCCACAGTATAGATGCATACTCATTTACAATAAACTACCGGACAGTCTTAAAAATGAAAAAAAATACACAAGATTTAACATTCTACTTAAAAATCTACTAATGAAAAAGTGCTATTACTCCATAGATGAATATATAGGTGATAAAGAATTATAACAACCTAGGTATAAAAAGAAAACTAGCTTAATATCTTAGCTGTAAATTTTGATTTATTTAAGTACATGCATGTTCTACAATTGTATACGCCACACATGTCAATCTGCTATACCCTTAAAGGGTTCATGTTCAACTAGTTAAGTAACTTCTGTATCTTTTCGAGATTGTTCATGAAATGCATTGAATAAATGAAATGAAATGAAATCTTCTTTGTTTCTTTTTCCTGTACCTTCTAAGCTATAACAGTAGGGAGCACTTCTTTTTACGATCCATGTCACGACCTAGTTTACAAAATACGTTCAGTACGGTTGACGGTCGTCGAAGAAATGATCGCCCGAATCGTGAAAGGAAGCTTGCCGCGCGAAATCACATCGCAGCAATTCGTGTCGCAGTTTTCTGCGTTGCAAATTTGTATCACGCCGATTCGCAGTTTTGTGTACGGAGCCTAAGACCACTAATGAGCTTGAATTCAGTTTGTCAGCGGGTAACGACGCACGCTAGGCCCTACTCAATATTGTTATAAGCCCAACCAACAAGAGAGGATCTACAGAATCGTTAAAATAACCAAAACGGAAAGCTAAATAGACGGTTTCGGAGGGTAGTATAAAGTGAATTGTCATTTTCTTTACAGGAAAAGTTTGTGGGAATTGACGTGGAGCGATAAAGGTATTATTTCGTTTTAAGGGGCTACAGTGTGCTGGAACTGGCTAGCAGACGTTTTTGAATCGCTTGTGACATCCTCTAGGAACACGGCAGACCGTTGAAATTTATATATGATATAATTTAACTCCTTGATTCCCTATTGGATGTTTGACAACTGTCATAACCTTACGCCTTCTATGAGTAAATATATTCCGTAAGAATGCTTAAAAAAAAGCTAAGAATTTATATACCATTTTAAATGCGCAGTGGATTACGTTTAAGCTTATACAGTCTTACGGGCAATATCAAAATCTTGTATGTTAATGTTTAAAACTAACAGGAACCATAGTTACTCATTCAGAAAAAACGTTTTCATCAATTTATCACATTACGCCTTACGAGGTAAGCCCAGCCTACTCGTTGCCTGTTGTCTGTGAACAGGCGCTCTTCGCATCACCATTGATTTCATTGTAACTTTTCATAAGCGATTTATCAATCATAAATCAACCTTCCAAAGTTCACCTCGAGCGCCATATAGTGAAATTAATTCAAAGTCTTTTAATTATTTCAAACATAAAATAAGAGACTTAATTAATATATAAATGATAAAAATATACAAATAACTAATTTTTAGTAGCAATTCTCATACAAAATTACCGATTGTAGGCCAAGGACGTGGGGCGAGGGACCGAAAAAGACGCCGCATCTTTCCAATTCACTTTCGTACAAAATGTACTGGGTCAAGTTTCATAAAACTATAATTTCGTAGTTTATTATGACAATTCGAAGTACACTGCGCAGCAGAGTCTATTTTTTAATCTGTGGGTTAATCGGCTTTGCAATGTACATCGAATTGTCATAGTCACAATGAATTGTAGTTCTATGAAACAGGCTCCTGAAGGGATGGGTCTTTTCCGCGCCCTCGCCCCACGTCCCATGTCCGAACAAAACAAAAAAATATTATATAGCTATTAGTCCAATCGGTGGAGACATTTTCGAGTGTTTGCAAGACCAACGCACGGCAACTGATTTTTGTAGTAGTGATCGAGCTTCAATCGTTAGAAAAACATACAATATAAAATCCCAATTCTTGTATTTTTTTATTTAAGTAAATAACTAAAAAAGAAAAGTAAAAAGTATTCGTATTCGAATAGTATTCGAACCAAGAGCTCTCTGCCGCTCAAGGGACGCCTCTTCCCATCCGAGCTATTGTAACATTACCAACCTAAGCGAAACATCGTTTTAGTATTTGTGCCTAAATCACGGTAAAAGTGAGGTTCATTAAAAATTAAACCTAACTACCTATGTATTATAATCCATTTATTGTCGCGATTAGGTCGGCCGCACGCGGCCAGACTTGTTGCTCGAGCCTTGTAGTCTCTAATTACTAGCATTTAAGGTTCATTTTAGTTTGATTGAGTTTTGTTTCACTCCTTGCGCTCGCACTTCGCCTCCTCGTTAGATTGTAGGGTACATAGGCGGTAAATAATGTGTTGGTAAATAATAATTTCGATTGGGGCGTTACGAATAATACTTGATTCATAACCTTTGAGTGAACCAAGCCGAATTACAGTACTTAGTATTTCCGCACCGCTCACTTCCGTAGCGACAGAAGAAGATAGCGCTATCGAACTCGGCTCGGTCGTTCCCATCCGGATATATGTATAGAAAAATATTTTACATAGTTATATGAATTGTGTCAATAATGTTATGTTTAGAACCTTTTCTAAACATACAAAATGAATCTGTGTAGATTTCGTCTCTGAATTTTTTTTCTATCTGCCTGACATGTTTTTCTGTTTTAAATAAAATAAAACGCTGTATATTTTTATCACGCATTTTATTGTACATGCGGGAGTATTTTTAGAAGAATCAATGGCGTAATGCTAAAAATTTTGTAGGAATTATAATTTATATACTACGTGTGTAGGTACTTGTTTTTAGTTTTTTTATTTTCTCGAAATTCCGCTGTATTGGGATAAGTTATATACACTGCAATAATTATGCTCTTTACCTTCCCTACATGTAATATAAATCACACTTCCATGACATGTATAAGTTGATCCTATTCAATTGTTTTTGCTAGGGTTGGCACAAAATCCGGGTTTTTTTTTATTCAAGATTTATTCGGTGCTCATTTTTAGGTACAACGTAATTTAAATATATAATTTAACGCGCATAATATTTTTTGGGTTCCGTAATTATAATGACAACAAAAGAAAGTAGGTAAGTTTTTTGTACACGTAACAAAAAAAAACAACTGAAACCTTAACAAAAAGGAAAAGTGTAACAAAAAGTAACCAAATAGAAATAGAAGTACTGTATCACACAGTAGATTAAACAAAAATCTGCGTTCCTGGTTTACCGATATTACATATTTTTATTTAAGTGTCACAATGAATAGTTTAATGTATCTTGAAAATATTCGTCGGTGGGGAGTTCCAAAATTATAATAATAATAACGTCCACACAACGGTAATCAAACTAGAATTCCCTGCACTATAGTATAGATAGTTTTTAACTATCAGCTTTAACGCCAAAAATCACTTAAATGCTGTATGTTTCCTGTGCTATTGGAATGAAATAATAGAAATGGTATGAATTACACTATTAATACAATTATCAACAGATTAATCTGTTATAATATACCAATATAAGTTAAGACGAGGAGGCACTGTTGATTAATAATTATATTTATCAGTCTTTGTGCTGAAACAAGGATGCAGGCCAAATAAGCACTCAAATCCATTTGTAGCTCTTTTGCCAACATCCTTAGCAACGAAGTCTTTTTCCATTTTCATAATTTTTGTTTTATTTCTTTGGTCAATATCCATTTTGAAATGTTTTTTTTTTCTTCTGTAAAAAATTAATTATTTTGCTTTTGTTCTTAATTTTTTTATAATTTTGTTTGTGTTATACCATAGAAAAAAATTATCCAGTCAGATTTGCTCAATGGACTATTGGCCACACAGGCACGATAGCGATGACACATATTCACCCTTTTGAAACCGCTTTAGTGAATGCGCGTAGTGTAAAATAAAATAAAAAAATGCGTAAAGTCGATGATTTAAATTCAAAGATTTTGAGCCAAAATCTTAATCCAAGCTTCAAATTTATCAAAATTTCCACTCTTTTAAAATGTTTATAAAAACCTCTGTATTTTTACACTATATTTTAAGTTTTCAGCAGCTTTTGTAAAGAAACCTCTCGAGTCATGGAAACACAAGAAGTCCACTGCTGGATATAGGCCTCCTCCATGCATTTCCAAAAAGACCAGTTGGAAGACTTGGAAGCGGATTTCATCCAGCGTCTTCCAGGCACTTGGATGAGGTCATCTGTCGGCTGGTCGTCCTACGCAGCGCTTGCCGATATGTGGTCTCCATTTGAGAACTTTTCGGCCCCATCGGTCATTAGTTCTGCTTGCTATGTGCCCCGCCCACTGTCACTTCAACTTAGTAATCCACTGGGCTAAGGTGACTTTCGTTCCTCTACGAATCTCATCATTTCTGATTCGATACCGTAGAGAAAGCATAGGCCTTTCCATAGCTATTTGCGTGACCTTGAGCTTTCTTAGGAGGCCCATAGTGAGAGGCCACGTTTCAGTGCCTTAAGTCATCACTGGTTGTATAATTTTGTATTGAGCGATTGAGGTATATTAGACGAAAGGACTTTTCTAAGTTTCCCGAATGCTGCCCAGCCAAGTTGGATTCGACCTCTTTCACAAAGTTGGACCGGCCTAGTTGGACTGTTTGTCCTGAGTAGACGTATTCGTCTACAACTTCGAGAGTCAAGTTCCCCAATGTTATTGGGGTGGGCACAAAACGAGCATTCGATATGACCTTCGTTTTGTCCATGTTCATTTCAAGGCCCACCCGTTGGGAAACTCGACTGAGGTCTTCGAGCATTATGCCGAGGTCTTCCATCGTTTCTGCCATGACTACTATATCGTCGGCAAATCGAAGGTGAGTGATGTACTCGCCATTGATATTGATGCCGCGTCCCTGACATTCCAGAAGCTTGAAGGTATCTTCCAGTCCGTTTGTGAACATTTTTGGAGAGATAACGTCTCCCTGTCTTACGCCCTTTTTCAATGGAATTGCCTCCGAATTCTGTTCCTGTACTCGGACCGACATAGTGGTTCTGTGGTCATAGTGGACTGTTGTACAAGCATTTTAGCACCTCGATATACCGATAGTCAATACGGCAACGCTGGAGAGACTCGAGCACTGTCCATAACTCGATCGAATCGAAGGCTTTCTCAAAGTCCACAAACGCAAAGCATAATGGCAAATTATACTCCTCAGTCTTCTGTATAATTTGCCGCAACGTGTGGATGTGGTCTAATGGTACTAAAGCCCTTTCGGAAACCGGCTTGTTCGGGAGGCTGGAAGTCATCAAAACTGCGTTCAATACATGGCGCAGAGTAGTCATCAGCGACCGCAAAAACCTCCAATACTAATTTTCATAGAAAAACGGAGCCAGAGATAAAAATCAGAATTTTTAAATTTTTAGGAGCCAGCTTGAAATTTGACTTACGCCATTTTGTAAAAAGTAAGTTAACGTTGTCATCCAACCCAAGGTCTTATTCAACATTTGTTCGACAAGACTACCCCGTAATGTTACCGTTTTCTCAGGCTTTGACAAAAAAGCTGTAGAGACCGGATTTTCCAAGTCAGATTTTTCTTATCGGTTTGAGGGATCACCCTGTAAGGATGGAAATTCCAAGTTTACACCATATGTGGAACTTGGAAATCTTTTAGCACCTGATAAGACCGAAATTAGAACAACCAAAAATTCAAGAATTTTCACACGTCTAGTTATTTTAGCATTCAAACGCTGTGTGACTATAAAGTTGATACCATATTAGTCCAGCCGCTAGACCAGCGGGGCCCGGTGGCAAAACCTGCATTAGGTGTTGGTTGAAAATTTAAGCAATTTTACTTTTCAATCGGCACTATTAAATTTGCCATAAAAATTAATTTACGTCACCGTCCTATCTAGGGTTTATGCAACGAGTTTATGTTGTTTTAAAAGACCACCCCTAAGTGTTACCATTATCCCAAGCCGTTGAAAAAAAAAGAAACTCATGGAGACCAGCTTCTCCAAGTTTTCGATTTTCTCCGTCGGTTTTAGCAAAAAAAAACTAATCGTATAGAAAATTTCAAGTTAGTAACATCAAAATGGGACAACAATTTTATCTAGGTGTTTTTCGCTGATCAACTTTATGTACCTATATACATTCTTCACGTCACACCGTGTACATAAAGTTGTTATATGCGATGTATATCATGTTACTATTTTAATTAATATCAATAATAACGGCACCAGGTATTTACATATTTTTTTCAAAATCAAATCAGATCCGGATTATAAATTACTATCTGAGAGCGTGACAACCCTAACGACGTAAAATCCGGATAACAATTAAAATGGTCGTAATTTCTACTTTCCATGGAATTGGCATTAGAAATATATTTTTTTATTTCATATGGGGAAGTCGCTTCCTACGTTCCAATTCTGCCACTGAGTCCCGAAATACATCCATGTGAAATCAAAGTCAAATTCACTTTATTGAAAAAAGATAAGATGATTTTTTTCACTTTTTGACATAAAAACCTGTTGTTGTGCAAAAACATGTACTATTTCATAAGTAGGTAGGTAAATAAATACGTACTTACTAAACATGTGATTTTTGTTTGAAAGCTATTCTTTCTACAAAGCATAGATAAGTTTTGAAGAGATGTATCTACCTTTATCTTTTTTGTTTGTAATGACGCATGCTATACAAGAAGGCATTAGATTGAAGTCTATTCAATCTACGCGTACGCGGGCGGGCTGGCGAGCCGGCTAGAAAAGTAGAAACCGCTCGGCTCGCTCGACGCGTTCGAAATTCGGCTATATATGTGTGCCTTTGGCGGCGTGTGCTTACGCGAAGGGAATGAGACTGTGTGTGTGCGGCAGCGCGAGCGTCTTTCTATGGAGATTACTACTAGGAATTAATTCAGTCGTGTCATCTAGCGGTGAAATGTGGAAGTGCTGCACACCTGTGTCAAACGCTCAAGGTCATCGGCACAGGGAAAAATCTTAATGGCCTCGTTGAAATAGATAATAGTACATTATTGCAAAGGCAGCGAAATAGGCAATTGCAGGTCGAGTATGAGTTTGAAGGCCGAGCCGAGGCAATTGCCATTTCGGCCGAGGCATATAAAGTGCTTTTCTTAAAAAATTGCAAGGAATTAAAAAGGGGCATTTTACATAATAAATTTTCTTTTGATTTTGCTGGAAGCAGGTTTTTCATCGCTAATTTAGCTTCCGATCTTAAATCTGGTGGAGTGCAGTCAATGTTCATTTCATTTTCACTTTCAGAATCATCGGAACTAATTTTAATTATTTTATTTACAAAATAACAACGAACTCCGCTTTACCGCCAATTTTTATTTTTATTTTACAGTTTGTGCCGAAAGGTAAACGCATCTGTGGCTATACAGCCACGAGAACGCAATGTGTACGATAGATGAAAGAGTTCTAAATTCAAACAGCACACCGTTTCATATAACATTGCCGGCGCGCTCTTCGTTCCAAATTCAAAGAACGCGCCGGGAAGTGATTTTGGTTTTTCAGTCACATAAAATTTAATATGATACTTCGCGTGTTCTTTATTCAAAAGTAATGACAATATTTCCGCGCATGTTTAAGAAAAGATTCAGTCTTCTCTCAGTGGGTAATTTTGCCCTGGTATCTAATAGTTCCACCTAGAAAACGTCTCTTTCAGTTCTTAGGGTCCCGTACCCAAGGGTGCCAGCGGGAACCTATACGAGTCCGAAAAAGCACTTAGCATTAAAATGTGAAAATTACTTTGCTAAATTCCGCCAAAATCCCACACGCACCATGCGGTTAATTTATGCAAAGTCGTTTCTGCTCATCGTAATTACTTACACAAAGAAGTCAGAGAAAATGAAAAAATATTAGCCTTAATTTGAATCCTCTTCGTTAAACTAAAACAAAGAGACCCAATGTAAATTAATTCCACTGAAAAAATGACTAAGATATTTTTAAGAGCAGTTTCCGCAGGAGTAAGCAACAGAGGTATAATTTTGACTGGAGTCATGAATTATAAAAATATTTCTTCTTTGAGTACACCGAATCAAACCGTCAGGAAGGGCCGGAATACGGCCAGCCAATGCCACACAAAGAATGTAAATCAGCTAAATATTAAGTACCTACCGTATCTCTGTAATTTACTGCTGTGCAAGAGTTTTAACAAAGGTTGTAACAAAGAGTGGAACTACTCCTTTTCGGGAAGATAGTTACAAATTTATACCAAATGTAGCCCGCTTTGAGGCCCGCTCTGTCAAATTATGTACACAAACGTATTCAAACCATTTTAGGCTCTTTAACTTCGAAGTTAGGTCATGTTAAATGACCAAGAAAAGATACCTACCCAGAGATATTAAGGTTGCCAAAAAAAAACTGCTCCAAATTATATGCACAGTGTAGTTTCTTAGCTGAGAGGCCAAATTATGTGCACCAAATCATGTAACTGTCAAATTAGTATGGAATTTGACAGTTAGACGATTGGAATCGCTAAGGATTTGGTGCACGTAATATAGGAGCTGCCCCTCGCTCACTGATAGATCATCAAAAGTCTAGTCTACTTCTGATTGATCTAATGCTTAGATGAAGCTAGTCTCACAGAACAAAAAAGCTAACCACGTTAGTGGTCTCTAATTTTAAAAGTATTCAATAATGATAATAACTTCCACACAGCACGAGGTCCCAAACTATATATAATCCATTAGACAAAACGAGCTCCCTAAGAAAATCGTTCATTTGCGCCCATTGGGCAATGCGCGTGACCTCCAATAGCCACTTTAATAGCGAACCGTCTTCCCTTATTTCTAGCCGCGCTCATTGACCAATGAGATGTGAGTATTTGGTTTCTTAGGAGTTCGACTCGTGGAACGGAGTACAGAACACCCCGTAAGATAACCAGCCAAGGACATCACAAACATGGAAACACACCCAGACTGAGGTCATGTATATAAATATGTTTAAGTACGGCGGCAGCGAGAAACGAACTCACGACCCACGTGATGCTAGACCAATGAGGCAGTCATAAAGGTTCATCTTAATGTGTATCATTGCTTCCACACGCCGCCCCGTCGTAATGTGGACAATCCTTTAGTTGGCGATAAGACTTCTAGAGAACACTGTTCACATAAAATAGAGGAAGTTCCACGATTTGCAATGATTGCAATGAGAGGCTTTCGATCCGACTGTTGTAGTAGCTTTATTCAGCTACGCTATAGCAGTTCTGCAGTTATACCTGAGATTTCCTTACTTAGTGTCATTGTTGGGCCATATAACCATAAAATTATAGAACACTATGTTTACATGAAGATTGAAATGAATAGCAACCAACGCACATTTTCTCAAACGCATTCAACTTTATAGGTGAAGAAAGCCAAAGCAACTAGGCAACACTGTCTACTATTCGTAATTATATCTTTATCCTTATCGCACGTACGAGACGCAAATGGCGTTATGGTGCTAGTGAAAGAGACAGCGTTTTCGCTTTTTGTCTCCTTGTATTGGTTGGCTAACCCCCGGTTTCTCGTACACTAACAAGCTGTTAATCTACTGTTAGCAGCTGTCAGTGCTTTTTTTTGTATGCACTTTGGTCAATTGACAGCTGTTAACAGTAGATTAACAGTGTGTTAGTGTACGAGAAACTGGGGGTAAGTCTGTGAGTACCTTAGCGCGTGCTCTCATGTTACATATGAGGCGATGCGGCGATGCGTAACAAACGCCTCGTGTCGTGAAAGTGCACTCAATAATATTACCTACGTTGGAAGCGTAGTCTTCAATTCGAAAGAAATGCATACAATTTAAATATAAGGCGTCCTACAAAGTTCAAAGGGAGTGCGAAAGTTCAAAAGTGGAGTCCAAGAACTGCAGAACGGAGCGCAGGACACCTACCAGGGCTTAGACTCTGTTAATGAATTGTAGAACAATGACAGCTGCATGAGCGCGGCGACTTTGTTTCATTGCTGCTTCAAGTCTAAGCGCGTCTAAAAACCGTTTAGGCGTCAATGGTACGAAAAACACGTCACGTGACCCGACCGTGTATCTGTCATCGTGCAATGCACAGGCCTTGTCCAGAAAGGGCGATTTCGCCGCGAATCTCGCGCGAGTCGAGAGTCCGGCGAGGTGCACGCGATTAACGCGCGTATTTTAATTCGCGCGATGCTTGTGCACGCGATGCACTGGCGCCTAGTACCTCGCCGACGCGCGTATAAAGTCGCGCGAGACGATTCGCGGCGAATTCGCTCCTTCTGGACAAGGTCTAACCGAATTGAGGCCCAGCTCACTGGTCTGACGATCTGAGGCGGACTGCTGGCAGGGGCTGGATGAGGATGATAGGATATTTAGAAGTGGCGTGCCTTAGCGATGGCTTATGTCTAGCAGTGAACGGGTACATGCTGATCGATTGAGGCGGCCTACAGTTTTTTTACAATGATAAGGCACTTTATAAGTCAGACAGATGGAGACACAAAAAGACGTCATATTCATATTAATAGGGTCCCGTTTAGCACCACTCGGGTAAGAGATTCCAAAAATGCCTAGCAAATAATAAGACTTAAAAATAATAAAAAATAAGGAGGTCGTGTTTTTTTGCCGTTTTTGGAAAAAAACAAGGAAAAAACGGAACCCTTATGGGGAGCCCTTTGTTGTCCGTTCGTCCGTCCATCCATCCGTCCGTCTGTCTGTCGAGACCTTTTGTTTCGGCAACGCGTGCAAGTATTGAGTTGAAATTAAAACTACATACTCGGATCAACACTACAGTCCCTTGAAGCTGTAAAAAAAATCAAACTTCAAAGTTAACATAAAAAAAAGATACGGCCGTTTATGCCGCAAAAAACATACATTTTGACACTTAAGGGAATCAGAATTTATAGGATACTTTCCGTTTACCTAGAACTCTGAAATTTTGCAAGTAATAAGTAATAGTAGTTATATTCGTCTTCTAACAAGTACAGGGAATAATCTGAAATCTATAAATTTGTAATTAAATCATACCAAAATTAGTCTTCAAACTTTGGGAAAAGCTCGGAAAAAACCTACATATTTATACGGAATCCCGAGTGGGCGAATCTGACTCCCACTTGACCAGTTTTTTTTTTGGTTATGCTCTATCGTAAAAACGGTAATACATACAGCCATCAAACTTGGCGTGATTGTGGGCCTTATTATATTAATATATTCTAACAACAAATAATAAAAACGGCCAAGCGCGAGAAGGAAGGCTCGGTGCGCGAGAAGGAACCCTCGGTGCGCGAGTCCGACTCGCACTTGGCCAGTTTTTGTTTTATTATTTATTTTAGTCTTTTTCAGTAATTCAAAGAAAGCCTTATGGGAAAGGGGCGTAATCGGCTATCTACTGCGATATTCTATTTTATGACAAATACATCTTGAAGCTATTTGTGTTTCATTTATGACCGCAAATAAGCAAATACCAAGCGGAGCGGAGCATAATGGTAGTCTTTTGTTTGATTTAGGTAAGCTCTAAGGTCCGTAGTAATAAAATACTCTTCCAACTAAGCATTAAGCGGTGGTAGCCCAGTGGTAGAACAATGGACTCGGAAGCGAGAGACCAAGGTTCGATACCTAGTACGGGCATGTACCTATGACTTTGTTTATTTTCAAAGTTACGTACATCTGCGAATTTGTAGTAGCAATACCACTCGCTAACTGTGAAGGAAAACATCGTGAGGACACCCGCTTCTTGGTTGGCTCCACACGTATTGACTTGTCTCTCCTGTGGGCTAGGCCGACTAAGCTGTCAGGATGGTACAGGTGCTGGGCAAGCCTACTCCATCTAGAAAACAATGCCCCAGGCACTGTAGCGTTTAAGTGGTCCCTTCACCTATCTAGTGTGCGGGAAGGTGCCACTGGACACTGTATAAATTATCTCATTACGTAGATGCAAAGGCCAAAGCTTTTTTTTCTTCCAGCCAAAGATCAATAGTGAGTGCTCTTTCAAGATGTTCTAAAAGGACACCATCTTGACAACACATTCAAGATCGATCGCAGCGTTTTGGTAATACGGATCTAAGAAAAGACTTTCGTGCTTAGACATTTATTTATTTAAGCAGCTTTATAAAATACTCCTTGTGATCGGGTCGGACGCCAAGCGTCCGGAATCGCTGCAGAATTGAGTCCAGTATATCTCGCAAGAAAAAAAATGCCCGGATACAGCTCAAATAAACCCTTTTTTCTGTGTTATGTTACTGAGACAGTCTTCTGCAGTGTCAAGATCGCCCGGTGACTACGTGAGACCAATTTTTAACCGACTTAAAAAAATAAAAAACGACTTTGAAACACTACTGCACTAAAAACACAGAAATAATTAAAACGAATATGACCTTTAAATACGAAGTAGGTACGTATAGGTATTGTAGCGGTTGTAGCCTAGTGGGTAGAACATTGACTCTGAAGCGGAGACCCAGGTTGAATTCTCAGTGCGGACACGTACATATGAATTTGTTTTCTAAGTTATATACATTCTCGCTAACGGTGAAGGTACCTCAGCGCTTGAAATCGCCAATCCGCGGCGGGCACGCGTGGTGATTAAGCCCATACTCTCTCCCTGAGAGAAGGCCTGTGCCCTACAGCAGGACGTATATAGGCTGCTTATTGTTTAGTGTTTTCAAGTCGGTTTTAATTTTTTATTTAAACATTGTCGAAATTTATTTAAACATTTTTTGTCGAATCTCATTCGAGCGTTTAGTTGGCCTAACCCATTAGAAAGGCAATTCAACTAATCTTGGATTGTTCTCCGAGAACAATTCGTTCCTTGCGCTGACGCTCTTTCCCTTTACCGGGAAAGCTACGCATACAAAACGTGGATGTGAGAAACATTAAATTCCAGTTCTTGTAAGTAATTAGGAAAGAGCTTTACAGCCGCGACAAGATGCCTCCGTTATGCTTTGACATCCAATCTTGTTGCACTCGTTCGTTGGAGGTACAGGGAGTTGTTAACTTAGTTAAGGAAAAGTACACGTGTCGAAGGATATTCAGAATGCTAACTTTAATGAGAGACGCATAGAGTGCGCCCGGCCGTGTTATTGGCAGGCACTCACTGTAAACTATAAGATGAAACAAAAATAGCAAACGATATTTTCGGGGGTCAATCTGGGAATGCATTCGACCTTGGCCCTTTCGACCTCTCTCTATCTTCGAAGCCAGTTACAGTAGAAAGAGATACGTTTATTCACAACAACAGTCACACGCACAAAGATAGAATGAAATACACAATGCTTAAAAAAACTACAGGACTAAGAAAGTGTGTAAGTAGAACTATCAAAGACTTCAAAAATGTTGGTGGGCATCATAATGTTAATACTACAAATAAACACAAAATTTCCACGATTTAGACTTGCAAAAGTTAATACATGTCATCCTTTATGGGGCACTGTACAAGGTTCTACAATAAAGTTCCTCAAGACATATTAGAGTTACCTCCAACGCGGTTTAAAAAATGTGTTAAGCACATTCTTTGCAAAAAAGCTTACTATAACATCAAGGATTATTTAGAAGACAAAGATGTTTGGCACGAAACAGTAGATTAATATTTATTACATGACGATTGTGACTAGTGTTCAACACATTCATGACTAATATTTTAAGTTGAAGTCTCTGTTAATTAAGTTAAAACGTGTTTTGAAAAAAATAAATGTGGAGTTTATTTGTTAGCTTCTTCTCCACATAATCTTTTTATTGTGAAACTAACAACTTTGACGTTCATTAAGTAAACATTCTGTTTTTAAATTAATAAAAATAGTTGGATTGAATTGAATTGAATTGATTTGTAGAGGGATTAATGTTACCAAAAAGAATCATGACTGTGAATTTCATGCCTCCAGTGTGCGATTTCTCATTTCAAGAGACGGTGGTTAATAAATTTCAATCAGAAAACGCAATCAAGCCAATCAAAGGCAATGTTAATCACTTGTCGTTTTCAATCTCTGAGCGAGCCGGGGCTTTGTAAAAGAGAAATGGCTACCGTCTACCAAACAGGCAAATCAAATAAAAAATCGCCCAATCTGTCGACGGGATAAATGAGTGGCAGCCTCCGTGTTACGTGGCCATTTCATTCGCAACCCGCCGATAAATATTGACCACAAACTAAGTAGTGCCAGAAGTAGTTAAAATGAATGCATAAAAATATAAAAAAATCCTTTGTAGGTTTTAAAGGTTACAAATGCGTGTTTTCATCCAAACCTAACTCTTACGTATTTAAAATATTTACAAAAATGCGTAAATGTGTGCGAAATTATTATTTGCTTTGAAACGGCGGATTCGTAAGCGAGCTTTACTCTGAAGGCAATGTCTTTTTTCCACAGCGGCTGGATGCGCGCGCAGTCGCACATGCGCGCTGGTCCGTTTTGCGGCTGTGGCGTGGATAATCTCCCATGATGCCGCTACACCTTACTTACTCCGCTGGCTCAGCGACCCGAAGTGTGTCTTGGCCTCCAATACAAGAAGTCGCCACTTGTCTCTGCACTGCGCTGTCTCTTTCCAATCGCTTGCCTAGAGTTCGCATTGGTCACTTCGTCCTCCCAGTGATATCTGGGGTGGCCAACAAGTCTTTGGGCGCTTGGTAACCCCATGTATCTTCACATACATCTCTCTCCCATTCTCTCTGTGACCGAGCCAACGGATTCGGTGTGATTTCGGCTCAGGCGATGTTGGGTTTAGAAATCAAATCCTCGATTTATGGGTTCTTTATAACTCTTCAACCACCATCTTTCCTCCTTGTTAGACCCAGAAACTTTCTCATGATTCTCTTCTCCGCAACCAGTAGTTTATTTTCCACCTCTAGCTTGAGTTTCCAAGCCTCGCAGCCGCACATCAAGATAAGATATTATTGCCTTTCCTGAGTTTAGCATCTTGTTGCCTAGGTCCTTATCAAATAGTAAATAAATTACTAGTGTGCAGTAAAGAATTATCTATTTATCTAAAGTACGGAACTGCTGATATTTTTTGCAATTTCGAAGTTTTCCTCACAATAAAAGTACTTCGTACCCCTCCTTTTCAGATAGAACCGGGGTACCCAAAATATCAGGAAGTACACGAAACAATTATTGAGTAAGTATATATTTTTTAATTATTAGTACTTCATTATTAAATAACATAAAAGTAAATTTGTAGGGAAGAGCGGGTGATCGTGCTCTTCCACTATAAAGGGAAATTTCCCGCCAGGCAGATCGTATGCCTGGGGACGGCCGGTCCGACTAATGTTCGTCGGACGTTATATTTATGGTATGTCATGTGAAACATTTTGCTTGGGCGATGCAGGAATGTTGGAGTTTATAGTGCGCGTGCAGAGTTGACATGTGCTCGCCACATCACTCCCCTTCAAGACCGTATCTAGGCATAGCTAGGTCTGATAGGAATCGAAGTCTGTGCTCTAAAGCCTGCAAGTTCCAGGAGGCGCTGAGTCAGTGAGTCGACTAGCGGTTGAGGGTGTTTTCGGTCGTGCATGCGTGCGTGCGTGCGTGCGTGCGTGCGTGCGTGCGGGCGGGCGGGCGTGGGAGATCACTATCAGTATCAGAAGTCGGTGCGTTGACTGTAGTGGAACTGATGAGGTGAGAGGGAAGAGGATGCTGGCCTTGCTTTTTGAGACTGATTGTATGTGGGATGCTGCGAGAGCGAAGGAAGGTTGACAATGTTCTGTCGAGGGTCACCACTGTAGGGAAGAGCGGGTAATCGTGCTCTTCCACTATAAAGGGAAATTTCCCGCCAGGCAGATCGTATGCCTGGGGACGGCCGGTCCGACTAATGTTCGTCGGACGTTATATTTTATGGTATGTCATGTGAAACATTTTCCTTGCGCGATGCAGGAATGTTGGAGTTTATAGTGCGCGTGCAGAGTTGACATGTGCTCGCCACAAATTTTATAATCTTGGTAAGACAAGATTTTTAATTTATTTATAATACTACATGATTCTCGAAAACAAATCATTACACGCTGTATATTTATTTAAATGTAAATCTAACCCTCTGGTTGTATTTCGGGAATCTCGTGTTTTGAGGGCCAAAATATGTCTGACATTACGTTGACCCTTTGCGTGATTTATTCGGAATCCAGAACCGTTTGTGCTTTATCCATTTTTTCCGGTACAAAATGGGCTACAATGCTTATATACGCCCCACTGCAGGGCACAGGCCTTCTCTCAGAGAGATAGTAGTGGATTGGCAATTTCAAGCGCTGAGGAATGTGAACACCTCAGATACTTACGATTTTTTCCTTCAACATTAGCGAGCATTATACTTTTGGCCTTTGCATCTACGTAATGAGATAATTTATACAGAGTTCCACTGCACCTTCACTCACACTAGATGGGATGGCACTCGCACTGCAGTGCCTGGGACATTGTTTTTTAGATAGAGTAGGCTTGCCCAGCACCTATACTATTCGGACAGCTTAGTCGGCCTAGCCCACAGGAATGACAAGTAAATGCGTGCGGAGCCAACCAAGCCGCGGGTTTCCTCACGATGTTTTTCTTCAAGGATAGCGTGTGGTATTGCTACTATAAATTCGCAGATGTACATAACTTATCTGCTTATTTTGTTTCTGTGATGTATCTTGTTAGTAAAATAAATGTCTTTCTTCTTCTTCTTCTTCTTCTTACTTTGAAAATAAACAAAGTCATAGGTACATGCCCGCATTGGGAATCGAACCTGAGTCTCTCGCTTCCTCCACTGCTTATATACATCGAGCATTATACATTACATACAAAATTACATTTCATTATAATAAAATAAATAAATGATAAAGTAATATTAACTTCTACATAACATGATCACTTGTCCTGCTCTTATATTAAGCGCACCAAATCCTGAGCAATTCCAATCGTCTGACTGTCAAATTAGTATGGAATTTGACAATTAGACTATTGGAATTGCTCAAGATTAGGCCCCTAGTCCCAACTAGGGTACCCTGTGCTGTGCTAGTAACCAGGACATCACAAACATAGAAATATACCCCGACTGAGGCCATATGTACAAATGTAGTGGGAATCGAACCAACGACCTCCGGCATGGTAATCTCGGTAAAGGTCGCTAGACCAACGAGGCAGTCACATTCCAACTAGCTTTACGTTTAGACAAGGCAGGTTGTTAAATGATATTATTATCGAAATGTACAGGGTGGTTTTGAAATCTTTAGCAATAATTTAAAGGGAATGTTGTTTTTATTGTAAAAAAGAGTACTATTAATGATTTATAACTTATAAATTATCAGCAATGGGATAACATATTTGTAAATATTCTGACCTTTGGCTAGAAACTCTGAATCCAAATTCGAAATGGTAGGAATTACAATAACGTTGAAACATGTTTTCTACTATGTTAAATGCTTAAGTCTGTCGTCCAATATAGGTAAAAAAAAAATTGATTTAGCTGGCGCCGACCATAAGACGCTCGAACCCAATTTTTCTTACTTTTCGTTCTGATGTTGTTTGTTAATATACATTTCTTTTGACGCGTATTTTTTTCAAAACTACTACCATATGTTTTAAATCATGGCTAGAAAGGCACTGCAGCGTCTGAGTGGTCCCTTTACCTATCTGGTTGGAGTGAAGGTGCCACTGGACGCTGTATAAATCATCTCATTACGTAGATGCAAGGGCAAAAGTTTTTTTTTGCTGGCTTACGTCAACGCCGTCAATAACATCTGTTGTTCCATGAGTAACCCCTATCCAGTGAATAAGTCCGTAAACGTCTTGGATTATAACATTTTCAAAGCTATCCATAGGTAAATCATATGACCCTGTCAATGTCAACCAGTATCCTCTGCCATATTTATTCGTTTATCCCTGGAATTTTTTTTATCAATACTATTATTATTTATACGTTCATTGCATACAAATAAACATTACAATGGCAATGCGGACTTCATTCTACAAACATTTACCAAAAGCATTTTTTATAAATCTATTTATTTACTTACTTATCTAGTGATTTGGCACAAGTAACTTATAATGTCTATCCACGTTACTACGGGCAGGCGACGTTTGGGCGCCGTTTGACTGATCGTGCTTAAATTGCAAATAAACTAATCATAAAGAATTTTGAGCATTGCGAAGACTTTTCAAGTAATGGTTCATGAGGCTTTAATTTCTCTTTATTAATTTATACTCCGAGATTTGGTTGCTTTGAACTTTCAGTTTGATTGCGACCCGGCATATCGTTTGTAAGTTAAAACCAAGTTCGTACATAAAAACTTAAGACAAACATACATAAGCCCTGAAAACATTGCCCTACTTTTAGGGTTCCGTATCCGAAGGATGCCGAACGGGACCCTATTACTAAGCCTTCACTGTCCATCTGTCTGTCTGTCTGTCTATCCGTCTGTCTGTCTGTCACCAGGCTGTATCTCATGAACCGTGATAGCTAGGCAGTTGAAATTTTCACAGATGATGTAAAAACAGAATAAAATAAATATTTAGGGGGGGCTCTCGTGCAACAAACGTAATTTTTTTGCCGTTTTTTGCTCGATGTTAAAAATGGCAATAAGTAGACGCTTGAAAAATAAAAAATTAAAATAAAATAAATATTTAAGGGGGGCTCCTATACAACAAACTTGATTTTTTGCCGTTTTATCTCGATCTCTGTACCTAATGTTGTATAGATAATGGTACGGGACCCTTTGTGCGCGAGTCCGACTCGCACTAGGCCGGTTTTTTCATATTGTTTTGTTTTAGAATCTGTACCCATTAACGTAAGGCTCCCTTCGGAACAAGAGACTGTTAATTTCTTATAAGCTGGAAACGATTGGAATTTTACCCGGGCAGCTTTCCGGGAATCCTCAAAGTTCTTGTTTAATATTAACCTAGGCGAGGACGAAATATGTGCCTTTATTGTGTCTGAAGAAATTAGAATTTCATTAATTTGCGTGCAATTCTAGACTCTGGAGTTATTTAATTAATAATTTTTCACATACTTTTATCTATTGGTTTACTTTATGCGAACAAACATTGAGCTGTATCGGATATTAGACTCTTAATCTTCGGCGTTGTCTCAACTTACTCAACTGGTCAATGTTTGCCATAAGTTTGTAACTAACTGACGGGAATGGAACCTAATCGAATGCAACAATGTTGAAGTCATAAATATTCAGCAAGGCTTTAGTTTGTCGTAAAATACAAAGTTTCAGTTTTACTTGCGCAATCTGAGCTGGGCGTTTCATCGTACAAATAGCTATAAGTTGGTTTACGATAACAGTTTTATTTTATGCAATCCTTGATTTCACTGGAAAGCTGCATAAATCGGATTACACGCACAAGTACTCTACATAATATTACATAACATAGAGAAAGTGTTGTTACAAAATGAGAGAACAAGCATTTAAATATTTCGTTTAAGTTGCAGTTGTAGCATGGTCGGTAGAACACTTACCTCACATTTAAGAGGGCGTGGGTTCGATTTTCGCATTGTACAGATGACTTTGTTTTCTAAGTTATATACCTACATTTGCAAATTTGATGTGACAATACCACTCGTTAGCTGTGAAGGAAAACATCGTGAGCAGACCTGAGTGTCTGAGGTATTCAAATTCCTAGGTAAAAAAACTTTACTCAATTTCACAAGACTAGTTAGTCCTTATGATACTTTTGTAATATTTTAAAGTCATGGTTCACCTAGCCGGAAAACGACATTAATCTAAGCTAAAATATACTACACTATAATTACGTTAAACTCTCTCAGTGCTTTTATATATTTTATATCTTAGGATTGCGGGCATAAAAATAAACAGTTTACTTTTCTCGAAAACTCTATCCGCCATTAAAAACTTTGATGATACATATATACTTTGTGCGAATCCTGAACGCTAAGCCACAATACTTAGCTAAAACATGGCTAAACTCGAATCAATACTGAACTATAATAAAGTTAAAAGCGCTTAGCGATTTTTTAGTGTAGGAAAAGCACATAATTTTATTACATAAAAAAAACAATGCACCTGTAAGTCCTACGCTGAAATATCGCTAGGGTATATTTTTGTAAAGTATTTAATAGTAAATAACTCAACATTCCATAGCGAAAACTCCTAAAAACATGTTTCTCCTTTTAAAACTAGCTATTATAAATTAGATATTTACTTTCGACAGTAAGGAAAGAGCTACTTTTTTTTTTTTTTTAATCTTTATTAATTTAAAAGGGTTTGGTGTACAAGTGACCATGTCACCCTCATCTATTCTTTTTTAAAGTTATATACTATTTAATGACTAATGCATGACTAATTAAATTTATTCCAACCTTGCTCTTAAACCAAACCTAACTAACTTGTACAGCATCCTAGCTTATAACACTTAAATGGCATAACTTTAAAAAAACTTCCGCGTTTTACGTTTTTATCTCGAAACTTGGTATTGTGGCTTAGAAAGAAAGCAAGAATAATAATTTATTGCCATGCAAGGTTTACATTTACCGCATGCTGCGATCGCCAACCCGCCTGCCAAGCGTGGCGATTATGGCAAAACCCTTCATGGTTATGAACACCACGGAGGAGGCCTGTGTCCAGCTGTGGGCGTCAAATGGCTGATGATCATGATGATGATAGTGAAGATTTACTGTGATTATCTTGAGTTTCAGTATTATTATCATGTACTTCGTCTCTTTTTATTTTCATAAAATAATATATTTAAGGCAAGGGCCTAAGCCGAGCACAGTTAATGTTTTAATTTTAATCTGTGGAAAGAAATTTTGTTAGTATGCGACAAATGCTTTTTGCTTTTTATTTTCGGCAGCTTAACCTTAACTTATATTACTTTTAGATAGTTAACTAAATTTTTAAGGCCAATAACAGACTTCCTTTCGAATTTATGTTAAAGGCACAAAAAGGATACAAAATACAAAAAAGAAAATACAAATATTTATTGCCAGAGAAACATTTTTACGTGAGCGATACACTGCGGGCTCCGCTGATTACCTACAGTCTGTTCATCCTTACTTGTCCAATTTTGAAAACAATATTCTAACCTCAAAATTGACATTTGATGTGGAAACTAGATATTTTCTTGCAAGTTCGTGCACTTTGTTTATAAACACAGCAGCGTGTTATCCAAAATGATGTCCCAGGTTACTTCATTTATGGGAATATGGCAGTTTTGGACAAAAAAGTCATACTTTGCGGGTAGAATCTTGTTTACTAAATTGGACAAGTAAGGATGAATAGACTATACTCATTTAGCTCTGTTGCCAGTATTACGCTAGGGTTTCGCATTATATACAAAGGTAGCCACAATAGTAAACTCCTGCGTGTCCAAAGAAGGCAAACGCTTATCGCAGACATTAGCGGGTGTCGGCCTGTGTCTTGTGGCGGGTTGCTACGACGCTTGATAACGTCCTGCTGACCCGATTAGCAAGTACAGTCGCGTAGAGAAGGCAAGTTAAATCTAACTGATACCGAGTACAGACCAATATTTATTATATGGTCTGGAGGTGCTGTTTGAAAAACCAGCCCGTTTCAAATAAATAAATAACTTCCACACATCACAATCTCTTGTCCTAGTCCCAAACTAGAATACCCTGAGCTGTGGTAACCAGGCAAGGACATCACAAATATGGCAATATAACCAGACTGAGGTAACTAGCACAAATGTACGGCGGCCCCCTGTGGGAATCGAACCAACGACTTCCAGCATGCTAATCAGACGTGAAAACGCCACGATACCAACGAATAGAATCAGCAAACGCTAAAATAGTACCATTGTCACTCCCAAACTTCTTTGTTCTTTAATTACTATTATTGTTATGGAAGCGTGTTTGTATGGAAGATGGTTTGACGACCTGGTTACGGTGGCGGGGAGTCGCTGGATGCGTGTGGCACAAGACCGGGAAGCTTGAAAAACCATGAGGGAGGCCTATACCCTGCTGTGGGCGTCAAATGGCTGAAGATTATGATGGTGATGAACCATTAATTGATTAAAAAAACGAATGAAAGTGAACGAATGAGACGTTGCGGCAAAAGTAGAAATTAATTCAGTTGTCAAACATCAGCATGGCCTTTGGTCGCATTCAGCCGTATGCGATGCCGATGAACGAGTACTTTCGCTGTATATATATATATATATATATATATATATATATATATAATATTAACACCACGAGTGCCCACCGCGCATTGGCAATTTCAAGCGCTGAAGTGTATGAGCTATAACTACGTATGAGCATCGTGAGTCATTAAGTCAGTCAGTCACTCAGTCTGGGTGTATTTTCATGTTTGTGACGTCCTTGCCTGGTTACCACAGCATAGGATATCCTAGTTTGGGGCCGGCTCAAGTGATTGTTTTGTGTGGAAGTTATTATTATTATTGTTAATATTAAAAATAAATCAGTCTCACTCACCTCATAGTACCTTAATAAAGAGAAGTCTCTGTTCGATATGGCACTACCAAACTTTACCCCGAAACACGACGAATTGGCGTATGTTGCAAATATTTTCCCCCTTTTGTGTGCGATTGTACCTACTAACGTACTGTCCTTTCGATAAATAACCCTCAGTGGGGCCTTCCAAGGGGAATACCGACCTAGGCAAAGATTAAATCAAAGGGAATGGATTGTGATTCGTTTGCACAGCGTTAACGACAGACGTAGAGCGATGTACTTGGACAGAAGCGAGAAAGAGATACTGAATTAAGCAGGTGAATATAAATAAGACTTGTATTTACGGGCCGCGTATTCTCTGTGACGCATTTTCATTTTGATTTGATCATATTAAAATAAAAGCCTCATTGACCTAGCGCTTAACTCGCTTGACTACCAAAACAGAGGTCGTGGGTTCGATTTCCATTTAGGGGCCGCCGTACTTGATTCGTACAAATGGCCCCAGTCTGGGTGTATTTTCATGTTTGCGACGTCCTTTTCCGGTTATTCTCATAGCACATAGGATCCTAGTTTCAGATCAGGCGAAGTGATTATGTTGTGTTGAAGTTAAATGTCAACGGGCAGGTAATTAATAACCTGAGATAAGCCGACGACACAGCACTTATGGCATCTACACCTGAAGATCTACAGAGAATAGTAAATAGAGTCTATGAGTACCTATATAATACTCTATAAGTCTACGCAGCCAAAACGCGAGGCTAGCGATGAATCCGGCCAAAACAAAGTTTATGGTGGTTTCTAGAAAAGAACACCTGGACCCACCACATCGATAGCAAGAACAACTTTGGAAAGGGTAAAGAAATACAGTTATCTGGACACAAGGGTAAATGAACCATGGGCGTGTGAGCTGGAAATAAAAAACCCGAATTGAAATTGCCAGTGCATCTTTCAACAAAATCAAGAAAATGGACTGGAGTTGCCAGAGTCGAAGAACTATTTCGCTAATCAAAGAGAAGAGAGGAATATGCGGAGCTGACGGCCAACCTCCAGTAGCGGAGAGGCAAAAGTTCTGACCTGGGGACCGCGGACCGGACGATGCAGCGTGGGCAGGCCCCCCACCAGATGGTCTGACGACCTGGTTACGGTGGCGGGGAATCGCTGGATGCGGGCGGCGCAAGACTGGGAAACTCGGAAAACCATGAGGGAGGCCTATGTCCTGCAGTGGGCTCTAAATGGCTGATGATGATGACTGAAAGAAAAAGAAGAAGGAAGGTGTAGTGATTACGAAAGTTTTCGAAAAGAGTTCGAAAGAATAAGGAAGTTAAAAAAATGTAGTGTTTTGAAGGGCCGCATATTAGTGCATATTCATTTCGATTTGGTCTCTTATCAATCTTATCATGATTCCCTTACGTACATCCATTTACCGACTATTTTCTCCCTGAAATCCACTACATCCAAAGGTTGTCTGGAAGAGATCGCTCTAAGCGATAAGACCGCCAGTTGTATACCACTACTTAGAGATAGTAAACCATTTGTAATTCTTTCTCCTGGTTGCACAACCTACAAAGTGTTCTCTATCTATCTATTATACTTGACAATTCATATGCAGGAAATAATATCATCCTAATTATAGACGGGCGGTACAAGACCGGGAAGCTTGAAAAACTATGAGGGAGGCCTATGTCCTGCAGTGGGCGTCAAATGGCTGATGATGATGATGAATTATAGACAGACACGCCACCAGCTACTAATTGAGTGTAAATGTTTTGACATGATTTGGCAATTCTATTAAATTCTGGGTTAATTTAATTTAGTATTGGAATTGAATAGAATAATTTATTTTAAATCGGACAGTGTATGTCATATGTTAGTAATAATTTACACTTATTCAATGTTATTTTATTTTAATGGGTATCGGCTGTCTATCCTACGGCTCCAGTCGATGTCCTGTTATTGAGTAGAATGTTGTTAGTCAAATTAGTATCAAAACTTTTGTGAATTGGTATAGCAATATCACTCGCTAAAGGAAAACATCATGGGGTAACCTGAGTGATTGAGGTATTCACAATTTATGTAGCAATACTCGCTCAACCTCAACCACGTTACCTCACTATGTATGTAAACATCGTGATGTACCTATACACATTTTCGCGCAATGATAACGAATCGATTAAAACCTATTCGTCAAACTCTGACGATCGTTAGGAAGGTATGAGAGAACATAGGATCGGACATACATTCATAGCATAACATAAACCCACGCCTGTATCCCAGAGGGCTAGGCAGAGACCGGGGTTTGCCACTTACATAATAATATATATACGAGCTAAACACATTACCCTCCATTTGGTCTTTATTGCAGTCGGATAAACAAAGCTCTCTCTAAATAGATTTTAAAGATTTCCTCAGCACGGGTTAGTGAAACAAAAAGAATATATAATCATGTAGGTACAGCGATATCATTCCGATGTAAAAACCTAACTGCAAAGTGGGTTGCTCGGGGCTGCAAGTGATGTAATTCACTTCGGCCTGATGTCGCTGCCTGTACGTAATACAGAGAAGTTTGTAAAGAGGCTCGAAATTTCATCAATGCTTGCACTTGCCCATTAGCTCAGTTGGGAGAGCGCTGGCACGGTGAGCCAGAGGTCGCGGGTTCAAGTCCCGGCATGGGTGGAATTTTTAGCCTCTAAATAGGTTTTTAAAATTGTCCTCAGCACGGGTTAGTGCAACAAAAACAATATATAAAAGCTCTACCTATAAGTACTTACTAAAACGCCAATTCATTCCACTACATAAGCACGATGCGCGTCGGTCGCCGAAATCCGATATAGTCGCGATGACGCGCTAACCAAGTCAATATTGGACCGTCAGTCCACAAACTGAACAGTGGTTGGGCTTGTCCCCTCATGGCCCACGGAGGCTTATTTCATTGAACTACAATTCATCATCATCCATTATACGTCCACTGCAGGACATAGGCCTCCCTCATGATTTTTCTAACCATGAGGGGTTTTGCCATAATCGCCACGCTTGGCAGGCGGGTTGGCGATCGCAGTATGCGGTTGGAATCTCAGGAAGACGCTGCTGCCCGTCTCCTGGTAAATGATTTCCTTAGTCGCCTTCTACGACATCCACGGAAGGAAATGGAGTGACGCTATTCTTAATCCGGCGGACTACAATTCATGGTTCAAATAATTTATTTATTTTTCATTCATATATCAATTCATTCTTTCATTTATTCATTCAATTCGCATTGTGGACTGAAATACGACGTAGGCCTTATCACACTGGCGATTTGCGAGCGATTTGAAAGCGAGGCGATGGCTCAGCGAGCTCGCCGCGAGTGCGCAGCGATTGCGTGACGAGCTCGCGGCGTGCGATCTTCGTTTTCGTTCGTAGCAAAATGGATTGATCTGACGAGGAAATACTACTGCTGGCTTTGTTACTTCGAAGACGCAGGAAACGGAAGCAAAATCAGATAAATGTCAAGGACGAATCTGGGAGGATCACTTATCAAGTAATTGAAGTATCCCATATAATGGGATGATATTAAATTTTAGTTATAAATAACTCTGTATTCACGATGCTACGTCCGCTTACACTCGTCTCTTTAATATGTCTGAAGTGGGGCGGCACGGACTGTAAAACGCGATTGTAAGAAAATGGTGTATAGGGTGGTAATCGCAGCGACATCGCCGTGACGGCGCAGAGTCATCGCGGCGTCGCCGCGGCGTGTACGCCGCGCAATCACGGCGAGCTCGCTGCGCAATCGCCTCGCTCTCAAATTGCTCGTAAATCGCTAGGGTAGTGCTCGTAGGGATTAGAATTGAGAATGTTGCGTTGAGCATAGGGAGAGGATGAAGGAAGAGCGGTGATAGCCCAGTGGGTAGAACATTGGAGTCTGAAGTGAGAGACCCAGGTTCGACCTTTTAAATTTTTTGTGCAATTTTGCGTATGCAATTTTACATTTCTTTAATTTATGGTAGCACTATTCGATGAAAAACCGAATGTGTTAAACAGAATGGGTAATATTTTACCTAAGATTGCGACACTGGTAGAGCGCGTAAAGCACCAATGGGCATTGTTCTAAAAAAAGTTAAGTTCTGTTTTTATGTTTGTTTTACGAGAAATTAGGTAATTTTGAGAACCAGAGTACGAAACAGGAAGAAGGTCATGCACGGAAGTACGTCATCAACTGAGATCCTACGAGCTGTCAGTTTCTAATGATACCATGACTCGAATTAATTTATAATTAAGCATTATATATACCTTTAAAATTAAGTATAATTTGTAACTATTATCAATATTTGGGACAATTCCCATTTAATAAGCCCTTTTGGCTTTTTCTTATAGTTTTATTCTTACCTGTTATATAAATATGATACTCTATTTTAAGTTTTGAAACGTAATGCATGTGGTGTTTACCTTTAATCATTTTTTGTATCAAGACTTAGCCTAGATATAAGTTACTATTAAGCATGTGAAGATACAAAAAGTGTTGGTAGACCTAATAAATTAAATAAATAATTACAGTGATTATTCATCACCATAAGCAGCCTATATACGTCCCACTGTAGGGCACAGGCCTTCTCTCAGAGAGAGAGTATGGGCTTAATCACCACGCGTGCCCACCGCGGATTGGCGATTTCAAGCGCTGAGGTATGTAAATAGCTCAAACACTCAGGTTTCCTCACGATGTTTTCCTTCACCGTTAGCGAGTGGTATTGCTACTATAACTTCACAAATGTACATAACTTAGAAAACAAAGTCATAGGTACATGCCCGCACTAGGAATCGAACCTGGATCTCCCGCTTCTGAGTCCAATGTTCTACCCACTAGGCTACCACCCGTGATTATTAACTTGATTTTATGTCTGAGGAGTTCGACCAGGTTTCGCTCTAATACGCAGAGCATAATAATGTGTAGTACTCACGAAACTTTTAGTTCGAAAACAATTCAGTGATGTAAACTCTGATATGTTGAACAATTTCAAACCTTTAATTGGGTTCATTTGGGTTCAACACAACTTAATCGAGTCGAACCGGAAATACTCCTAATTCGCGTAACCTACGTTCCCGTTCTGCGTTTACGACCTTGACCTCTTTTTGAAAAAAACACTGTAATTGCCTCGTTTAAAATATCATAATGACCTGAAGGATAAGAAAGTCATCTGTTTATAACGAAACCCCAGAGAATATTGAATAAATATTGCCTATTAAAACTGAGCCTAAAGAAAATGAGACTCGTAATATTGTTTTGTTTTGAAAAGTAAACTTAGACATTAAATACATAGCTTTTATTACAATTTATTAACTTGCAGTTATTCACAAATAAAACGACTGCGCTTGTCGTAAAATTTAAAGATTTTTTTTCTTAACCTAGTTTAAGTAACTTACATCACTCGGATTAGGACCTATAAATAATAAACGTTAAGTGAAAGTAAGTTTCCGTACCGGGCTATTTCAAATTTAGAGTACCTAGTTTGGTTTTTGTTTTTTTTTTTCCATGCGCCCATTTTTCCCGCGCCAAAGGAAATTACTACGCTCTACCTAATTTACATTTCTTTGCCTGCGACCTGACACAACTAAACCGACCCGACAATAACGCGTCTATGCCAAGAGCAATAAGAGCCAAATGTTGCACGTACCTATGTGCAAACCGCTTTCATTATCAACCCATTATGTCCCCACCGAGGGGCACGGGTCTCTTCCCTGAGCAAGGTATAGGCCATACTCCACCACGGGGGCCAAGTCCGGATTGGTGGAGGCTTGTATAGACTAGTGGCTCGTCTACTGTCAGAAGTTGTCAAGCCGCCCTAAGGCCTCTGACTTGGCTCAACGACTGCCATCTATCGACGGCAGCCGGCACCAACAGCTTAACGTGCCTTGCGAAGCACGGAACCGCTCGGAAAAATGCCACTAGCGTTAGGCATAGACGGCGACCTATCCATGCACTGAACGCGCCCTGTGTTGCTTAACCTTCGTGATCGTTTAAGATCACTCAGGCAGCCGGGGCTACGAGCGATTCAAAAAAAAAAAAAAATTTTTTTCGTAACATTTCCTTTCACCTCCTCAGTCCTAACATTGAAAATAACAATTAAAAACCATTGATTATTGTTATTTGAAAATTACTGACAAATGGCCCGCAAAGATTAATTTATTCCCGCTTATTCAACCGGATATTAGTGGTTGTGCCGCTGTCAATATTTGCGATGCGCGCGGGTATAATTGACCCGCCATTTGCATGCCAATAATTGGACGGCTAGCCCTGCTGCCTAATATCCGCTCCTATTTGCATTAGCCAGTCGGTTTCAGTTACAACTGATTGTATAGGCGTGGGCTGTTAGAATAGTTAGGTGTTTATAATGCGCCTAGATCCGTCAAGATACCGTCGCGACGATATGCGTTATGCTCGTGTACGAGTGTTGTCCGTATCTCTTGCCGCAGAATTAGTGTTTTCCTACTTTTGTTAGAATAGTGACCAATGTTTTAGAATTGCATTCTCGGGCACGGAACATCAGGCCGTTCCTTTTCCTTGTATATGTAAATGATTTGTCATTTGTGGTATAAAACATGTCCGAGATAGTATTATTTGCAGATGACACGTCACTTATTTTTTAAATTAAGAGACACGAAAATAATATTGATGATGCAAATAATGCTCTCTCGCATGTATTCGACTGATTTACGGCAAATAATCTGCTTCTAAATTCCAGGAAGACGAAATGTATATAGTTTACCTTACCAAACGTAAGTAATTAGTTGAAAAAAACATTGTACTCGGAAAAGAGAAACTAGAACTTGTAGATGATACTATATTTCTAAGCATCACAATCTATTCAAAATTACAATGGGGTCCTCATATTGTAAAACTAGCATACAGGCTTAGCTCTGCAGCATATACAGTCAAAAGAATTAGAGAGCTCACTGACGTTGCAACTGCTAGGCTTGTTTGTTTTAGTTACTTCCATAGTATTATGTCCTACGATATACTACTGTGGGGTTGGGCAACAGACATTGAAACGATCTTCATCTTACAGAAGAGAGCGATCCGATTTATTTATAAACTCGGTAGTAGGGACTCGTTAAGGGATTTCTCTAAAGAAACTAACATCTTAACAGTTGCAAGTCAATATACATTTATAGAAATATAATGTATGTTATATTTCCATAAGTGTATTGAAAATATAATAAAATATTAGCAATTTCGAAAATATTGGTAGACATCATAATATTGATACTAGGAATAAACATAAATTGTCATTTCCACGTTTTAGACTTACAAAAGTTAATACATCTTTTATGGGGCACTCTATACGGTTCTACAATAAAATTCCTTAAGATATAATAGACTTACCACCGACGCGGTTAAAAAAATCGGTTAAGCATACTCTGTGCAAAAAAGCCTGCTATAAAATTAAGGATTATTTGGGAGGCAACGATGTCTTGTATTTAAATACTAGTGTGACTTTAAGTTGAAGATTCTATTAATAAAGCACACCTGTCTTGAAAAGAATAAACGTGGAGTTTCTTTGTTAGCGTCTTCTCCGTATAATCTATTAATTGTAGAATTAACAGCTTTGACGTCAATTAAGTTAACATTTACTTTTTATAGTGAATACAATTTTTTACTTTAACTTTGACTTTGTTGTCAACCTGTAGAGAGATTGCGAGTTTACTTACCACCCGACGGTGCTCCTTCATTTAACTTTAAAAATAATCTTACTAAGAATTATTAAGCCCCTTGAAGCGTACTATAATATGGTACATATTAACATGAGAGGATTCTAGCAGAGTTGTCAGATTCTGACAGGCCAATTTCGCCAATTTCAAAAACAGTTACCCAGAGGTACGCCTAAATTCTTGTATCCCAATTAGATGTGCAACCTAAAATTGCCTCAATGAGAGGATTTTTTAAACCGTAAGACTCGTAATTTTTAAGTAGTCGTTTTGTAACTTTTTAAAAGTGTTTTTATTAATCCTCAAAATGCCTTTTTCACGTAAAAGAACAAAGCAATCGTCGCATTTTATATTGACTGAATCTTTAGTGCACCACGATAAATATAAATAGTAGATTGTACAACAAGTGCATAAAACGCACCATTTTACTCGAGACGTTTATCCATCCGAGCGAGCTTGCGAGCGAGGATAGATATAAAGTCGAGTGTAAAATGGGTTTTATGGACGAGTTGTACACTCTACTTTTCACTTCGATTGCGAGGAAATGAAACAGCAACATGTAAATATAGTAAATGCTAATTTAATTAAAATTGAAAGTTACATTAGAGCAATGAGAAATATTTAAAGCTGTTGGTATCTTTGCCTTGGTCTTAGAATACGAACGAAACGAAATAAAATAAAGAGGTTGTTGTATGAAGTTAAAGATGTTCGTGTGGCTGTTGCAGCGATTGCCTTGGTCTTCGACGAAGATTTTACTTTATGCTCTAGAGCATAAAAAGCGACTTTATGTCGCCTACGCACGACATAAAGACGAACTTTTAGAGCATGAGAAGTGAAAATATTATTTTTTTGTTTTGCCTCGATTGTGTCCACTGGTAGGAAAAGGCCAATCATGTCCATCGTGTCCACAATTCTTTAGTTTTAGATTCATTTCTGTTCGTGGCCACTTTCTGCCAGCTAAAATGAAAATAAAATAATCTAATACATAAAATCCTTTGTTTATTATCGAACTCCTCCGAAACGGCTCTACCGATTTTTATGCAATTTTTTTGTGTATATTTGGTAAGTCTGAGAATAGGTCTTAGGCTAATTAATATGGCAAAACAACGTTTGCCGAGTCAGCTAGCAATATTTATTTATTTCAGGCATAAGAACCAATCTAAAAATTCAAGATATAATATGGGGTGTTATACACACAGAGATAGCTCATATAGCGATAAATAGCTTAATCTGGCAACACTGGATTCTAAATGTTGACGACAGGCGACTGCGTGATTTTGTCGGCTCTTTGATTGATGAGCTCCTCCAAGATGCCACGACCAACTAAGCATGGTCTCTCGTCAACCTCAGAAGGGATGAAGCCTTTTTGCTGTATTTCTTTCGTAAAAGATAGCTCCTGTCAATTTATAAAGAGCAGTAATATCAGATCAGCCTTTGGTAGCGTAACGGTACAAAAAGAACATGGGCGATACAAAAAGAATATTCAAGAGGTGGGTTCGAATTCTGGCACATGCCAGGATATCATTGATACATATCAATGATATCATTGTTTTCTATGTTACGTACATTTGTATTATCTGTATCAGCCGTACCATTCTCGAACTGTGAAGGAAAATATCGTGAGAAAACCCGAGTATTTGTGGAGTATTTGTGAATCCCCAATCTGCGGCGGGCACGTGTGGTTATTAAGCCCATAAATCTGACAGAAGCCCTATGGCCAAGTATAGGTTACTTGCGCATAAAAGTTTGCAACAACAGGATCTTTTGAATTTTTATTTGTTTAATTTATTTATTTCATAGCCATTTTTGCGGATTTTCAGCTTTGCATAGAGTTTTAATAAAATGAAGAACTTGGAATAATCGTTAAATAATCGTGGCATTTTTTTCTCTACGACTTTTTCTCCTGTCGAAATCTCAATATAAGTCACGTGATACAAAAGCGCGCCATACAAATCGTGCTGAAACTATGACGTCACGTAATAAAACTTTCACATAATGCCTTATATTGTATGAAGCGATTATCAATATTTATCTCGTAAAATAATGTTTTATGCATCTACACACTTATAAGAAAACGTGCAGAATTCAAGTAAAAAACTAAATCTAATAAGTTTTTTTAGTATTGTAGTATCTTTATTTTTCGGATTTTTTCTGATCCCGAAAAACCATGTTTTTTTAAGGTTTATTTTTTAATTTTTCCTTAGTTTTTATATATAATATCTTACATCGTATATAAGAAATGTCACTTCAATCCAAGTTAGACGCAAGTTTCCCATTTATAGATACTGCTGAAAACCATTTGTTAACTGACTTCAAAAAAGGAGGAGGTTATCAATTCGACGCGTATATATATTTTTTTATTAAATAGAGTAGATGTACTTCTACTTAGAACCTTGATTTGCCGGAGGCTGCGACATTGGTAAGGCGCGTGAAGCGAAAATTTAACAAAATTATGTAAACCTACCCTGGCTTCTCAAAAAATATAAATATGAGAAAAAAAAAACTCACGGAACACAAGTTGTTGTAAAACACAAACTCTGACCGGGGTTTCCTACTGGTAGTAATATCCCTTCATTCGCAGTAGTACCATTGCCTAGTTCCAGGATGGAACTACTGCGAATTTATTTTCGCACCATTTCCATTCGCGCGTACAAGCGGTGAAAATAAGCCTCTGTAAGTCGTTTGAGCTTCTGAAGGTTTGAAAGGGATTTCACTAATATGGGTGAGAAATAAGGTTTACATTACATTGCATAAACTCACGCATATATCCAGGAGGGTAAGGCAGGGAGCAGGGTCTGCCACTGGCCACGATCCTGACGGACCTCTTCCGCTCAATCAACATTCACAAAAAATAAAGAAAAGTAATAAAAAAACCGTCCAAGTGCGAGTTGGACTTGTGCACGAAGGGTTCCGTATCATTATCTATACAACATTTGAATATTTCAAGCGTCTACATGTCGCCGTTATTAATATCAAGTAAAAAAACGGCAAAAAAATCACGTTTGTTGTATGGGAGCCCCCTTAAATATTTATTTTATTCTATTTTTAGTATTTGTTGTTATAGCGGCAACAGAAATACATCGTCCGTGAAAATTTCAACTGTCTAACTATCACGGTTCATGAGATACAGCCTGGTGACAGACGGACGGACAGCGAAATCTTAGTAAAAGGGTCCCTTACGCTTAAGGTACGAAACCCTAAAAAGGAGGTAATTAACAGAATGTTAGCTTGCAGGAAACCGGGATTAAGCTTTTAAGCGTAATCATTAAGAAAATTTCAGCTTGAAAAGATTTATGTTTTAACATAATATAGTAAAAATACTTTTGTTAAAAGCTTTATTGGAACTAGAAAAAAACTTTTCGGTTCGGAAACAAAAAACTTCTCAACCAAAAATAACAATCCTCACATGTTAACCAAAAAAAGTAACAGATGTTCTCCGCTCAAAGTAAAATCTAGTCACAAATCTTGTCTCCCTTTATATTAGCGATATTTTTTTATGCAAGTAATAAACAATAAGATAAGTTATTAAGTACACAAAATTTTATCTGTAGACTTTTTGTTTCGGAACGAATCGCTCGCTGCGACTAGCCATTATACGAGTGATACTGACTCGTAGCACGCTACGAGGCGTCCTTTACCTTAATTTGCTACGTTAGCTCGTAGCATGGCTCCGTAGCACCGTCGTAGCATCTTGCCGTAGGCCTGAAAAGCTATCCTACCATTTTGGACTAAGACTGCCTGAAGTGGGATTAATGTAACTATGTAGTCTATTTCATTTTTATTCATACGTAATGGATTTGTAGTGGTGAAATGTGCAGTGTTTAACTTTCAATGCCACTTATAGTTTTCTCACGACACGTTTCAAATACCAAGTTACCTCAGATTTTAGATTTTTAATCGCCCATTTGGGTGATTTCTGAAACCTGTCAACTGGACTTTTTTACCGAAATACGTCCAAGCGAAGTCAAAGTCATTTGTTCAAGTTATTTGTCGGATTTTATAGGATTTGATCGTCCTAGAACGTTTTCTAAGTTTCTTTTCTAAGAATGTTTCTCCTTACATTTTCTCTTCAAGCCTGTACTCACTAGCGAAACCCATCCCGTCTATTATTGTGAAAATCCGGTGTCAACTCGGGCTGGAAGCGATAAAGAACTGGCGCCATTATTAATCTAAGTCAGTGTCTGTACCCCGGAGACCGCGGTAACTGAAACACGATGTCCTGTTGCAGCATTTCCCAAACTTCGTTACCAGCGGAGAGATACAAGATAAAGCATGTGCATTAAAACTTTGGCCTTTGCCTCTACGTAATGAGATGATTTATAGAGCGTTCAGTGGCACCATCACTCACACTAGATGGGTTAAGGGACCACTCGGACGCTGCAGTGTCTGGGACATTGTTTTTTTTAGATGGGTAACATTATTTAGAGCATGTCTTAAGAATATTAGAATACCAATATTGTGTGTATCCGCAGAGGCACACGTGGTGATTAAGCCCATAGTCTACCTATAGTAGGACGTTCTTAGGCTGTTCATAAGGTAAGTATAAATATTTATATTTTTACCATCTACCCGTCCCTCTCTTCCTTCAGAAATTTTTCATCGTAAGTTTGTCTGGAAGCAATTGCTATTAGCAATAAATAAAAAACTGGTGGGGACCAAGACTGGGGTTCTGGAGCTTCCTTTTGTGGCTTCTGTCCTCGGCCATTCTCATCCAGCCGCTACCAGCAATCTACTTCAGATAGTTCCTTCAGCGCGCTGCGTTTGCCCATTCATAGTCTCTACTTGAGAACCTTTGTACCCCATAAACTATACATAGATTCTGCAGCCGATGCGACTTAACGCACTGCCACTTCAAATTGCCAATCGTATAGGCTACGTCACTTTAGTTTTTCGTTAAATTGGCTCATCCACACAACACAAACACTAAACTTGTCTTGTTTCCAAACTAGGATACCCTCTAGTATGGTAACTAAGTAAGGAAATGGTACAAATCGAAGTAATAATAATAACCTCCTCACAACACAATCACAATCAATAGAAGCCCGCACCAACCAGTACCAGCACTCGCCGGTCGCGCGTGCGCTGCGGCTACTCTGTGCCCTGCTCGCTGAAGCACCAGAGTGTGATGTGTTTGTGGATGGGATTGGAAGTGTGATGAAGGTATGTAAGAGAATGCTAGAAGATGTTAGATAGGTAGTGCTCAGTTAAAATATTGTAACGCTTTGGTGTACCTAATTACTGTAATGTTGCAATATTTATGTAAATAAAAATAAATAAATAAATAAATAAATAAATCACTTGTCCGGGTCCCAAACTAGGTTACCCTGTGCTACGATGACCAGGCAAGGACATCAAAAACATGGAAATATGCGGCGGCCAACTCCAGAGTGGCTAATCAGTAGGGACTCACGAGCGAGCAGTGATATATATAAATAGTTGAGAACCAACATTATGATTTTCCGAGTTTCGGATTTATTCCGTGTGGTGCCGGATTAAGAATAGCGTCACTCCATTTCCTTACGTGGATGTCGTAGAAGGCGACTAAGGAAATACACTACCAGAAGACGGGCAGCAGCGTCTTCCTGAGATTCCAACCGCATAATGCGATCGCCAACCCGCCTGCCAAGCGTGGCGATTATGGCAAAACCTCTCATGGTTATAAAAACCACGAGGGAGGCTTATATCCTGCAGTGGGCGTCAAATGGCTGATAATGATGATGATGATGATGATTATGACTTTTAGGTGTTGTTCTTGGACTATCTTACTCACGTCGTATGCCATTCCGATTTGATACGCGTTTAACTACCTACACCTAAATAAGATATTAGTTTCATAAACAAGGTACAAACTAACGTATTCCGTATGGCTTACCTTCTTAGGTTAAAGTATCTATAAGAAAAGATAAAATTTATTCATAAAATCGTAGGTATAAAGTGTACATAAGAATTCAATTTAACATAGGTAAGATTAAGTACGTAGCCTAAACTAGGAATAAACCTGTATTTTAGGCTGTGTATGCCGGAGCTCAAATTATCATAACGATAAAAGTTAACCTATGCAGACATTGTAAAAATAAAATAGTTTACTGATCTACCTACATACTCTAAGACTTAGCCTAGGTTTATTTAAAACCTCACTTGTTCACAAAAGTTAACTGGTAATTAAATATTCGAATAAAATTATTCTTTTAACGAAGACAACCCTAATGTCGTCAGAAGAGGCAACATTCTAGGTGAATATAACTGTAGGTAATTAGAGCCGTGCGATCTGAATTGCACCTAATTGTATCGCTACGAGAGTCCCTATTTCTAGTTCCTATCTCTATAATACAACAGGGAATTTGAATTTTGCAGAACTACGTTCATGTGTTGTTTAGTTGGGAAACGCTGTTGAATGGTTTAGTGTGTCATTTGTCAAGAAGTACAGTCGACAGTAAATACACCTTTACAGGCGAACACGCTATTCAGTTGCGATACAGGCGACTTTGTAACAAGAATGTAAAGGTTGGTCAGTGCTCTTGTAAGTGATAGTATATTGTTTTTTCCTATCTGCCTATCCAGCTCATGAATAGAGCCAAATGGAATTATACGCATCTATTTAAATGGGCGTTGATTTCTGAATGTATGATGGCCGAGAACTGGCCGATGTGCGGTAGGTAGAGGTGGCCTACCTACCGAACGTCGGTCAGTGTTCCCTGCAAGCCCATTATTAATAAATAACTTCCACACAACACAGCATCCCGAAGGTGGCTCTTGTCTGGAAACCCGGCGGAGGCTCACGACGACCCGGAAGACCGTCCCAGACGTGGAAGAGATCCGTTCCCTGTGAGACGAAAGAGAAGAGAGTAACTTGGCCAGAGCTACCCTCACTAGCCATGAACAGAGATATATGGGAAGCTCTTGTGTCAGCCCCAAACTCCACGGAGGACTAAAGGGATTATGACGACACAACACAGCTTGTCCTGGTCCCAAACAGGGATACCCTTGGAAACCAGGCAAGGACATGACTAGCAGGGAAATACACCCAGACTGTCAAATGTTGTATGGCTGGATAATGGTACGGAACCCTTCGTGCGCGAGTCCGACTCGCACTTGGCCGGTTTTTTATGTCACACGTGGAAAGCTACTCTAAGCTATGTGGAACTTTCAGAGAAACCTTTGTTGGCTTTGCAAAAGCGCGTGAATTTTAAGCACGACTTTTGCATTGAAATAAAAGAGAAAAATACAAACTTTAAACTTAGTTTTCCGATGCTCCGTTGTACACCCGTTACTGGATCCAATCGCAGGAATCGAATCCAATTTCCACTCGTTACAAATAACGGCATCCGTAACGCTTCAAGATAATCTTATAGTCTTATTCATAAAAAAAAACCGGTCAAATGCGAGTCGGACGCACCCACTGAGGATTCCGTACAAATTTGTAGGTACGTAAGTAACTTATAATTACATGTAAGCCTTTTAATGCCTTTCGTCCGCGTACGAAACTGTATTTTGTTGTCTGTTGTGTAGAATAAAGTGTTCTAATCTAATCTACTTACATATTATAAATAGTTCCGGCATCGGGTCTCGCAGTTTTTTCCGAGCTTTTCCCGAACTTCAAAGCCTGTTCTTTTCTTGTTCCTTTAATAATGTAATTACAAATGTATAAGTTTTAGATTTTTACCTGTATTTGTAGTATACATAGATAGATAACACTTTATTGCAAAACCAGGTGAAAGAATATAAACATAGTTTCTTATATCTAAGTAGTGGTATACAATTGGGGGTCTTATCGCTTAGAGCAATCTCTTGCAGACAAACTTTGGATGGAGTGGATTGCAGGAAGAATATAGTCGGTAGATGGATGTACATAAATAAGAGACTCTGAAATATAACGGTATATCTAAGAACATCCTTTTAAATCACCTGTTATTTTTAGGCTCACTCTGTAACTTACTTAGTAAGAAGCAAATAAATGAATAAAGTATTATTATTATTATTATGAGGTAACAAATATGTATAGCGAAAGATGAAGAAAGAATATTACAAGAATATAAGTACTTATAATTACATACTGTACAAATAATGTACTTACATGAATACCTAAAAATGAGTAAGCAGCAGTTTACATGCACATTATATACATGAATACGTACAAAATAAATACATAATTAAATATATATAAGCCGCAGTTTGCAGTTCAAACAGTGAGGTAGTGAGATTTCACCAATGCCTTAAACAAGACAAGGACTAAGATATTCGTAAGACGATATTACTTGACAAATTTCATAGTTCTAAGTCAACGGAAAGTACCATATAAATTTTGATTTATATGGTAAGTGTCGAAATACACATTTTTCGCGGCATAAATCACGTTAACTTAGAAGTTTGTTTTTATCATAACTTCTTGGGATGGTGAATGATGAGTGAATGATTTTAAATTCAACTCGATACCTCCACGCGCTCCCGAGATAAAAGGTCTTGCCAGACAGACGGACGGATGGGCGGACCGCTATCACCGCGATCTGTGAAGGAAAACATCGTGAGGAAACCTGGGTGTCTGAGGGGTTCACACACCTCAGTGCTTGAAATTGCCAATCCGCGGTGGATACGCGTGGTGATTAAGCCCGAACTCTCTCTCTCTGAGAGAAGGCCTGTGCCCTGCAGTAGGACGTATAAATATAGACTACATAAAAAACAATTTGTAGTGTTTTCGAATTTATGCAGATAGTATCTAACATCCAGATCAGACAATGACATCAAAAACATAGAAGACCCCGCAGAATGAGGCCATTTTGCATTAATCAAGTACAAAATACGGCGGCCCCCAGTGGGAATCGAACCCACAACCCCGGTCTTGGTAATCATGAGTTGCCATTGGACTAACTACGCAGTCAATTGCTATCTTCTGCAAGATACTTTAAATTCAACTTTAGTATGACACAAGTGTTTTTTTCGCAGCACGTTGTAAAGGTTCAACTGGAGGCTGTCTTCTGAATTGTTCGTAGCAGTAATCTGCTAGCAGCAGCTAGATAAGGATGGTCAAGGGTCTGTGTCCAGCAGTAGACATAATAATATATAATATTGTTAATTAAAGATGGGCTACGCATACCTATTATGTGAGCGAGAGACAAATACGAAAATATCTGCTATAAGAAAAAAGCATTGAGAAAAAAACAACTTTTATTTTGTGAATATAATTTTGTCAATTGGCCAGTTTCAGTTTCAGCACCAAAAAGCTTTAATCGGAAAACTGGCAATCGAGCTTCACACAGTGATTCAATGAGTATTTTAAAAAAGGGAATGTTTTTTTTTTCAAGCAGCCTTCATGTTGCCTTCCTATGTATGCACCATGGAGGTTATTGATAGCAAGGTCCCGACGTCACACCGACCTACATTGATGGCAGTTTTTTTTAAGGTTTTTCTTTTTTTTTTAATTTATCCCGATCGCAGTCTGTGGCAATGTTCTGTATTCAAACTACAAATTCAAAATACAAAAAAAAACTTCTATTTTTAAGATCGCCGGTTTGCTCTCCATGGATAACAAAGCGATTATATTGAACAGTTTTTGGGCAGTTAAGGCACCGTATTTTAAAAATATTGATGTCTTCTCAGCTCACCCAGGTGTTATCTATTTAAGTGGTCAGCCTTCAGGCGTCTGTCGTCGTTTGTTTTTTCTATCAAGCGCCGGCAACCTCGTCCGTCGGTTGTCTAAAAGTTTTCCAATTTAGCCACAAAGCTTTTATACCTGTGTTGTGGCAAACTTCATTTCAGTTTTTTAGAGCCGGCGGCGGGATAAGTGGGCGGAAATGGAAGGGATTTCAAAACGTAACTGTTAAAACGTATAACTTTGTAAATAACAAGCAGTTAACAACATCGTGTAGGTACTGTTGTCACTATAAGCGAACTATACTCATAAGCAACAAATTACTATTTAATTCGATTAGAACTCCAAAGCTCTATCACTACAGTCTCGTCAAAAATATGTAGGTCCAAGATATAAAGTATACTTTGTTCAAGAATTAACCAATCCGAAAATATGGGGTATCATCATCATCATCAGCCATTTGACGCTCACTGCAGGACATAGGCCTCCTTCATGGTTATGAAAACCATAATCACCACGCTTGGCAGGCGGGTTGGCGATCGCAGTATGCGGTTGGAATCTCAGGAAGACGCTGCTGCCCCTTCCAGGTAATTGATTTCCTTAGTCGCCTTCTACGACATCCACGGAGGGAAATAATAATAATAAAATAAATAATAAAAAAGTATTTATTACCGCATCCGAAAAAAAAAACTTAAAACATAGTAAGGCTTAACTAGTGATGACATAAAATAAGGCAAAAGGTAGTGGCTCAGCTGGTGCTGACCCGGATCAGTCCCGGGCAGCGCTGGGTTTCAGCCACTGCCTTCTCCCTAAGATGTTGTGCGGGAATTATGTTATGAGGGCTAAAACAGTCAACTAGGCATCTACAAATGTTCTGAACATCGATTAAAAACGAAACAAAAATCAAATAAAATATGAGAAAAAAAAACAATAAACAATTCTTCTTCTGTTTTTAAAAAAAGGAAGTTAATACACGTTTTTAAGCATGAAAAGATGAAAAACAACCTTTTAGGTAGAAATGGAGTGACGCTATTCTTAATCCGGCACCACACGGAAGTGGGGTATATTAATTTGAAAATAGAGGGTTGCCGAGTTGATACTCGAAAAACTTTTCCTGTGGGGGAAACGTTGAAATCGCGATGACACTATCAGGATCGATACATTTAAATTCCGTAGAACCATGCTCCTCAGCTGATCTAAAGTTCTTACATATGTCGCATATGGTTGATGTTTAGTTCTTTGGAGTCATCACCATACTAGTAGTAAAAGTAACATCTTAGTAAAGTAGTTGAATAGTGGAACTCTCCCTTTATAAGGAAGAAATATTTTATAAACGGCTTTAAATTCGTCTTAAGAGTGTTTTAGGTGGTTTGAATTTTTATAAATAAGACTGTTAGTTTGTGCGAGCTAGACAGTATGCCAGATGTCACAATAGCCTTTATGTTTTGACCCCTAATAGGTAGCTAGTTGAATTTTTCAGAGACTATGTTATTACACCGGATTATCCAAAATGTGTCTGTGATGTCCTTGTCTGATTACCATAGCACAGGGTATCCTAGTTTGGGATCAGAACAAGTGATTGTGTTGTGTGGAAGTTATCATTATTATTATATTAGGTATATAATAGAAAATGTAAAAAGTAAACAAATTGAGGGGGCCCCATTACTAGAAACGAATTTTCTTCTGTATTGTTCAATACAAAACTATGTGTTTATTAGAATCTAGGCCCCGATGGTACCCTTCAGCTACGAAACCCTAGGAGAGACAGAGCGAGGACAAAATATAACATGTATTAAGTGATATTCTCAATTCAGAAACAAGCATTTTGCTATTGCAAAGGCTTTTGAACGATAGTAAAACGCTCAGTTATAGGAACGCAGCCAGATCGCTGTTTAATGCGTCAATGGTCGTTAAATTTGACACCTCTGTTGTTACTGTGCTTTCTGATTAATTACGTCATTTGGTGTAGAAACGACTTTGGTTGTGTTGAGCAATCCTTGGGGCCATTTTGACATTGGCAATGTCTTTTGCGTTCGCTCCAGTGTAGGCTCCGATTTCACGAATGCGATCCCCTTTGGAAACGAAGAATGATAATGAAAAATGTGAGCCTGAAACAAAGACGATCGGGTTAAGGGTTTGCCCTGTAGCCTAACCTTTTTGAGTCAAAAAGTCAGAACGATATTTTCAGATGACATTTATGACTCGATTCATTTTCAATGTGCTCGATAGTCGTGTGAGGCACGAAATCTATGATTTTTTTTAATAGCGGGCTTAGGGAGAACTCTTGCCTCGAAAATTAGATTGGAGTGACGACAATATTTATTTATTTACTAATACATGGAAAACCAACAGCTTCAAGACTTACTTAATATTAGGGGTTAAAGTATGAAATTGCCGTTTTTCTGCAATAGGTTCTTTGAATTGACGTAGAATCTTCATGGTTTGAGGTTTTCGAATGAAACTTTTTTCAAATGGTTTCTATGATGTTCTTTTTTTAAAAAATGTGAAACATTTGAATATCGACTTTCAATTGTTTTTGTTATTCAATTTAGACAAGAAAGATGGATACTGCGAAAAATCGAGTGATTATGAGGCACCCATTTTTCATATTTTTTTATTTTATTGATTTGACGCAAGTGAGTCAATATTGTGGGTAAGGTAACGTTAAACCATGCCGCTAATTTCTGGGTAGTTTGACTAGGGTCGGCTTCCACTATCTCTCTTAATTCATCGTTATTCACCTGTGTGGGCGGTCTTCCTCGTGGCTCGTTCTTTAAGTCGAAATTTCCATCACGAAAGCGTTTAAACCAAAATCGCACGGTGCGTTCATTAGTAGACCTCTCTCCAAACGCAGCATTGATATTGCGGGCTGTTTCTGCCGCGTTCGGAACTCGTATTCAAAAATCACTCGAATTTTCGCAGTATCCATCTTTCTTATCTAAATTGAATAACAAAAACAATTGAAAGTCGATATTCAAATGTTTCACATTTTTTAAAAAAAGAACATCATAGAAACCATTTGAAAAAAGTTTCATTCGAAAACCTCAAACCATGAAGATTCTATGTCAATTCAAAGAACCTATTGCAATAAAACGGCAATTTCATACTTTAACCCCTATTAACATACAGAACATAAAAAAACTCAAAAGCAAAATAATACAAATTGACAAATTGGGAAAAATCAGCAGAAAATAACAAATTTATCTGGATGCATGGAGCATCCAGATCAATTTGTAATTTTCAAAAAGTCAAGAAGTCAGAACGACATTTTTCACATGAGCTCGATAGTCGTGTAAGGCGCGAAATCTGTTTTTTTATGTAGCCTATATACGTCCCACTGTAGGGCACAGGTCTTCTCTCGGAGAGAGAGTATGGGCTTAATCACCACGCGTGCCCACCGCGGATTGTATTTGGTTGTATTGTACCTGGTTGTATTTTCATGTTTGTGATATCCTTGTCTGGTTACCATAGCACAGTGTATCCTAGTTTAGGACTAGAGCAAATGATCGTACTGAGTGGAAGTTATTTATTTACTAGCTGAATCGGCAAACGTTGTTTTGCCATAATAATTAGCCTACGACCTATTCGGAGACCTACCAAATTACGCACAAAAAACTCACACCAAGCCGTTTCGGAGGAGTTCAATAGCAAACACTGTGATACGAGATTTTTAAAATAGGTAATTAAGTCCAGAGTTAAACAATGTGTTATTGGAATAACGCAAAACCTAAAAACCGATTCTTCAGCATCGAAAACGTATAATTCATAATGACCCCATAATTCATCCATGTTTGCGATGTCCTTGGCTGGTTACCATAGCACAGGGTATTCTAGTTTGGGACCAGGTCAAGTGATTGTGTTGTGTGTAAGTTATCTGTTTATTTACTCCACTTCCAATAAACACAATTTGAAATACATATTTATTTATTTCATACAAATTCACCTTGTCACGTACCTATTTATCAAGACTGTATAAAACCATACTTTTTGACTTACTTTATATTGGAAATTGTTTTATTTACCGGTATTGAGGATTTGTCTCCTCAGTGGTAAGCATCCGCCTGTAAAACCACTTCTTGGATGCTATACGATTCCTGAGAATTTCTTTTTAGGGTTCCGTACCCGAAGCGTGCCAAACGGAACCCTATTACTAAGACTTTACTGTCCGTCTGTCTGTCTGTATGTCTATCACCAGGCTTTATCTCATGAACCGTGATAGCTAGGCAGTTGAAATTTTCACAAATGATGTATTTCTGTAGCCGCTATAACAACAAATACTAAAAACAGAATAAAATTAATATTTAAGGGGGGCTCCCATACAACAACCGTAATTTTTTTGCCGTTTTTTGCTCGATATTAATAACAGCAACAGGTAGACGCTTGACATATTCACAGAATGTTTAGTTCTATACTAGTTTCAAACATAAATAATTAAATTAAAATGAAATAAATATTTAAGGGCGCTCCCATACAACAAACCTGATTTATTGCCGTTTTTTCTCGATCTTTGTGTTTAATGTTGTATAGATAATGGTACGGAACCCTTCGCGCGGGAGTCCGACTGGCCGTTGGTCGTTTTTTTTAATTAACCCTTGTTTCATGATTGTCTAATTTATTTTAAGCGACCTGTCATATATGTCAAGTGCTCTTAATGAATATAAAAATATTATTGTTATTATTATTTATTAGATGTCATCTGATGTTGTAGGTAGATGTTAACGGAGGATGATATATTGATATATAATCGTGGCAAGCGGCAAACCCTCGATTCTGCCTACGCCTCCTGGATACAGGCGTGAGTTTATGTAATTAATGTAGAAATATTTATGTAATTTAATTTTTAAAATGAGGTAACTAACTATTCGAGCGATGTTAGTGCAGCATTAGCTCGCCTGCCTCACATTTGTAAGGTCGTCGGTTCGAATCCCGGCATGTACCAATGACTTTGTTTTCTAAGTTACGTACATTTGTGAAGTTGTAGTTGCGTTACCACGCGCTAACTGTGAAGGAAAACATCGTGAGGAAACCTGAGTGTCTGAGGTATTCATACACCACAGCGCTTGATTTGCCAATCCGCGGTGGGCACGCGTGGTAATCAAGCCCTTAATCTCTCTCCGAGAGAAGATCTGTGCCCTGTAATAGGACGTATTATAGGCTGCGTAAAAAAACAGTTTATTAAATACATTACTCTATAATTTTCAGTTCGCCAAACATCGAAATTCACACACTTTTTTAACAGAAACCACTTCGCTGCTCATTAATTTCACATTGTGGGACGATCCAAATTGGTTAATTGATTCGCGCTATTTATTGATAAGTAGTGTAATTCACCTAATTCATTCATTCGTTCATTATTTGCACATTAATTACTCATTAAAAAGACGGTCTAATAGGTTTCAGTTTCAAACGTAGTCTATACATGTGTAAAGTGAGATAAACTCATTACCTATTTATCTCATCACATGTTAAGCTGAAACACTGCAAATCTCATTATTATTTCACTTAGGGCTGGTTTACATGCTATTTTTTAATACGTTTTTAGCATGCTATTTCGAAGCATACTAAAAAGCACGCAGTTAGCAAATATGAATGTGCTATGCTTTTTAGCCCGCTACCGCTAGCGAAACTTATAAAAACAATATTTGTACAATAAAGAATATTCTATCTATCTATCTATCTATTTTATCACAGCCAATAACTAAGATAAAATCAACCGCTTACAAACTAATGTTTTTTTCGTTTTTTGCAACAACTTGTGTTGGAACTAGCATAGCAAATGTATATCGGCGTCTTTAATTAGCACTCTTAGTTTAGCATGCTAGAAAACAGTGCTAAATAGCACGGAATTTATAGCAAATGTAAAACAGCCTTTATTCCCATCCCACCTGCACAAATTAATTCTGTGTAGTCTAGCCTAGACTGATAACAGAGAAAATTGCTATTAAGTTTTAAGGGTTCTTAAGTGTCGTCTATCTATCTTCTACCAAAATGTAATTAAATCGACGTAGGTATTAACGGTGAAGGAAAACATCGTGAGGAGACCTGAGTGTACGAGCTATTCACATTCCTCAGCGCTTGAAATCGCCAATCCGCGGTGGGCACGCGTGGCCCATACTCTCTCCCTGAGAGAAGGCCTGTGCAGTAGGACGTATATAGGCTGCTTATGAGGTATTTACTGATCGTCTCATCTAATATATAAAAATCTCGTGTCACGGTGTTTGTTATTGAACTCCTCCGACGGCTTCACCGGTTTTTATGATTTTTTATGTGTATAGTTGGAAGGTCGGAGAATTGGTCGTTGGCTAATTAATATGGCGAAACAATGTTTGCCGGATCAGCAAGTCAGAAATAACGGCTCAGTAAACGTTTTGGATAAAATGACAATATCAAACTTAGGGAGATATTTAAATGTAGTTCTAAATACCTCTATTCCAAGTATAACTCATTTCTAAAACAAATATATTGTCTCTAAGCTCTGCGCATCAGAGCGAAACTTAGTTGGACTCTTCCAAAAAAAAGCAAGTAATCACTTAATCCGGAATTAAGTTTATATCTAACAAATATACTGCTTTATGAATTTATGCAGAGTAACTATAAACAGTAGACGAGCTACTAGTCTACAAGCCTCCACCAATCCGGACTTGGCCCCCGTGGTGGAGTATGGCCTATACGTTCCTCAAGGAAGAGACCCGTGCCCCTCGGTGGGGACATAATGGGTTGATGATGAACTATAAACAAGCCATGTTTAAAATGGTTACTTTTAACTTGAAAAATCTTCTATTAAATTGAGTTACGCACTAGTCTCCCGTTAGGAGCTATGATTTGGGGAACGAACCCAGATCTTGCGTATCAGAATCTTGGCATAATACCATTGAGCCATCAAGACGTAAAACTTCAATAAAATTAAGCAAAACATTTTAACACCACTTCCTCTGGTAGGTAGTCTTATATTTTCTGTCATTTTAAGCATCATGACTTTGCCTAATATCAAAGGAGATTTTAATGTATAATACATACCTAAGCAAATGCCAAGCTTAGTCTTGCTTGTCAAAGCTTCACTAATAGGCGAATTTAGTTACCGCAAAGCTTACGAATTGTTCAACGAAATTAGATCATTACGGGCTTTTGAGTTTGGATATGAAAATCGATTATTCTCATCCTAAGTAATCGTCAAATAATTCTATCTCCGTTAGAAAAGGTAGGTTGGTTCCCTGCAGTGGAATGTCTAGCTATAACACGATCACAATATCTGTGTACCTGACTCAAAAAGTATCATCAAAATAAAATAAACTAAATTATTAGGACGAGTATTGGCAATGAAGGAAGGGTAAACGCACCTAGGTACTAATGCAATGCTCGCCCCATCGCATTGGGAAGTGATGGGACGAGCATAATCTTCTGTAAAGGGGCATGTAAAAGAGCATTGCATTCCAGCTAGGTACAGAGATATTGTGACCGTATTGTTGCCGCTATTATATAGAAATTTCGAAAATTGTCAGGCATATGTCAGAAATTTAGTTGAGAATTCATTATCTTTGGTCGATTATATGAAAAACAACTAAGATCTCGTAAGTTTGCTCCCAGTATAAAAGGATTTCGAGGTAATTAATCTTTATTACATAATATTATAATTTATTTAGTTTTAAAAAGGTGTACTGACGACGTGATTGCACATTAATAACTATAGCACACATTTTATAGCTGACAAGAACTCAATCTGCAGGTTTGCTAAAGGTCATTCGAATGGTGGCGTGGTGGCCGGGTCACCTATCTCCCTCTAAAATTGTTGAGACTGGTGATGGCTGACCCCTGCGTTATGCTCGTGAACGGGTGCTGTTCGTGTGTCTGGCCGCAGCATTGATGTTTTTCCTACTTTTGTAAGAAGTGTTATTTTGGCTTTTAAAGTTATTGGTGGCTATCACGGAATCATATCATATAGGCTTTTATGTATAAGTTTAAGATGATTTGAGAAAAGATGGTCAGAGTGGAGTTTTTTTTTTCCCGCTGCGTTTTTCTCCACTACAAATAGGTACGTTCCGAAGGCAGCGGCTAACATAGTAACATAGTACATTGACATTCAGCAAACAGAATGTAAATTCTTTACGTTGAAATAAATTATTGATTTCTGATTTAGTTTTAGAGTTTAGTACGTTCGATAAGCTAAATAAACATTTAACTACGTAAACAGAGGTTGTGGGTTCGTTTCCCGCGTTAACCCATAGGTCGATGGTTTTTATGGAACAATAGGAAAAACAATATCATCCACGTGCTCGCTTTTCTATAAGAAGTTATTACAAAACTTTACTTTTCTTTTCATGTGCCATGTGATGCCCGGCCACTCCCAGATGAGGAGTTGGAGTAATGGCGTAAAATTATGCAAGCCACATAGCTACATTGGCACTATCCATTTACAGGGTCCCTAGTGGGTTGAACATTGGACTCTGAAGCGGGAGACCCAGGTTCGATTCCCGGTGCGGGCATGTACCTATGACTTTTCTTTCTAAGTTATGTACATTTGTGAAGTTATAGTAGCAATACCACTCGCTAACGGTGAAGGAAAACATCGTGAGGAAATCTGGGTGTCTGAGCTATTCACATACCTCAGCGCTAGAAATCGCCAATCGGCGGTGGGCACGCGTGGTGATAAAGCCCATACTCTCTCTCTGAGAGAAGGCCTGTGCCCTACAGTGGGACGTATATAGGCTGCTTATGATTTACAGGGTCAATTGGAATTTGTTCACAGTTTTTAAAAGCACATTCTAACCATGATTTAGAAAGTTATGCCGCTGGTTAAAAAAATGGCACTTGAACGACAAGAAATAAAATTATTAAATAACTTTTCTTCGAGCGTCTTACGCTTAGCGCCACCCTGGTATGCGCAACTCACTTGTTTACGCATACCAACAACAACATGCTCTTAAATATTTAACATAATATTGTCCTGATTTTGAACAAGTTTAATGAAAACAAAGTTACATTTGAACATTCTGGCATTAGTTTGCATTGATATTGATTCCCAATTGCTTTACCGGTCAATATTCAACATCACGATATTCAAAGTATTCAATAAAATAGTGTCATGATATCTTTAAAATCGGAAGTGTCGTTGTCACTACTCAAAAGTGGCCTCCCTATAGGGAAGAGTGGGTGATCATGCTCTTCCACTATAAAGGGAAATTTCCCGCCAGGCAGATCGTATGCCTGGGGACGGCCGGTCCGACTGATGTTCGTCGGACGTTATATTTATGGTATGTCATGTGAAACATTTTGCTTGCGCGATGCAGGAATGTTGGAGTTTATAGTGCGCGCGCAGAGTTGACATGTGCTCGCCACATCACTCCCCTTCAAGACCGTAGCTACGCATAGCTAGGTCTAATAGGAATCGAAGTCTGTGCTCTAAAGCCTACAAGTGCCAGGAGGCGCTGAGTCAGTGAGTCGACTAGCGGTTGAGGGTGTTCGGCGGCTAACAGTCACTTCACCGGCGACAGTACCATGGGGACCGCGCATGTGGTAGGAACCGGTGAAGGCTGCTGTACCACTGGCAACGTGCGCTGTTGCAGTGTGGCTGCCGTGCCAAGGGGTTGGGGGAGATCACCATCAGTACCATTAGTCGGTGCGTTGACTGTAGTGGAACTGATGAGGTGAGAGGGAAGAGGATGCTGGCCTTGCTTTGAGACTGATTGTATGTGGGGTGCTGCGAGAGCGAAGGAAGGTTGACATTGTTCTGTCGAGGGTCACCACTATAGGGAAGAGCGGGTGATCGTGCTCTTCCACTATGAAGGGAAATTTCCCGCCAGGCAGACTCGTCTCCCAGAGCGAGTGATTTTATGAGGTTGAAGTGGTGCCGGTGAAGATTTGTTAGTGTGGGTGTCAGTACTAGTGCTTGGGAATGTGTAAGTGTTGTTTGGAAGTGTATAAGTGTGTGTGTTATTCAGTAAATCTTCCTCCTCCGAAAGCACGAACGCAGGTTTTAGACGGTCGATACTGACAGTGACAGGCTGTCTCTTGACAAGTATTTTAAATACCTTGTCACTTCTTTCTAACACCTTGTATGGACCAGAATAAGCTGGTTGAAAAGTCACGCGCGAAGCGTCTTCTCGCAGGAAGACGTGTTCGGCAGTGGCTAGCTCTTTAAAAACAAACACTTTATGCTTGCTATGCCGGGAAGCTGGAACAGGCTTAAGTTTTTCAGCGAACAAGCGTAAGCGCGCTGTAAATTCTGACAAGTCAGATGTAGAGGGTGTGCTCGGATTGAAAAATTCGCCGGGGAGTCTTAAAGGCTCACCGTACAGCAATTCCGCTGAAGAAGACTGTAAGTCTTCTTTAAAAGCACTGCGGATGCCAAGCAGCACAAAAGGTAGCACTTCGATCCAATTTAGCTGGGCATGACAGGTGATGGACGCTTTGAGTTGCCTGTGAAAGCGCTCCACAAGGCCGTTGCATGCCGGGTGGTACGCGGTAGTGCGCTTATGATGAAAACCGATTGTTTTCGCGAGATACTGAAACAGCGCAGACTCGAACTGTGCTCCGCGATCTGTCACGATATCTATGGGGCAACCGAATCGGGATATCCAGCCTGATATTAAAGCCTTTGCTACCGTTTCAGCGCTTATATCAGGTATTGGCATGACCTCAGGCCACCGCGTAAATCGGTCAATGGATGTCAGGCAGTATTTATATCCTTGAGACACAGGCAAGGGACCGATGAGGTCAATGTGAATATGCTTGAATCTCGCGCGAGGCAGATCGAAAGTACCTAGTGGTGCAGATACGTGTCGAGTGACCTTTACGCGCTGGCACGACAAACAAGTTCGAACCCATTCACGGCAGTCCTTCCTTACGCCAGGCCATACAAACCTTTCAGCAACAAGTTGTGCAGTAGCTGTGGCGCCGGGATGGCTAAGGGAATGTAGGCTGTGAAAAACCTGTCTGCGGAAATTCTCAGTGACGAAAGGCCTGGGAGTCGGTGTGCTGACATCGCAGTACAGGGGTGTCCGACTTCCAGGGTAATCGACCTTTTCAAGACGGAGTGATGATCCGCCAGACAGATAATGAGCCAGTTCTGAGTCAGTCTCTTGGGCCTGGGCGAGGCTGGTGAGGCAAACTGGAGTGCTCAGTTCCTCGACGCGAGATAAGGTATCGGCTACCACGTTATTCTTGCCGGAGATGTGCCTTATGTCGGTCGTGAACTGGGATATGTAGTCCAGATGTCGGAACTGCCTAGGCGAGCAATTATGTTTCCGCTCGTGGAAAGCATAACAGATCGGCTTGTGGTCCGTGTATATAGTAAAATGCCTGGCCTCCAGCATGTGCCGAAAGTATTTTATTGACTCGTAAATTGCGAGAAGCTCGCGGTCGTACGGTGAGTACTTTTGTTGTGACGGGCTGAATTTACGGGAGAAAAACGCTAGGGGTTCCCACACGTCGTCTTTAAGCTGTTGGAGGACGGCCCCGATAGCCAGGTCTGACGCGTCCGTAACCAACGCTAGCTTTGCTCGGCAATCTGGGTGTGCCAAAAGAGCTGCGTTGGAGAGGCTTTCTTTGGTGTCTGCGAAAGCCTTTAGAGCATCACCGGCCAGGGTTATTGATGTGGACCCTTTTACTGTCCCCGTAAGCAGGGCGTTCAAAGGCGCTTGGATTAGGGCGGCATTAGGCATGAATCGCCTGTAAAAATTGGCCATTCCTAAAAATCGCCGAAGTGACCTGACGTCCTTTGGTGGGGGAAAATCGCGTATTGCTTGGACTTTTTGTTCCAGTGGTTTGGTTCCGCTCCCCGAAATGCGATAACCTAGAAAAGTTACCTCGGGAGCCCCGAAAACACACTTGGACACGTTGATGACCATGCCGTAGTCCCGGAGCCTGGTGAATACCTGTTTTAGGTGTGCTTCATGCTGAAGATGGTCTCTGCTGAAGATCAGGAAGTCATCTAAATAACAGTACACAAAGTCCAACCCCCGAGTCACCTCATCAACAAAACGCTGAAATGTTTGGGCAGCATTCCGCAGGCCAAACGTCATATAGGGGAATTCAAACATACCGAAGGGTGTGGTGATGGCAGTCTTCGGTATGTCCTCCACGTGGACGGGTATCTGGTTGTAAGCCTTTTCAAGGTCAATTGTGCTAAAGACCTTACAACCAGAGACATTGTGGGTAAAGTCATGGATATGACGGATCGGATACATGTCGGGGATTGTTCGTGCGTTGAGCTGCCTGTAGTCACCGCAGGGGCGCCAGCCGTTCTCTTTCTTCGGCGCCAGGTGCAGTGGAGATGACCATGGGCTGTCAGAAGGCCTAGCTGTACCGTTTGCTAACATAGCATCGAACTCTGCCTTCGCCATTTTTAGCTTGTCCGGTGCTAAGCGTCTTGGTGGCGAAGAAACCGGAGGGCCTGGAGTAGTTCGAATGTGGTGCTGTGTGTTGTGTGGGTTAGTGCGTTGTGTACCAGCTGGTCGTGTAATTTCGGGGAACTCATGTGCCAGTAAATGGTGGTAATGCGAATCACCAGTCAGAACCTTGATGGAAAGAACATTATTGCATGTATGAGCCAGTGAAGCTGAGGCAGAAAGAGTGGTCGTACTATCTACCAGCTTTTTATTCTGGCAATCCACTATTAAATTGTAGAAGCACAAAAAGTCTACACCGATAATGGGCTTAGTAACGTCCGCCACGACGAAACGCCATGGGTAAATGCGACGTAAACCTAAGTCCAGGTCGAAGTGCGTGAAACCGTAAGTGGAGATTGTAGTCCCGTTGGCTGCAGCAAGTTGGTAGTTGGTTGCCGCGCGGCGCTCTCGAATCTGGCTGCGAGGAAAAACACAGAGATCGCTACCTGTGTCGACCAAAAACTGTGTGTTCGTGGTGCGGTCAGTTACGAAGAGGCGACCTGAGGAGGTGAGGCAATCGTCCGTCGCCTTTACTGACTGCCTTTGGTGTTTTCCGCCTTATAGTCGCATGGCTTCTGGCATTTCTTCGCGTGCGAACCGAATTTCTGGTGGTACCAGCAGATAGGGTAACGCCGGTAGCTAGAGGCCGATCTCGACGCTGAACGCGAAGGTGTACGACGCTGGTGTTGAGGTGTCGACCGACTAGTGCTGCGCGAAGATCGTGTGTGCTGGTCGAGTTTTACTGCGAGGCGCTCAACCATCTGACGGAGCTCGCTGATTTCACTGGCAATGCTGCAGCTTGGTGTTGGGCCAGAAAATGAAGCAGATGCTACTTGTCCGGGTGCAGTTATCTCCTGAATGCGATCCGCCAGGTCTGCCAGTTGCTCTAAGGAATGGGTAGGCTGGGACGCCAGCACTGTCTGAATATTCTGAGGGAGGCGACTGGTCCAAATGGATTGGATGAACTCCTTAGGAACATTAGGTCCAGCTAGGTCTTGTAAGTGTCGGAGAAACTGCGACGCTTTGCGGTCTCCCAGCTCCTCGTGCGTCAGCAGCTGTCTGACCTTCTTCTCATGCGAGGCGGTAAGGCGCTTAATTAGTTCGCTCTTGATCATCTTGTAGCGGTTTTGAGGTGGGGGATTAATAATAATATCCTTCACTGCCTTAGCGTGAGCCATGTCGAGGTTGGTGATGACGTGGCTAAATTTCATTGCATCCTCCTTTATGCCATAAGTCTCGAATTGCCCCTCCAAAAGAGCAAACCAAATTTCGGGATCATCCGGTGAAAATGCCGGAACCTTCAAGTTGAATGGCTTAATATCGGACGACTCATGATTTTGTCCAGTGGAAACGCGCTTTTTCTGACGACGTCGGGTGGCGACATTTTCGCTTCCGCCTTTGTGTGACTCGACGGTGTTTGCGGAATCACTGCTTTCGCTCATGGTAATGTGGATGTCCAATGGGGGGTCACCAGTTTAGGGGTCCTATGTGGTAAGCAAAGACTGCTAGGTGTAGGTACTTAGCTGTAGTAGGCCGGCGGCACAATAAATCCAACACTTCACAGCAAGTCCAGTCTTTAATGCGTAAGCACAGAACAGAAGTAGTAAGAAGGAGTACAGAGCAAAGCGAGTAGTCACAAGCACAGAAGATAATATAGTACTTAGCAGGCACAGTTGTAAGCAGAGAACTAACGAGCGTCGAATACAGTAATGCAAAAGCGGGCAGCGTGTGCCGAACGTCGCGTATAGATTCCGACTGGTTGGTCTTGAGCAGCGCATCATCACGCGGAGTGCGCGTGCGGCGGCCGGTTTTCACACAATGGGCTGATCGGCAAGAGCGCGGTTCCATGAGACCTGACAACCAGCTGATTCACGATAATAACGGATACGTTATTATCTTATGTTCTAGTGTGAATGCTATTTGTGACTGGATGTTATTATGGAAAATTAATAAGTAAATAATATGATAAATGTGTACATAGTATTTTATACGTATTTAGGGTTTAGTTTTAAGTTGTATATTAATTAGAAACTTATTGTACATATACATATTATATAGTATTTAATACAAAATAGTCATACAATATGTATAGTCATGTGGATGTAGCCCACAACCGGTCATTAGGTTGGTCACTGCGGCAAAGTATGGCGGGGTGCATCGATTAGTTGGGAAGGTGAGAAGCGCAAGCTGGATCACTTTTACTGTATTCTTGGTGAAGGAAACATAGTCAACATTTTTCAAGCGTACGCCACTTCAGTATTTATAAATGCGTATTTACAAATACTATTACGGGTAAATCATTAATAATATTGTTTGTCACAATGAAAGAACATACCCTCAAAATATTGCTATTGATTTCAAAATCACAGCGTAGTAATACTTCACGCTGATTTGTGGGTGGTTTGAAGGCCGCGTTTATGTAATTAGTAATTAAAATTGCATCTATTTAGACTATTACTTTTAAGTTTAGACGTAAATAAAAATTATGAAATCTTGTAAAGAATAAAGAAAAAAATGAAAACCGACTTTGAAAACACTACAGCATTTAAACGAATATGACCTTTGAATGCGATGTATATAGGTATTATAGAAATATAGTTTGGTGCTGGTGCCAAGTTACAAGACCAGCTCATACATTTTGGGCACCGACTCCAAAATAGAAATATAGTTTGGTGCTGGTGCCAAGTTACAAGACCAGCACATACATTTTGGGCATCGACTCCAAAATATATTTCTACAATACCGACATCGAAATTAAAGGTCATATTAAAATTAAATTATTTCTCAGTTAATAGTGCTGTAGTGTTTTGAAGTCGGTTTTTATACAAAAAAAAAATTCATGATTCTTTGTGAATATCACTGCGACTCCACCAAATTATGTTTTCTGAAAGCAAATGCACGAGTCACTATAAAAAGCAACCAAATCGCTGCAAGTGTGCCTTTACATTTTGACGAGATCCCTCGATTTCTCCAGGATTCCATCATCATCACCTGACTTGATGAGTATGGGACCATCTGTAAGGTCTACCCATTCAAACAAAAAAAGATTTTCACAGATTTCGTGCCTCACACCACTATCGAGCATATTGAAAATGAATGGAGTCGTAAATGTCATGTGAAAAATGTCGTTCTGACTTTTTGACTATATTCAAAAAGGTTAGGCCACAGAGCAAACCCTTAACCCAGTCGTCTTTGTTTTAGTTTCAAATTGTAGCTAACTAAATCGTCTAGAGGATTTTTTCTCAAATTTTTGATATCATTCTTTGTTTCCAAAACATCGCGAGTAAAAATTAAAAATAACGAAAAAAAATTTTTTTTTCACTATTTCGGCCATAACTTTTTTCGTTTTTGACTTTTTAGAATAATTCTTTTGGCACTTTACAGCTCTTGTTAATACGCATCTTTGGAGCTTTTTCTAATATCATATCTTCTCTTTCAAACCACCCAAATCTCGCCAAAAATATATCTCGCCAACTGCTTATGAACCGAAGCGTAGGCACAATGTTATCTTTGAATCTTTTGTTAAGTAAATATGAGACGCTCGAATAAAAGAAGGCTGCCCGCGATATTAAAGGTAAATATTAGGGCGTAAGACAGTTGCCAACCGACGAAACTTTGTATAATTAAACCTTAGTAAAGCCGCTTGCAGATAGTAGGTACACAGAAACTTGGGCAAGTACTTCCACCTGGGGCCTGTTTCATACAATTTATAGTGTACTGACAGATCGATGTACATTGCATTGCGATTAACCCACTGATTAATAAGGTTAGAATTGTCATAATAAACTGTGAATTCTATGCTGAGCAAACCCCTTTTTATCAATATCCCTAACTTTACAATTATTTATATTATTGAGATTTTTTTAAATGTAATTTAATGCGATAAATAATTTTTTTTTTCAATTTCAATTTCAATTGTAGTTTTACGCGCACTAATCCTCATTGTCAAAGTCTATACTATTTGCTATTGCAAACTTCAGTATTTCGATAGGGTTTCATGTGCATAATTAGGCCCCAGTACGGCTGTACTCCTAATAATATTTAAAATTTACGTGGATATGAAATTCCAAGGGACACCAAACAAGCCTTTTTGTAATTTTCAGTAAAATTTGTCTAGCAAGTGGGTTCTCAAATTTTGATTAAAGGTTAATATTTGCATTTTATTTGATTGTTTTGATAGCTGGTTAAAATTTCGAGTTCAACGGGCTTTTCATCAAAATTTATCTCATTTTTGCTTTCAGAGTATTGTTATTTCGTGGGCGTCGAAAGTAGATAATGTTTCCTTCATACTTTCGTATTATAAACATACTTAGCCATACAGTCGTAATGAGTGTTACATTACACAAGCTCATGCCTGTATTCTCAAGGAGTAGGCAGAGACCAGGAGCTCTATTTTTGAATCACTCGTATGAAATTGTATCGTCGAATGCGACTTAAGTCACACTCGTCTTCTAAGTCGCATGATGTCGTTTTTCCGTATTTTTGAATCGTTCGCCTGAAGTGTTGCCAGTATAATTTGAAGTATTGTATTTTATCCATTCCACGCAGAAATTAAAAAAACCGGAAACTACCGTAACAGAAACGGAACGTAAAACACTGTTTTATTGGCTGTTTAAATAAAAAATCTTTGTCTTTTGATACAAACAAAACACTACTACTGTCATTTTGGTTTGTGTTCTAACGAAATGTCGAAATCGTTTTTTAACAATTAATCTAGAGGTGAGTCGTTGGCGACTTAACGGCCAACGAATCGCAACTGCTTTTTTGGAAATAAAATCTAGTTTCAAAAGCCGTTTCAGTTGCAACTGGTTTTGTATGAGGACTCCTCATACAAAACAAGCTGCAGCTGGAGCGGCTTTGAGGAGCGGTTGCATCAACGACGGGAAAACGTTTTATACTTACCTGTTTCTGACCACTACCATTGTCTCTTTCAAAACAGTTCCAAAAATATTAAGATTTTGTCGCGCCGCCATTTTATTATGTACAATAATTTGAAATATTATTTTTTACACTATTTAGTATTAACACGTACCTATTTAACTTTAAACAATGGACTCTATTTACAACTTTACACTTTTAGCATGGAGCGAACTACACAATAATTAATAACCGACCGAGCTTTTCGAGCTTTCACGCGCACGTGTCACTCATTTAGCAATTCTAAATTACTAAAACAAAAAATCAAAACAAATTGCATAACATTGATTGGTAATCGCACCGTTTTATTTCCGACCGTATTGTTACGACATGAAAGAGTGGAATTCAAATATGTAAAACAGTCAACGCAAAAAATACTCTTCTTAACAAAATTGCCCTCTTTGTTTTTTGTGTCTCTTTCATACACACCTAGAAATTTGCCTAAAAGTACACAATAAAATTATTTGGATCTAACTCTTTCCATTATCGACCAAAAGTGCAAAAAACGAGCCGGATATTCATGTAGCGAGAGTTGCATCAAGGTCACGTGGCACGCGCGCTTGCATTCGTTCGGCTATTTCCGTGTATTTTCGTTTGCCTTCGTTGAATTAGAACGCGTTACAAGAAACGGTTTGGCGATGCGATTGATGTTAGATTTCGTTCTTATTCCAACGGGGTAAGGAAGTAAACTGTTAGTCAACGGGTTTGGAAAAATGTAGTTCTTTTTAAAACGGGTTCTTAGTTTAGCAAAAAGCAGTTGCTTCGTTGTTTCAGAAAAAACGGTTTTTTAAAACAGTTCGTTGAATCAACGCTCACCTCTAAATTAATCTACCGATCGCCATGCGAGACGAGTGGTAAGGACCATTCGTTGCAGTTCGAGTGATTCAAAAATACGGAATTTCAGATGTCGAACGAAAATCAGTAGAAATCGAGCGCTCGACGCGATACGAGTGATTCAAAAATAGAGCTCCAGGGCTTGCATGCCACGATCCACGAATATTCTGCCATACAACCCAACTTTGTATTCTTAGCGTGTTGATGGCAAACGAGGACCACTATGGTAGTTAAAGTTTTGCTAATCAGCGTGAGAAGCTGGATTATTGTTGCCCAGGGTTCGCCAAACGCAATCCAAGCCAACTATAAAATAAAAGAGGTTGTTTAATTATGATCAAACGATAGATCTGAGATCTAACAACACTTTCAAAATTAAGATGGCGACGTGAGCCAACTATCGCGTACACTTGGCTCTTAACTACATATAGGTGGGTATGATTTGATAGATGTAGATTTGATAGAGGTGAATTTGATAGATATTTTTTTACATTGGAAATGTGTTTTCGTTCGCTCAAGTGTATTTATTTATTATTTTAATTCTTTATTGCGCTAATTACATTGTAAGTGTACAAGGGCGTTCGTGTAGGCTCCGAAAAAGTGCGATCCCCTTATATGTCAAAGAGTTTATTTATTTATTTATTTATTTAATACGGAGATATCATATTGAAAAAGGCCTCGAAATACGCGTATTTACAAGAGCTGTAAGGTGCAAAAAGGATTATTCGAAAAAATTAAAAACAAGACATTTTTCACATGACATTTACGAGTCGATTCATTTCCAATGTGCTCGATAGTTGTGTAAGGCGCGAAATCTATTTTTTTTATGTAGCCACTGCAGGGCACAGGTCTTCTCTCAGAAAGAGAGTATGGGCTTAATCACCAGGGGTTCCCACCGCGGATTGTATTTGGTTGTATTGTATCTGGTTGTATTTTCATGTTTGTGATCTCCTTGCCTGGTTACCATAGCACAGGGTATCCTAGTTTAGGACCAGGTCAAGTGACTGTATTGTGTGGAAGTTATTATTATTATTGGAAATTTCGAGCGCTGAGGTGCGTGAACACCTCAGACACTCAGATTTCCTCACCATGTTTTTCTTCACAGTTAGCGTGTGGTATTGCTACTACAACTTCACAAATGTGCGTAACTCAGTAAACAAAGTCATTTCAACGACCTCCCGAATGAGAAGCCGGCGTTCTACCGCTCCGCTACCACCGCATTGGTTGTTCTTACGTTTTAAAATACAATGATAACAATATTGAAAGAGCTCTAGTTTCTCTTCTGCTGTGTTCCGCCTTGATCACGAATTTATAAATACAGAAATAAAAAAGAAATGGCTTGACGGCAGTCCATTCGTAAATATTTATCCGTCGTTAGAATACAAATGAGGCGCAGTGAAGGCTGAGTGCACAAAATTAAGCCCCGGGGAGCAGAATATCTATAGAAAGGTCTTTGCTATTTGTACAGATCCGTTGACTTGACTTGTAACTCGACTTTAATATCGTATATTTACTCTCTGAACCTCGGAACCCCATTGATGTTTTTAATTTTTTACAATTTGTTGTACTTTTTCTCTTCTCCATCTTCAGGATTAGTTTGGCCACTGCTGGATGTATGACCCTTTTACAAGTTCTTTATTACGATCGATTTGCGGCTGTTGTAGTTTGGTGCCTATATTATGTAACTTCTCACGCGTTTTATCTGTGTCATTAATCATCATCAAGCGAGAAATTGTATAAACGGTGCCTTGCAGTGCTTAGTGAGTGGCTAAAACATCTCCAAAAGAGCTAGATTGGGTATACATAATGGAGTGCTGGTCCCAACATTATTTTGATTACTAAAAGTATTTTGTATAGTATCTCCCTATCAACACTATCGTATGCCTTCATGACGTCTACAAAAAGTGTGTGGGTGCTCTGCACGTATTCCCATTTCTTCTCCATGAGCTTCTTGAGGAGGAGGATCTGGTCGATGGTGCTCCGGTTACGTCGGAAAGCACACTGGTCTTTCTGCCTTTAGCCTGCGCAGCAGTATGTAGGACAGTATCTTATATGCGGTCGGTAGCAGTGCGATATCTCGGTTGTACGAACACTTCTTCTTGCATCCTTTTTAGTTAATTGGGACATACAACACCCACATTTCTGTCAGCTGGTTGTCTTTCAGACTCCCATATCTTAAGATTAATCTTACAGGCTATATATCTGTGTGCTAAAACGAAATATCTACAGGAATCGCGCAATTATGGTTCTCAACATCACTGTCAGATATCCACTGAAATGCGATTTCCACTAGGTACTTGTGATACATATTACGTCTCATATCTACTTCAGACGCAGGAGAGCTAAGTAAAAGTTCCGAACACAGATGAATACATCTACATAACGAGATGATTTATGTAGCGTCCAGTGGCACCTGTACTAACACTAGATAGGTGAAGGGACAACTCGGACGCTGCAGTGCCTGGATTTTTTTTTTTTAGAATGAGTAGCCTTCATTATCGTCATCATCAAGCCAATCAAGCCGCGGGTTTTCTCACGATGTTTTCCTTCACAGTTAGCGTGTGGTATTGCTACTATAAATTTGCAGATGTACGTAACTTTGAAAATAAACAAAGTCATAGGCACATGTCCGCACTGGGAAACCTGGGTCACCCACTTCCGAGTCCATTGTTCACTACCCCCGCCTTTTAGCTCTTATTTTGTAAATATTCAGTTATTTGTATAGGATCCTAAGCCAATATTAAGCCACAATATTGTCCAATATACAAGCCGAATGTGTAATTAGGCGTAGAATTCCGAATGTACATTGTACCGCATGAGCCCTCTTTAGTGAATTGACCAGCCTACAAACCAAATTACGTCTTAATCCTAGGTAACGAGTTCACTGCACTTGCCACGATCCTGACAGACCTCTTTCGCATCGTCGCTTTCGTTTTATCAATATTAATGTAAAGGAAAATAATCGGGGGTTGACCGTGCTTAGAACTGAAAAGAAGACTTATTTGCAATTGTAAGCACGATTTTTTTCCTCAAATCAAAACGATTCTCATCAATAGCACCTAAGTATTTTTTTAATTGATATGATATTACGTCTCTAATGCTATCTCGCTCGCACAATTTAACATTTGTAGTGACTGTGCAAAAATTGTATGCTTTTGATTGATGTGATAAATTACGGACATTTCAAATATATTTTTGTTTGCCTATATATAACTTTTAATAAAGATAACTTGCATAAAAATTATTAATTTTAGTATAATTTTTTCTCAATAAAAACTAGAATAAGAAAAAATATGACTTGAATGTCCGTAATTTTATTATCTATCAAGCCCTCAGACCACACGATCAAAAGTATACTCGTTTTTTTACAATTAAAAATGTTAGAATGTGCGAGCGAGTCAGTATGTCAGGTGTTACAGCAACCTTAAATCCAAATCTCTATCTCTTTAAGGATAAAACACACCAACGCGGCGGCGGTGGCGGTAACGGTGGCGGTGGCGGTCCAAACGTACGTCGTTTACGGTAGTAGTTTTTTGTATGGACCACCACCGCCATTGCCACCGCCACCACGTTGGTGTGTTTCATCGTGCCACCGCCACCGGGTGGGTGAGTTTTATCCTTGAGATAAAGCCTGCCCCTCTCCTCTGTTCTCGATTTTGTCCAAGTTTTGCGTCATTATAATAAAATTTTGTTTATGCTGATTCAGTTATATCCTCTGTGGTTATATTCAAGAAAAAATGCGATTTTATTATTTATAATCATTTATTTCAGAATTCTAGCATTTAACACAATTTCTAAATATTTACTTACTTCGTACGAATAACAAGAGACACCTTAAAGTACTTTCGTATTTCTAAGCATCTTTATTTATTCTACACATAAAAAAGTTACATCATATTCACAGTGATAAATTAATTTCTTTATTTTAGAAAATTAGAATATTTACATCAGTTTAAAAATAGATACCTAGATAATTAATACCTACATTTACTTAAATCACAGAAAAAAAAAAAATTTGTTCTTTTAAAACATTTCACACCAAAGCTTACAATAAAATATTTAGAATTTATTGGCTTTAGTTGAAATCTTAACTAGTACTTACAAACTAGGAAATGTAAATATATTTTTTACATATAGCAATACAACCATTACGGTATTTTATTTATATAAAAAATTTCAAAAATAAGCTCACATGATGGACCTACCAGACCAAGAGTAAATAAAATGTTAGAAGTATCATTACAAGCAGGTAGGTAGGTGCAATTTATGTCCAACGTTAACATTCTCGTTTAGGCCCATAAATTAGATGAAACAGAAACACATATTTTTGGGAGAATATATGCATCTGGTTGAATCATTGTTGGCTGGTAACCAACCAGACTCAGTTTAGAAGAGGTTTGGTCATTAAATGTTTGGTCCTCTTATGATAGCTACATTATTCGTAAAATCGTTTATTAACAATAAAATTACAACTTCATTAGAAGCAAAACATTTTAAGATTTGAATCTGTTAATTTCTGTCACTTTGGCCTTTGGCTCATAAAAGTTGATATCGCCATCTACATTCACAATGTAACAGGTAAGTTCGACTTATTTGGACAAGCCAGAGGCCTAACTATGCGCACCAAATCTTGAGCGAACCGCTCAGGATTTGGTACACGTAATATCCAAATCCTGCATATATAGGAGCAGATCAAAAAGTGCCCCGTTCTGTATACAAAGGTTTTCTCTCTATTTTTGTGGCAATTTAAATACGGCCGGCCACATACAGACGGCAATCTGTTTCGGGAAATTCGGGATTCCGAACGCATTAAATTTATACAAATCTATGGACCTACCACATACATACAGTAGTTTTCCGTTAGAAATTTTCCCTGATTTGGAATTCCGAATGGAAGCCTGTACGTCCGGAATCCCGTACGGAAAAAAACCGTTCCGAACGCAACTCGCAACGTATGTTATACACTATACAGTAACAATCGTAATCAGAAAATCGTCGTCTATAAAAGGTCTGCACACAATAGCTAGTGTCTCTCAACTGACCGCTGCTATTCCGAACGGAAATAAACGTATGTGTATGATGTATTTACAGAATTCCGAAACTTAATTCCGACTGTAAGTGGCCGGCCTAAGTGACTTCTTTCTCTCTTCAATTAGTTCAGGCGTAGAGATCTTGAGGCGTGAGATGCGCGCGCGGCGCCGGCCGCGACTGGCGTCATATCCAGGTGCGCTCGACGTTGTGCGGGTGCGCTTGTACGGTGTGGTCAGGCGCGAACTCGCCCGCGGCGGTGCGCCGTCAGACCCCCGTCAGCATCGTGTTGTTGTAAGTGCTGTGCATCGTCGACATACGGATCGTGCCTGCGAATAAGGTTCAGATTAGCTTGGCCGAAAGACTACTGCACTACACATTGGGATTCATTGACAAGCTCTTAAGAAATAATGGACATTGTTTTAAAAGAGTTGCTCTAAAACAATTAATTCACATGGTATTGTAAATTAATGATTGCACTGCAATAAACCCCCTTTATTAAAAATATGTCCGACTCCAAAATCATAATTCTGGCTTAATTTCACTAAAGCCTGACGTCGATATAACTCAGTGATATTATTATGAATCAAGATCATGTATTAATAATATGCTTCGTGTTTCTGTGACAATTTGAATAAATGGAAGATTTTTAATTTAGCAGTAGATATTTTAAAGTTACTAGTTTATAGTTACTATCCGAAAAACCAAATAGCAAACCATTTATTTTGAAGATCATAAGTGACAGGTAGAAACCTTTATTTTGTAAGTAGTATATTTAATTCAATATCTGTACAGGGTCACAATAGGAAAGTAACACAAACTACACATTGAAGTCTAAACTTCAATTTTAAAACTCAAGTGGACTAAATTCTTGTTTTAAGTGTTAGTATTAGCTGTCGCTGGATGCGGGCGGCGCATGAACGGAAAGCTTGGAAAACCATGAGGGAGGCTATGTCAGGACATAGCAGGACTGCAGGCAGTGGGCCTCAAATGGCTGATGATGTGATGATGATGATGAGGTTTTGACATACGTATCATCAAGCCAATTTTACCAAATTAAACACTAAACGTGAAACGGAAAACGTAGATAATTTTACATGCTCCGCAAGTTGCAATTTCTTAGAATAAGAATTCTGAATCCTTTTGAAAAGTTCTACGTTACACGTTACAATAATTCGACACTGTGGTGGAAATTAATGACACTAAGTTAATGTACCCTGTAAGTATTTAGACAATGGATATTTTTTGAACTAATGACGATAATGATGGTTAAGGCAGTTGTTGTTAAATGACAAAGTGAGAACCTGCTTCTCAAGTCGGTTAAAAATGGGTGTGAACCGTTCAATATGTACAAAGTGATGTAGTGCTTCATAGTTTTATGATTGTCAATGATGATGATGGTCGGCAAGTAAACTTATGTAAGTATGTAAATACAAAGATTGAGACATCGATCGGGAATTCCGAAATCATTTCGCACAAGCAACGCGACCGATGCGGGCGGCGGTTCAAAGCAATTGATAACTAGCTAAGTCTATCGAGCCTAGCTATGGCGGCAGGCATACATAAATACTGAAGTATATTTTATAATGTTATATTATTTTCTTTAAGAATAACTCGTCTGCCGCGACACAGATCTGTGCCCAACTTAGTATGGACCCCCTTTACGTTCCATTCCGCGAAGGCAGTTGTAGCCTGTATACGTTAAACCAATTTTGGTTCAATGAGCTTTAAAATCACATCAATTTAATATGATCACATTTTTTAAAGTTATTTTGTATTTAAATTAATTATAAGAAACACGTTTGAAATGTATGTTTGAACTGTTACCTCATAGTACTACAATAAAGGCTTTTTTATTATTATATTTTATTTATTTATATACGTCCCACCGCAGGGCACAGGCCTTCTCTCAGAGAGAGAGTATGGGCTTAATTACCACGCGTGCCCACCGCGGATTGCCAATTTCTAGCTCTGAGGTCTGTGAACACCTCAGACACTCAGATTTCCGCACGATGTTTTCCTTCACGGTTAGCGAGTGACATTGCCACTGCAACTTAACAAATGTACGTAACTTTAGAAAACGAGGTCATTGGTACATGACCCACGACCTCCCAAAAGAGAAGTCGGCGTTCTTCCGCTCCGCTATCACCACCGATTATTACTGTAGCTTGTAAAAAATCCCCATATACATCTAAAAAGGGAGGCTCTACTAGTCAATACGAGCAACCTTTACTATGAGGAGAACATTAAAATCGCGAAAAAGTTAATAAGTTCATACTTAAGTTAGTTCGCTATTAAAATTATTTGTTAAGCAGGTGTAACTTATATATTTATATATAATATAAATTTTATTTTTATTTGTGTAAATTATTTGCATGTGTCTATTGATAATTTAATATAAGTAAGTACTCGGTTATTTAGGCATGTATAATTCATACACCTACCTCTGAAATTATAATTTTGTATGGTTGTACATCTATTTCCCTCTCCAATGTATTATTCCAGTCCATGCAAAGGTTGTCTGGAAGAGATCAATTTTAGTGATAAGGCCGCCATCTGTACTCTTAGGTTAAGAAATATCTGTGTAATTGTACAAAATACATCCCCTATTTGGTCGAAGTATGTCCGTCTGGGACATCCCTTACCGGCCCTTCTACCCACATTCGCTCGATATATTTGTTTCGTCAATCTTTCTTCCTTCATCCTCTCCACATGTCCAAACCAACGCAACATTCTTTTCTATTCTAGTCATGCAAAGGGCAAGATAAAAAGGAACCGAAACCCTATACCCAGCAGTGGGCTGATGATGATGATGATGATGATCTATTGACGAGCGGAACCCCCCATATTCGGATTAATATGAGGATTTAGTACCAATGACTTGGTTTTCTAAGTTACGTACATTTGTGAAGTTGTAGTAGCGAGTGGTATTCGCTCACGTGAAGGAACACATCGTGAGGAAACCTGAGTGTCTGAGGTGTTTACATACCTCAGTGCATACCACGGTTGGCCCGCGTGGTAATTAAGCGCATACTCTCTCTCTGATAGAAGGCTTGTGCCCTGCAGTGGGACGTATATCATAGGCTACATGAAAAAGGGAATTTAGTTACACTTTAGTTACAATTCTGCAAAGCTGCTTTACTCGTTTCCTTTTATGAAACTTGGACTACTTGGAGCCGAGTTGCATCGGTTAAGCCATTCAAACGTCATAACTTGCGGCCAGAACACACTGGCTGAAAACTGAGCTAATTTGATTTTTGGTACCTTCAATGATGATTAGTGCAGCACTGCCCGTTTTGAGATTGGGTCTATTAGGTACCTTTTTACCGGGATGGTGCGTAAGCCAAGAATCTAAGAGGCGTGTTTTAGTGAATGCCATCTACCCATAAATAAATCAATCAGCCCGTATTCATCTGCTGCTGGATATAGGCTCTTCCGAGGCTCGTGACTTCCTTTCTTCCTCCTTCCGCCATTTATCCATCAGTCGGACAAAATATAGACTAATAAAAAATCTGACTTGCGCTTAAGGGTGTAGTACTACCATAAATCATCACACCGCCCCCTAGCAACGCAGTTTGTCATCCGCTCAAACTCATTTCAGGTGGAATAGAATGCCCAAAATAATACAGTGATTTGTTATTTATACTGATTATATGAGGGGTTATAAGAAATACATTTAAGTGTCAAACTTGCTATGATTATAGTATAGTCAGAATCTCGCTAAGAGTCATACACTGAATGAAAATAACATGTTTGTGACCTTATTTGATGTTAATACATCAGATGTATTTGAGATCAGATGCAGTCATATGTTTTACTGTTTGTACGATAAAAGACACAAATTAATGACAAGTTTTCTATTATTAGGTATTTCAGCATCTAGTGATGGGGTTCGAATCGCATACTTCGAACAAATTTTCATATTTTATGCCCTATTTTGCACCCAATGTGCTCTGGACGCTCAAAGTGTCTTAATTCATCCCCTACACTTGCGTATTTTATGCGAATACATCAGGTGGGGAGACGAAGGCGGCTTATTTGTGAATTTGGTCGTTTTGATCGCGCCCACCAGCGTACCTACGGAAGAAACACTGGGAGTTTGATCTTTTAAGGTTTCATTTAAACGTAAGTACAGAAAAAATACGGGTTTGGTCAGCTCTAAAATACTATCTATCAGAGTCTTTGAGGACTAGTGGTCCGCAGTAAATTTGAACCTGATCAGCATTAAAATTATAAATTGTTCAGCAGAAAGTTCCAAAGTGCTCAGCAGAAAATTTCAAATTGATCAGCAGGAAATTCCACGTTTATAAGCTTCCAAAATATTCATTAAAATGTTATTTAATCTTCAACATAATGCTATAATTATAAATTAATAATACTCACAGATTTATTTTTTAACCTAAATTTCATCACCATCATCAGCCATTCGACGCCCACTGCATCGGCCTCCTTCGTGGTTTTCATAACCATGAGGGGTTTTGCCATAATCGCCACGCTTTGCAGGCGGGTTGGCGATCGCAGTATGCTGTTGGAATCTCAAGAAGACGCTGCTGCCCGTCTCCTGGATATTGATTTCCTTAGTCGCCTTCTACGACATCCACGGAAGGAAATGGATTGACGCTATTCTTAATCCGGTGCCACACGGAATTTAACCTAAATTTAAATATATTTAAATATAAAAAACTGCGCCCAGATTGTCTCTGCCTCTGGGAATAGTTTCCAGTTTCCTGGCTGCGTTGCGTCGTTGAATGGCGAGACTTATCATCTGCCAGAGGTAATAGCCAGACCTAGGGTCCCAGTCGTGTCGATGAGGCGCGACGATAGTCCTTTAATCAACATCCGCGTCTCGGGCCCCCACTGTCAGAGTGTCTCGACACCAAAAGGCACAAATAAGTGACTCTGTGCTAGAGTCCCGTACTTGTGCCGCTAGATGCCATCTACATCTGATGCCGCAGCGCCGGCTCTTATGGAGGTGGTGGTTGAGTGAAATGAAATTTTCATTGATAATACTTATATTTAAGTGAATTATAATAATACAAATATAGTAAACATATCAAACTAATCTAGCCTAAATTTAAATAACTAAATATATAAAACCGCTTCCAGATAATCGATGCCTTTGGGACCCTCCCCAGCATACTGGCTACGTCACCTCGCTGTATGGCGAATTGGCGACACTTATCCTATAGTCCCCAGAATGTATGAAATAGTAGCAAAACTATTATTAAATAAAATCTTCTACATTTGACAAACGCAGAAGATTTGGATGCCATAAAGAAGTCATTATAAAATAAAATTTCCCAAACGAGAAAGTCAAACAATATTTGCTGGAATTATTTGCTTTATTTGTTGATCACTTGAAGCTGCTCTTTTATTAATTTTGTTGTCTTGTTGCTGATTAAATATTTACTTTGCTGATCATTTATTACTTCTATTACTTTAGACGCTTCCTAACCAAAAAGGGCGAGAAGAAAAATAATATAAATACATTTTTATATAAAAAAATTCGTGGTTGGGTCTGCTCTGCCGCAGCTGTCAAAAGGACTTATTTACTTATTTTAAATAGCTGAAATACTCTTTTCCATTCCGCTGCTTAATTAGAATCGAAAAGCGTATTACAACTTAATAGCGACTATTTGTTAGTAACTAAATAAGTAGTTTGAAGTAAATAATCAAGTGTCAGAGAGTCTGTAAAGAAACTTTGCAAACAACGGTTTGGGCCTTGGCCAGTTTTCTTATAAATAAGACCGATCTTTACAGCCGTTATTGTTGAGGCTGAATACTCTCGACGAGACACCCCGAGACGCGACAGTGTAGATGAGATAACTCGCTTTGCCTCGGGCAGGACCTAGCGAGACTATTCAAAGGAGAGTATACCGACATTACAGCACAGCATCTGTGAGGCGTTTGATGTCACGGTTTTGTATGAATGATATGCTGTGCTATGTCATGCTGTCGTGCAATACTGTGCTTGTCTGTTAAGTATATTTTTGAAGTTGAACCTACCCGCGTCCATAGGTTTAACCCCAACACGTGCCAACTGCCAAGCCAGAAGCAATACGACTCCGGGCTTAGCTAAGTGCAGCGCGGCGAGTGGGGCGGCGTCAGCCGATAAATACACCACGCATTTCGGGTTGTTTGAAAGCCATAGCAAATTGAACGTGCCTAAACAAATTACAAATTTATTAAATTTATATTTATATATTTTAAAATTTATTACAAATTTTAAATATATATTTTAATCAATATAATTTTAATTTAGATAAATTTTTCACTGATTTTGTAACTATTATTTTATATTAATTAATTCTGCTGTGATGTTAACATTTTTATTATTATTGCTGTTATTACTGTCAAATATGGACCCAGGTCTGAAATTAATATTTTCATTCATTCATTCATTCATAAACAATAACTATCGAAAACGCTGGTTTTTTTAAATCCAAATTTATTTCGACACAAGCTCAAATCTATGAGAACCATTAGTAGCCAGCTAGTACGGTGCGTGCACTACGGGTCATTGTTCTGATAAACGGAGAGGCAGTTCTTATTGTTCGTGAATTTATAAAAACAAGATTTCTCAGCTCATTTTTTTTAACGCTTATACTTGTAAGTAATAGTTTAAATAGATCGAATTTTTAGTCACTGACCACATAACCACGGTTTAAAAAAAAACCCAGATTTCAGCGTATATATGGGTCGCCGCTTGCCGCTCAGACCGGTGTCTCGAGGCGTTCTTCATACATTTTAGTACCTCTGTTTCCGCCGTATATCGCTCTGACCAGCAAGGTCACGGATTGAGCGTTACCAGGTTAGTAGATTGTTACTAGCCCCCGGCTAGTAACAATCTACCAGACACACCGCCAAGTGATTTGTCGTCTGGTGACGGCACACCTAACAGGTAAGTAGGCCATCGAAATGCGAAGTGTTCTAGCCATCCGGCGTCCCCAGGCAAACTTCTTTGTCAACATTTCCTTTAGTGGAGGAGCACTTCTTATTAAATTTAGTTATTTAAATTAACGCAGTGTAACTATACCTTAAGTAGATTCGGACCTCCTAAAATCGTATCTGGTTTGTCTCGAGTCTCATGTAGCTTAGCTTAGCTTTAGCTTCATTACCTTATCCTTAAAAGAAAAATAGTGAATCGTTCTTACCGTTCTTTCGACTGGGCGAGAGCGACCGCGCCGACCGGTCCGGGCCGAAGGCGCGGTGCCGGCTCAGTCCGCCGCCGCCCAGCGCGCCGCAGCACCAAAAGAACTGCTTGAAGCCGCGCCTGAACCTGCGCGGGCATATCGGAGTTTGTAATGTAATCGTCTGTGTGGGGATGTCTGTGTGGCGCCGGATTACGAATAGCGTCACTCCATTACCTTTCGTTGATGTCGTAGAAGGCGACTAAGGAAATAAATTACTAGGAGACGGGCATAAGCGTCTTCCTCAGATTCTTCAGCAAAACCCCTCATGGCTATGTTCGAAGCTTGGAAAGTCATGAGGGAGCCATGCAGTGGGCGTCAAATGGCTGGTGATAATGAATGTAATCGTGTGATAGTAAAGGTATGTTGTCAACTGTTGATTGTCGAAACTCTATCGTCTAAATTAGAATTTCTATACAATCCCTAATAAAATTGTGGTTACTGTAGTTTTGTTAAGCCCTGAACTGCCCTCGCGGAATGGAACGTTTAATCGTAGGTGGTAGTCTTTATATGTCTCATTGTTGGGCATAGGCTTTCTTACAGAGAGAGAGTATGTACGGGATTAATCACCACGCGCGTTGCGGATTGGCAATTTCAAGCGCTGAGGTATGTGACCTCAGACGCTCTTTTAACACTAGGCGCTGACGGTTTTCTTTATCGCAGTTTGGTTGTGTCTACAATGCCGTTAAGATGCTTTTGGGTCATTCCACGGTAATCGATACCAAAATAGTCCTACAAGATATTTTTTTTGTTGTTAAATTTGATTAATCCTTCTTTCCATCCTTGTTGAAACGCCCTCCGTCATTTCAAATTATTCAGGCCGTTTTGGCGATCTTATTTACGAAAGAATTTCAGATTTTTGTACGACATATCGGCAGCATCACTAAAACTATCCTCACTGAATCGTAACAAGAAAGCGTAATAAAGCAAGTCATAATAAAGCCACGAAAGAAAATAAATGGGAAATCGATAGAGACAAAAAGGAAACAGGCGGTTTGTATCATACGCGTAGTTATATAGAATTGATGATTGATGGGCGGCCCGTGGAAGGGTTTGGGTGACATCCTGCTTTTTGCTGCGTTAAGTTGAAATATGACGCAACGGAAAATCGACCTTAATACAAAGTGTATGATAATCGTAACCCCTATCCTACCAAAATGGTGGTGATATAGTCACCAAGACAAACAACTTTTACTTTGGAGCTGACATCTGTTAGATACATTTTTGTTGTATGTGCTGTACTTTAGCATGGAACACCTGATATTTTTGTGTGATTTCGAAGTTATTGCCAAAAAAGTTGTTCCTATTGATGAGAATAATCCTTTTTCGAGATAAGGATATTTTGATAAACACTAGGTATCTCTGGTGTCTAAGCTTATTTTTGCAATCACTCTGTCAAGTGACAATTGCGGCCTTCAGCTCCTAATATTTTCGGAACAGCTCTTTAACATTAGCGATACAAACAACGCTAACCCTAGGGCTACATTAGCGGACGAATATTCGCGATCAAACTTTTGTATAGACACGACAGGAAACAAGACGAACTATTTTTATCTGGCCTCACTTGTTTAAATGTTTACCGAATCCTACTCGAATGCACTCGTTATACAGAAACGGCGTAATGCTGTGTAAAGACCACAGAACATTCTCTGTTCCGTAGTAAAGACCAACAGAACTAATATCAGAATAGAATAGAACAGATAAAGTTTATTTTAAAGGCAAAACACACAAAAACCACTTGTTTTATGTGTGTTTTGCAGGAAGACGCTAGATGCAAACCGCTTCTAACCGGTCTTTTTGGAAATCCATGGAGGAGGCCTATGTATGAGAAAATTATAATTATAATCGTGTACAACTCATGATGCGTCGCTTACAGGCCGTATGTGGAAAAAGTGTCTGTACAATATCTCAATCATGTTAACAGTGATTTTTAGGACCCACGACAAAGAACCTAGGATCAAGAGCCTGGGACTAGATAGCACTTATGCCAAAAACGGCGGCTTTTTGCCCTAGGTTCACGCCTATGGGTCCTAAAAATCACTATTGTCATGATTGAGAGATTGTACAGACACTTTTTTGCAAATTCAATCTGCAAACAAAGATATGATATTTTATCCTCGGTGACGCTAGTGTTACTGGAGTCCCCTTAAATCGTCAGCACAGTGCTGAGTCGGAACCCATTTGCATTTGAAAAAAAATCACGTTTTTTCATTTACCAATAGGTATTTACCATACCGCGTAATACGTCGAGTTGCTATGTTTCTATCATTTATGTATGCTTCTGTCTTCTCTATGTTTGCTCTGTGTTGTTAATTTGTGACTTAATATGTAATGCTTTGTAAGTATACCTGCGTGCGAGTTCTTGTACAAATAAATCATTTATTTATCGGCCTAATACCTCAAGGCAATACGTTTTACATTCAAATAAATAATTGAGTTGCAATCCCTACAGTTTTTTGTCTGCTAGTAGGTTATTGTATGTTTTGTTAAGTAAATAGGTTTAGGGATTCGATTAGGGTGATTTTGGGTCTCCCATTGAATAACAGCCAGAAGCAATTGATTTCGTGCAATGGTTCCAGTTGGTTTATTTAAAACTTTCACAATTAGCCTGTGGCTGTATGCCCTTCCGCATTTACATTCACTCTCTCTCGTGCTGCACTCGCTTCACTGGCCTTATGCTAAACAACTCGCACCTTTACGCCTAAGCTAAACATTGTAGCATCTAGTGGTACTCTTTTATGCTAGATAGGCAAAGTCTCAGACAAGTAGTGCCTGAGTTGGAGTGGATTAATCTACTACCTATACCATCTTCTAATATAATCATAATTTAAGCAGCCTCACTGCAGAGCCATACATTTCCTGAGAGAAAGAGTATTGACAAAGGTTTACTACGTATACTGCCGTCTACAAGCTAAAATGCCGTTAGCGACCATTCAGTCGATTTTGACTTCTTGATGACATCTTAATCAGAAAAAAAATCTATCGTTCCCTCCCATCAAATATGTCCTAGCTTTTATACTTCCAGAGATAAAAAAGTGAAAAATTCCCTTATGTTAGTTTAATTATCAAATAATTAAATAATAATTTTGTTCAATAACGCTAAAAACATATTTTTGTTAAGCTGAATTTATCGTTACTAATTAAAAGTAAAGCTTTTTTAAAGTACTCAAAAAGGTCTATCTTTTGGTACTTCAAACGTGGTAAAATTATGTATAGCTATCAAGTAGCACATATTTTTATAATTTCCCTGGTTTTTTGAGCATTACTCGAAAGTTGATGTTTGGAGATAACGGCGTTTCAGCTTCTGGACGGCAGTATATGGGTTTAATCAAGACACGCGCCTACCGTGGATTGGATTTCAAGTCCTAAGACATGTGAACCCCTCACTTTTTCCTGTTTTCGTTCACAGTTAGTTTCGCACATTAAATTTAAATTTTGTGACTAAACTGCTTCCGAAGGTGTTTACATCAGTGCGTTCCTTAAATTTCCGTCCCACTTCAATTGCAACAGTGTTAAATTTAAGCCAAAACTTCCCATTGACAATGTACAATAGTCAATGAGCGGTTTAGTCTGAATTGAGTTGTCACGTTGAAATATTAGTTTTGTGGTCAGGTGCGTATCCAGGGCATTAGAAATAACTAATTCAGAGATGTGGTTTTATTGTAGCGCCCTCTACTATCGTCCCATAGTAAAAATATATTATTGGTATGAATATACTATTAAAATATATTACTGAGCCCCCAGTTCCTCTAACAAGGCGCGAGTTAACTCTTTTTTTATCTGCGCTCGCTCAAGAGAACTCCATAAGAAAAAAGTTATATCTCTGGGGCAAGCGCAGACGAATGCCTGCCATCTTAGACCAGCAGATTGAAGTAAAAAGTAAGAACAGGTTAAGAGATATAAAATAAATAAACTGTCAGTGGGTGTTTGGCGTCGGTCGGTTCACTAGGAAATAAATTAAAGACATTTTACATATACTTTAACTTTTGAATACTTTTTTCCAGTAAGTTTTTGAAGGAGTAAAAAAAAGTTTTAAGAATTCTGAACTTCATACCAAATTTTTTCAAAGTAAGTGAAAAATTAAATTCGTCAAAAATGTCCTCGATCAGATTTTCTAGTATCTTTATTTTCTATAGTTTTCAAAAGTAAAGTAACTTTTATGATTATGACCATCATCATCAGCCATTTGACGCCCATAGCGGGACATAGGCCTCCCTCATGCTTTTTCCAAGTTTCCCCGTCTTGTGCCGCCCATATCCAGCGACTCCCCGCCACCGTAACCAGCCATCACCACGTCAGACCATCTGGTGGGGGGCCTACCCACGCTGCGTCGTTCGGTCTATGGTCGCCAGGTCAGAACTTTTTCGGCCATCAGTTCTCCGAGCTATGTGCAAAGTCACTTTTATAATAATTGAAAACGATAGTGTGTGACCGGGTGGGAATGCTGAGGTTCTACAGACCCTTAAATAACATCATAATATCAGGATTTCAGCCCTTTCAAATGACCCCGCGGGCATCACCCAATACTGCCCTGTGACTGCGGTCCATGAAACTTTTATACGATTCGCTTTCACTTCTGTTCGATTATTCAACTTCATTACGGGTTCAGAGTTTTCGTTTAACTTTGTCTTTCAGCTTTGCCAGTTGACTAATGATAATTCAGTGAGTCGGATATTTATAATAGGCTCGACTTAGTTTTAAGTACGTAACTTGTTGAAGTTTCAAATAGTTCGACTTACCTACCTACGATTAGAACAGATATAATTAACCAGAGTCCTGGTGTCCTATACACAGGACAACAGTTTTACTTTTTAGTTGCAAAGTCGAGTGTTAAAGTGACGGCGTTGAGTGCATACAGATAAAAGATGATGTGTTTTCGACTGTACAAATAAAATTAACCTCTATTAAACCATCTCATGATTAGCATACAGAAGTTTTAACGAGGGATTTCATTTAAAGTAGTTCGGTAGACGACCACTTATGGGCTTAAAACTACAGTGCGATTTTGAAATCATTACTACCTATATTTTGAGGAAATTTTGTTTTCACAATGATAAACAATTTTATCTACACTAATGTTGTAACATTATACTTATGTTTTCAATACTTGACTTATACAATACTTGACTTGACTGTTATAGCGCAGACAACAAAAAACTCAATTTATCTACACTAATGTTGTAACATTCTACTTATGTTTTCAATACTTGACTTATAATTACTACTGTTATAGCGCAGACAACAAAAAACTCAATTTAAGCAATTTCACATGATGTTATAATATTCACATCGATATCGTAAAATCTCATTATAACATCAATAAAACGCGACCAACTAGATTGCAGGGCCAATCAGGTTGGTCGCGCTTTATTGAAGCTGCGCTCTCATTGGTTAAATTTTAATGGCGGCAAAATCACTGTGATTATACACGTACGCGTGAATTTAATTTAATAAATTAATTGTTTGATTAATTGCATTAGTGAAGATAAAGTAGTGTATGCAACTGCATATAACACAGGTATTAAAACACTCGTTACTATTATGAAACTCGCTGCGCTCGTTTCATAAACTCACACTCGTGTTTTAATACCCTTCATTATATGACAGTTGCATAAACTACTATTATAGTAACGAGTGTTTGCATCCCTAATTTAGGAGTAGGGATCACTTTAAAAAAGTGTTCTGTTTTTTTTCCTTTTATGTCCCAAAATAGCCGAGGCACTTACTTAGAGTTCATCCAGCAGTAGATGATCGGGTTGTACATGGAGTTGCTCATGGCGAGCCAGTAGATGCCCAGATAGATCTCCTGTATGTGCGGGTAGTTGATGAGATCCGGGTAGTATGACGTCACCAAGAAGTATACATGGTAAGGCAGCCAGCAGACCGCGAAGATTACGACGACGACCATCATCATCTTCACCACCTAGAAGAGAAAGAACAAATAGACTTCAATAACAATGCCGTGTGGACACATCTAAAAAAGAACTTGAACAAAAAAGCTTTGGTATGTGGCGAACACATGTCAACTCTGCGCGCGCACTACATACTCCAACATTGTGTCTCCTGTAAAGTGTTTCACATGATAGACCATAAATACAACGTCCAACAGACAACAGTGGGACCGGCCGTCGGGTGTCCATAGGCTTACGATCTGCCTGGCGGAAAATTTCCCTTTATTCCTTGGAAGAGCACGATCACCCAGTCTTCCCTACAAAATGGGTGATCGCGCTCTTCCAAATGTGGAAAACTTGTGGTTGAACTTCGTCAATAATCGAACAGAATCTCTAGTTAATTTAAGAGAAAAGGAAAGGAGGCTTCGTTCTAGTACCGGACTATAATAAAACATTTAATAAAAATACATTTGAGGTTACATTAAACTGAAGGGGATAATCACAAATATTCTCTTTAATATTATGGTTTTTCTTCATTAATTTTCCGCCCTGATTAACACGAAAAAGTATCAAATTAATAAGCGGTTAAAAATATTCTCAAAGTAATTTGCAATATTTCACCGACTTTTTCCCCGAGCAAATGAAAAGCCATTGTATGGAGGACAATTACTCGGTCCGAGTTCTTCGAAAAACTCAATAAGATTCATGTTTTCCAGCTTTTCCTGCTTTTTCTGCAAACAGAATACAGCAAAAGGATAGCTTGGCTATGATAACCATTTATTTACGTATACATAACCAGCCTACATATTATTATGTTGCAGAAAGTCATCGTCAGAAACTTCATCTCCTGGTTAGGCTGTCTAGAGATTGTGTTTAAGTGGACTGTATGATGTATTATGTCCTGTTTTAATACGCTCTTCTTAGACTAATGTCTAAGAAATGCGTAAAATAAAAAGCACATTTTCGGGTTTTGCCAACAAGAAAATGTGATGACAATAAGAAAGAACAAAAGAAGAATGAATGTCAATTAAAATGAACGTACAATGAAATCTCCTAGCGATATGTACAATGTTCTCAGTGCACTATACTTAGTACAAATAACGACAAATAACAATTTTTTTGCCACCTTTTCAATATATATTTTCAATATATATACAAAGGGCACATGTAATTCCGCTCCCCAAATCTACCAATCCCACCTCGTTCTCGGAATTCCGCCCAATTTCCATCCTTCCTTTCCTTTCCAAAGTCCTTGAATCCCTTGTCAACATCCAGCTTTCGTCATTCCTTTCCACAAACAATCTTTTTAACCCTTTCCAATCCGGGTTCCGCTCCGGTCATAGCACGGTTACGGCACTGCTGAAGGTAACAGATGATATACGTCTTGCCAGAGACAACAGGCAGCTCACTGTGCTGACGCTGCTTGACTTCAGCAGTGCCTTTAACTGTGTTGACTTTGACATCCTTTTAGCCATCCTCAGCTCTCTTAACGTATCTCCTCTTGTGATAGAATGGTTCGACTCCTATCTCCGGGGACGCCAGCAGTGTGTGCGCTCTGATGAGAGATCCTCTGATTGGTGCAAGCTCACTGCGGGCGTACCCCAAGGTGGAGTCCTCTCCCCTCTCCTTTTCTCTGTCTTCATTAACTCTGTCACGGAATCATTGTCATCCCGCTACCATCTCTATGCAGACGATCTACAGCTTTATAGGCACTTTGGAGTGGATGAGTTTGATTCTGCTGTGGACTCCTTGAATGCCGACCTGCTTCGGATTCTAGATTGGGCTCGTCACTTTGGTCTTCTGGTGAATCCCAAGAAATCGCAGGCGATGTTAATTGGCAGTCCGCACTTCTATAAGTTGCTTATGAAGCATAGAGTGGTCCCCACGGTTGTCTTTGATGGCATACCTATTGCATACTCAACCACCGCTAGGAACTTAGGAGTGCTCTTTGACTGTCATCTCACTTGGGCTGCTCATGTCGGTGAGGTCAGTCGACGAGTCTTTGTAGCTTTCCATTCGCTCCGCCGTCTCCAATTCTTCCTTCCCCTTAAAACTAGAACTACTCTTGCTCAGACTCTCCTACTTCCCCTACTTGACTATGCGGATGTCTGCTACTTGGATGCCAACGAGGAGCTGCTAGATAAACTCGAACGACTCCAAAACTTAGGTATCCGGTTCATATACGGTTTACGCAAGTTTGATCATGTATCCAGCTTTCGACATGAGTTAAATTGGCTCCCAATTCGTCTTCGCCGGAATGCACATATCCTTTCTCTTCTCTACAAAATCCTGCACAGCCCATCCTATCCTCTTTACTTAAAAGAGCGTTTCCAACTATTGCACTCTGGAGTGAGACCTGTAAGATCAATAAACTCTCATCTTCTTCACATTCCTGTCCACAATACTGGGGCTTATGGGGATTCCTTCACGGTGCACTCAGCCAGGCTGTGGAATGCACTGCCGCAGAGTATTCGTATTAGCCCATCACTTAGTATTTTCAAAAAACGGTTGAAAGAGCATTACCTATCAATATCTTAACTCCCTGATAAGTAAGTTGTCATTAGGTATATATTTTAAGTAAGTAGGTACGTATTTTCCTTTCATTGTTTATGTAGTTTATTCTTTTCATTATTGTCATATATATATATATATATATATATATATATATATATATATATATATATATATATATATATATGTATATTGTATTTTTGGGTAGGTATTTATATTATTATTATTTTGTTATTTGTGTAAATATGTATGTAGTATATTATATCATGTGCACGTGCGTAGACCCGTTTCACACCTCCGCTCCGACTCCCCAAGGTTTGCTGGAAGAAATCTCTTACAGAGATAAGCTCGCCTTTGTACATGTACTTTCTTTTGTTACCTTTCCTGTACTCTATTCTTGTGTGTGCAATAAAGTATAATATATTTTTATCTTGTTCTGACTTGTTAGATAAGCTTAATCTCCTCGTCTTTCTCACGTACCCAGTCTCGCCGAAGACTGTCATTATTTATTCATGGGCTCGCACAAACCATAGACAAAATTCGCTGGGAAGATAGAATCAGCTATCGACAGTACTTCTGTTTCCTCGTTTTCACGCTTTCCCGGAAATTCTATCCAACAGATGTTTCGTTTAAGGGCGACGAAAATGTTTAAAAAGTTTCCTCGGGAAAAGCAGCTTCGAGGGAAGAACAATGTGCTCCCCTGTTTTACACGTTTCAAGTTGTTTCAGTAATGGTGCAGTAGTGTGTAGTGCAGAAAGGGTGTTAGTTGTTTTTATTTATCTACAGGGTGTTAAGGCTGGCGCCTGACCCGAAAGCTACGTTTACTGGACACCATAGAGATGAATCTTGCTAGGCAAAGCAAGCACCGCGATTTGTATGAAAACCGAAGTGTACCGATTTCTTGCTAACTACTACGACGGAAAGTGGAAGGAAATGTGTCCTTTTCTTTGGGTGCTCAACATGAAATAAACTCATGCCTGTATACCGAAGGAGTAGGCAGAGACCAGGGTCTGTCAATTGCCACGATCCTGACAGACTTCCTTCATTTTCATTCTTTCTTTCTTCTTTGCACGCACGCCGGTTTCGGGTACTTTTTATCTCCACTTTAGGTGCTCAACTTTGTTGTGTACTTACAGTTTATATTTAAAGTAAAAGTACCCGAAACCGACGAATGTGTATGCAATGACTAATGGTTCTCCGACATTACCTCTAAATCAGGTGTTTCAAACAAAATTTTATTCTCTAATAGTTAGTATTAAAAAATATACATTACTTTTCATTGTCCTAACAGGCCGTCGGTCACTGTTTTTATGATTTTTCAAACTTTATAGCATCAAAAATAATAGCGCACATGAGTGTAAATTATCACTAGATATGATTTTATTTGAGCTGTATTGAGTTTTGGACAGTAGAAAATATACCGAAATGCCTATCACTGAATGGGTTAGCGACGTCGGTCGTCAAAATTCTAGTAATGCGATTTGTAATTTCAAAAATGCCTACTTTTGCCCCAGCTATTCGCTCTCGCAGCTCAATAAGTCACCCGGCCTTAATGAAGCGTAACATTTTTGTCAGGATCTTGGCAAGTGTAAGCCCCTGGATTACACTAATAGTGTAGTGGTAGGAAATAATAGAAAGCTTATAAGGGAAGGCAGAGTATGAGGCGGAAATTATAAGAAAGCAAAGGCTGAAAGGAAACGATTCCGTGGCGGACATGTAAAGAGGGAAATAAAACAGGGAAATAATATTGAAAATTGTATATAATTGTTAGTTAAGTAAGTAAGTTAGTTAGTAAGTTAGTTAAGTAGTTAGTTTATATAAAAAAAAAACTTAAACAAGAACAACATCTTTCTCGAATACAGAGAAAAAAAAACTAGTTGTAGAAATTAGAATAAAAACGTGTGTAGTACAATAACACCTGTACGAATTAAGACGATGTATGTATAGCTGTCAGTGGAGTTAGAAGGAGATACATGGGAAAATTATAAAAAGAACACATAAAAAAAGGCATGGACCCAGAGTCCATGGAAAACAGATGTATTTTATAAAAAAAAACCCAGGATTTCCACTTGCTACCACAAATCGAGGTTCGATTGTGCTTAGAATTGCACATAAACTTATTAAATGTTAACATAAATTATAGCCTTGTGTATAGCCTTATATGAATTAACATAAATAGCCTTGTGAATAGTTTCTACAAAAAGTGTAGAATTTTGAGATGCAGTTCTGCAAGAAAATGCAATAAAAAAGTGCAACTTTGAACCTCAATACTTCCTATGCCGTTGATATCCCAGCCATCGTTACTTTAGAAAGAAGTGTTCTTAATGATGTAGCAAATACGCGGAGAAAGGCGTTAGTAATTTATCACCCGATTTGCGAAGTTATACAAATTTAACTTAAAATTTTGCACGGAACAGGCTACGCAAAATCGTTGCTGACGTCACCATCTTTTTCAATCTGCGCTTTTATTAATGATTTCTATTTTTATATCTTTTCGATTTCAGCTTCGGAAGTCACAGGCTTATTTATAAAAACACGATTCCTCTAAAATACTCCTCAGAGGCAGTTTCAATAATTTGTGGTTACGTCTTCCTATTTACCACATACGGTTTTAGCCGAAGCGAAGGAGTGTTTTGAGGAATCGTGTTTTGTAAATAAGATTGTTAATAAAATCCACAGACTAACGGGATGGTGGGTTGCCAGCCAGATAACCATGGTGGCTGTATCATATTATTTCTGCCATTTTAGTATGTCACCAGGAAGCTTCGCTCTGTTCGTGGCCACTAGATGGTAATCTATGGCCACACCTTTACCTGGTACCCGCGATACAGGCTTACCTAGTGTGGGGATCTCAGTTTTACATCTACCCGCTCTTTTTCTTAAAACTGTTGTTAATTTTAGTTTGTGATTGTAATTTGTTTGTTTGTAAAAAAATAAATAAAATAAAAATGTATCTTGATATATTTGTGAAACGTTTAATGTAAAAAGTCCGCATAATTTGACTATTGAGTGAAGCTTTATCAGCAAGGCAAGGTTACTAAATGACTTGGAATCTCGTAGTCAAAATCTCATTACATATTTGTATCATCGTCAGCCATTTGACGACCACTGCAGGACATAGGCCTCCTTCGTGGATTTCATAACCATGAGGGGTTTTGCCATAATCGCCACGCTTGGCAGGCGGGTTGGCGATCGCAGTATGCGGTTAAGACACTGCTGCCCGTTTCCTGGTAATGAATTTCCTTGGTCGCCTTCTACGACATCTACAGAAGGAAATGGAGTGCTATTCTTAATGCGGCGCCACACGGAACATTATCATTGCATATTTGTATACAAATGGACAATATTATGAAACATAGCGCTTGCAAAACGTTGTGTGTATCTAAGCACAAATAAATTAAGCTAGGACTAATTACTCGGCCACATTATGAATTTTACAACATGTTGAGCATGATACTTAATACAGTTGAGGGGTGATATATAAAATGAAGTGGTTTTATTGTTACCAATTGTATAAGCCTATGGGTATTGTCCTAAACATTGACAATAGTGACAAATGATACTCTATTTACATACATACATATATACACAAACTCCCGCCTGTATTCCAGAGGGGTAGGCATGCGTGAATGCAACGACTTTTGAATGTTGAGGAAGCGAAAGTGATCTGTCAGGATCGTGGCAAGTGGCAGTCCCTGGTCTCTTCCTACCCCTCTGGGATACTTTAAAGGTGTAAGGTCATTAAATACAATTCCACTATTATAAATTAATAATATTTTTGTGAAAATGTGTGTGACTAATTCGACCTTCTAACGTTTGTTTCACAGGTAAATGAAAGTAGGGATAATATTTTTCTATAAAAACGAAAAACGGTACTTCGTAGAAAAACAAATATAATATATATTTTACGTTTGCACGTACTTTAAAAAAATATAACAGCAGCCCATGTCGGAATATTCAACTCAGGCTCACAAAGTTCCTACCTATTTACTGAAAATAAAGTGAAAACAGAACTAATTTTTTTAGGACAATGCCCATTTGACTTTATATTTACGTATTAAAATATCAGTCTACAGTAAAAGAAAGTAACATATAATTTTTTTTACTAAAGATCCGATCTGATCTCGTATGAATGAAGTAGGTGGTTGGAGAAAAATAAAATAGATATAACATTCATTTGCATCTACACACACACACACACGCACGCACGCACGCACAAGTAACAAAAATCTAAATTGTACAGTTACTTGCGCGACAAAAAGAGTAACAAAAATAAGCACAGGCAAATCAACAGAGAAGACGAGAGAGCAGATTCTTTATTCAATAAGAATATAAAAGAAGTCCGCAATTATTTCGCGCAGAATGTTTCACGGAACTGAATAATGGCTTTCAATAAGCGCCGAGACGAGAGAGAACAGTTAGGCTGCTGTTGGGAGCCAAAGTCCTGTCACAAAAATAGTCATTTCATTACGTGCCTCTGGATCTGTTTGTTAGGCTTTATGAAATGAGGCTGTAAACAAGCCCATATTTAGTTTTTTGATTAAAAAGTCCTTTTGCGAAAAGGGAACTGGCCGTTGGACTCTGTCATGTAGTTTACTTTAAACGGCAGATTTGTGAATTTTCTGAAAGAAAACATCGTGAGGAAACTTGATTGCCTGAGGTGTTCACGTACTTCAAGCGATAGAGGCTTCCAATCCACGTTGGGCACGCGTGGCAATTAAGCTTTACCCTGTCTCTCTAAGAAGGCCTGTTCCCTGCACTGGGTCGTAAATTGACTGCTCAAAGTAGCAAAACTCAATGGAATTTACGCTCTACACTTACGATACACAGTAGTCGCGTGATAGGAAGATACGCCAAATATTGATTAATTAAATCCCTCATCTACGTTGTTAGCCGCCATTATGTACAATGGCTGTATCTGACAAGACTAAAATGGCGGATGCAACTCAAATTTCATTTCTTTTCCTGTGATTTTTTTGAGCCAATTTTAGTTCTTTTCATATAAATGTCCTTTATTAGAAAGCAATAATTACAGAAAAAACAGACACAAAAGAAAAGGTGCAATTAAAAGGTGTAATTAATTAATCAATTACAATTACATAATGCCTGCAACCATATTGGAAAATTCTCCCTTTTGTTTTCCGCCATGTGCACTTGCCAATGGACTCCATAACTCTAGGCCGACCAGTATGAACTCAAAAGCAAACCTGAAACGAACTTTAAAAGACAGATACCTCTCTATAAACCCAAGACACGGCAGCTGATGTTTGAAAGAGAGATTCACTAAATACCTGCTGCATTTGGCTAGAGTTCAGAATGGCAGATGCAACTCAAATCGAAGCTTAATAAAGTCTTTTATCTACACTCATATCATAATCTTCAAATTAAGAATTCAAAGATAAACACATATTGACAGGCTTTAAACAATACATAACTTTAAAGAAAATAAAAAAAAAGTGTAATATAAAGTTACATTAAAGGTCAGATTTTTCACTTTATGTTACAGTTATTTTTTTTAAAGTGTTGCTGTGATCACGGAACAAAACTTAATTTTTTTTTAATATCAAAAGTTGACTCTATAAAAAACCCTAATTAAATTTTCGTGGTACCAAAAGTGCAACTAAAAATACTTAAAATTGCGCGCGCAAAACTGAGTGCAGACAATTGAATGTCAAGATACTTTTGTCGAAATTGCGCCATTTTGTTTCAAAAATTTCATTATTACACTCATAATGATGATAAAGTAGTGTATGAGACTGCACATAACTTGGTATTAAAACACTCGCGAATGCTATTAAAAAGTTTTTTAAAATCTCGCTCGTGTTTTAATAACCCTCATTATATGACAGTCACATAAACTACTATTAAGGGGCTCCGCAGAGTAACACTAGCGCCACCAAGAGAAAAATCATATCTTTTTTACTGATCGTATTTGCAAGAAGTGTCTGTAAAACGTCTCAATCATGTTAATAGTGATTTTTAGGACCCACGACCGAGAGCCTAGGATCAGTTACCTCCGACTAGATAGCATTTATGCCAAAGACGACTGCTTTTGACGTTAATGCTATCTAGTCAATAATGACCAACCAATGTAAGACCACGCAGGTGAATGGGCATCTATTAATAGAATAGTCAAAACATACAACACTTACCTTATACTTTAGATATATTTACACTTACCCATGCGTCATTTAGGGCACTGGCTCTTAAAATTATTAAGGATGTTTCAATTAACCGTTAAGGGTAAAATTGTTGTTATGAAATATTTTTTTTTCTCCTTTTCCTTTCAGGGATTGTTTATTGAACAGTCCTTGGACTAAGCGTTCATTCGGATTGTTTATTTAGTTTATTAAAAACCATATTGTAAGACGTGGATAGCGGAGCTGGATGTACAATTTACTATTTTAATTCTAAATAACTATTCAATTTTTGTACGTTTAAGTTATCCGTTCAAAATACATTGTACGAGTACTTCTGTTTGTTGTCCCTAATAAAGAAACAAAATAAAAATAGTCCTAGGTTTTTTTCCTTAGGTTCACGGCCATGGGTCCTAAAAATCACCATTAACATGATTCAGAATATGTACCTACAGAGAATTTTCGCAAATATGATCTGTAATTTTTTTTTCTCCCTTGGTGGCACTAATGTTACTTGGAGCCCCTTAATTTTTATTAAGGGGCTCCAAGTCGATAATTTTACAGTATTTTTATACTGTAAAATTATCGACTTACTCCCTATTTCTTATATACGAAAAATCTGTTAATTCGCTGTTTACAGCTGTCAGTTGTCCAAAGTGCATACATAAAAGAAACTGACAGCTGCTGTTAACAGTAGATTCTAGACTGTTAGCGTACGTCATCAAATAGATTGATGGTACGAACAACATCATCATTCAGCTACAAGAAGTCCACTGCTGGACATAGGTCTCCTCCATGGATTTCCAAAAAGACCGGTTGGAAGCGGCCTGCATCCAGCGCCTTCCTGCCACTTGAATGAGGTCATCTGTCCATCCTGTGGCTCGTCGTCCTACGCTGCGCTGGCCGATATGTGGTCTCCATTCGAGAACTTTTCGGCCCCATCGGCCATCAGTTCTGCGTGCTATGTGCCCCGCCCACTGCCACTTCAACTTACTGATCCGCTGGTACGAACGTATTTTTAATTTTTGTACAATAAAGCGTAACAAACAAACAAACCCTCCGTTTACTCTTGACGTTATCGAGCTGTCGCTGGGTGCACTCGCCGATGGATTGTGAACCCCACAGCTCCAGGCCGACCCGCGCGTACGTGTATGTCATCGATATTATCGGCAGGAAGTACGTCAGCACCATGAACGCCACGTTGTAGCTGCAGAGGAAGGTTGAGGGTTATATTTTTTATTATAATCAACTCCTGACAACGTAATAACAAACCGTTCATAGAAATAGTTAAAACACTGGAAGCAATAAGCCATATAAAGTTGTTTGTTCGTCCTAGGTTTATTTCGTCCTAGGATTCATCTGTCTTATCAACTCAAAAAATATCAACCCCTATTATCAATTTATTGACTCTGATAGTATAGGTATCACAGAAGTTTTTGTCATCAATCCAATCGGTCAGTCTCTCAATACTGATGATCGTGGCTGCTATGATGGGGTTGAGTGTAGAGTGCTTTACATCTAGACCTCTCGTAGGTACGCTGTGTGGACCGCTTGGTGAAACATAAGTGTTGTTTCCTTGGTGATGTGGTCACTCCATTAAGCGGGTGGTCTGTCTCGAGCTCTCTTTTTCTCCACTTTGTTCGTCATTGCACTATGTTCAAGACCATTAGGTCATCGTTTTTGTTTACACCCAGATAAAAGCTGAATGAAACGTAATACAGATTGTTTGAGGTGAGGACGTACCGGAGTATTTGTTTTATTCCCACCTTTTTGAGAACTAGTCCTCAGGCTTTTGTGAGATGACTCAGTCTGTCAGTTTGATGCGAGGAAAGACTCTTCTTGCCAACTGTACCATTATTAGGGCTCCGTACCTTAAAAGGAATATAAACGGAACCCTTATAGGATCCGCATCCGGCGATCCGTCCGTCCGTCTGTCTGTCAAGACCCTTTGTCTTATAAGCCTTCACTGGCAGCCAACGTGCTGACGAAGACATTGAATGCCATTTACCTATAATCGAAGTTCGCTTTATCTTCCAGAACCTCGCCCCAAATTTGAAGTTTTAATTCCGATCGTTAGGCGCAAGCCAAATAAGCTCTGGCGCGGGTGCGGACATGGTACGGGCCTTTCCCATGCCATTAAAATTTCGTACTAAAATGGAATAGAAATAAAGTCGACATTTGAATACACCGAACGGTACTGCGCAGACGACGGTATGACGTATCACCATCGGACGAAGACCGTGACCGATCGCCCCCGTCTTCGTCCGATGGTGACAAGTCGATTACGACAACAGACTGTTCTAATCGCACTTGCGTCATGTCATTTCAGCGCCATGTCCTTGCCATGCCCGGAACATATCATACCATGGTGACATGTAAAGGAAACAAATAAATATAATTTCATTTAATTTCATTTCATTTCATATCCGTGCCATCTCCGGGTGATGTCCGCGCCCACGCCAGAGCCCTTATTATGAAGCAGCTATATGTTCGGAACGGTCGTAAACATCGCGCTTGAGCCCGAAAATCCTGCCAGTGGCAGGAAATTTCGAAACTGTTAAAAAAAAACTGGCCAAGTTCGAGTCGGACTCGCGCACGAAGGGTTCCGTACCATTATCTATACAACCGAGAAAAAAAAACCGCAATAAATCACGTTTGTTGTATGGGAGCCCCCCTTAAGTATTCATATTTTAATTAAATTATTTATTTTTGAAGCGAATATAGAACTACATATTCTGTGAATATTTCAAGCATGTTATTAATGTCGAGCAAAAAATGGAAAAAAAAATACGTTTGTTGTATGGGAGCCCCCCTTAAATATAATTTTATTCGGTTTCTAGTATTTTTTGTTATAGCGGCAACAGAAATACATCATCTGTGAAAATTTCAACTGCATACCTATCATGGTTCATGAGATACAGCCAGGTGACAGATAGACAGACAGACAGGCGGACAGTAAAATCTCAGTAATAGGGTTCCGTTTGGCACCCTTCGGCCACGGAACCCTAAAAAGAACCGTATTTGTCGCTAGATTCGAGTGAATTATCGGGCTCAAGCGGGACGTTGCTTCGCATATATTCGCTTCATAATAAGGGCCCAGATATACGACTTGCGCCTATGATTTAAAATATCAATAAGAAACCTTTATGGATACTTTTGCCCAGTCAACAGAATAAGTTTGAAAAATTAAGCATATTTCGTGACAAACTGGAAACTTAGGCAATAAACTACAGAGTCCTAGTGTCAGCATTGAAGAGAATTTTATTGAACTTCAATTTACATATATATATTATATATATTTAGCTGGTGTGAATATCGAATAAAATAGAATATTTAAGTAGGAATTTATTTTGCAGCCTTAGCTTTCTTGAAGCAGCTTTTATTCAGTTTCAAAGTTCTTTGTGATCAGTGTGTTCTTAACTCTATTGAAACAAATCCAATGCTGCGTGAACAATCTGGTTAGATTACAGAGTACGCAATATCCAGAGGCGCTTTCAACCACGATCCCATAGACGGCTTGTTTACATAGTAATATCACTTATTTACTGTCGTAGACAAAAAACTTTACGACTTTGAATTGATCTGAATTTTCCACCGTCATCAAACAATTGGCGACCTCGTGGCGCAGCGGTAGTGCATCTGCATACCATGCGAGAGGTCCCGGGTTCGAATCCCGGCTGGGGACAGAAAAAAAAACTCCAGGTCTTGGATGTTTACATGTTTGTGATGTAGTTGTTTCTGGTTCCCGCGACACGGGGTATCCTAGTGTGGGGCCAGAAGCAATGTATGTGCCTATATGTAAATGTTTATGTTTAGTAATGGTTGATAGGTAGAAAATGCTTGTAGCACTAAGTCCGCCGCATTACCACTGTAAAGTTCTAACTTACGTTCAATAAACTTATTCATAACAAATTGACAGTGGGGTAAGTGATAGAGTTTGTAATATTGAAATTAAAATTCCACTTAACAAAAGAAATCATCAACACATACGAACAGTACATAAAAAGGTAGGTACTTTATCCTTTCTAATATTATAAACGCGAAAGTTTGTATGTATGGATGGATGTTTGTTACTCTTTCACGCAAAAACGGCTGAACGGATCCGGATGAAATTTTGCACACAGATAGATAGTCTGGATTAGCACATAGGCTATTTTTTATACCGTAAAAATACACACAAAAATACCACGTGACCGAAGTCACGGGCAACATCTAGTTTGTAATAAAAAACTGAAATAAAAAATAAGCAACAAACCTTACTGCTGAGCATTAACTACTAAGCAGGCGGGACCAACCTAAGAAGTTACATTGCTGAATGTGGGTCTCGTCTGCTAAGTAGTTAATGCTTAGCAATCGGGTTGTTGGTCACTTTTTATTTCAGTTTTTAATTTTTGTCTTTTAGTGATTTTTACTGATTTATTTAAAGCCTATTTATTTAAAGTCCGCGTACTGAGGTTTTACATACATTACACGTGATTGGCGTAGTTAAATAAAATTAAGACCCGAGTGTAATAAATTAAATATGACAGCGCCATCTAGTGACTCATGGTTGCACTACAATGTTACTTAATAGTGATTTTTGTTTTTTTGTTACTTGTCTGTTCCATGAATGCTAATTTAATATAGCCTCGTTTGATATAACTCGCGCAGGGATGACGAATCGGTTGAGACCTTATTTGTCAAAATGAGGGAATGAGGTTATGAGGGAACATAGAATCGGACGTACTTACTTACATACATACATACGAGCTAAACACATCAATCACCCTCCTTTTGGGCTCCGCCGCAGTCGGGTAAAAACTGATTTAGGTATGTTAGCGACAAGACACTAATTCCAGAGTCGGTAGTAACAAGTACTTGAGTTAGCTACTATTAGCGCAATTGCAGAACGTTGCCCTTATATTCTAGAGGTCGTGGGATCGAATTCATGCAATTGCATGTACCAATGACTTTGATTTCTAAGTTGCATGCCTACATTTGTGAATTTGTAGCCATGCCACTTGCTAACTGTGAAGGAAAACATCGCGAGGAAAACCGAGGTTATTATTGGCAATTTCAATCGAAAACCTTGAGCGTTTGACACAGGTGTGCAGCACTTCAACATTTCGCCGCTAGATGACACGACTGAATTAATTCCTAGTAGTAATCTCCATAGAAAGACGCTCGCGCTGCCGCACACACACAGTCTCATTCCCTTCGCGTAAGCACACGCCGCCAAACGCACACATATATAGCCGAATTTCGAATGCGTCGAGCGAGCCGAGCGGTTTCTACTTTTCGCCAGCCCGCCCGCGTACGCGTAGATTGAATAGACTTCAATCTAATGCCTTCTTGTATAGCATGCGTCATTACAAACAAAAAAGATAAAGGTAGGTACATCTCTTCAAAACTTATCTATGCTTTGTAGAAAGAATAGCTTTCAAACAAAAATCATATGTTTAGTAAGTGCGTATTTATTTACCTACCTACTTATGAAATAGTACATGTTTTTGCACAACAACAGGTTTTTATGTCAAAAAGTGAAAAAAAATCATCTTATCTTTTTTCAATAAAGTGAATTTGACTTTGATTTCACATGGATGTATTTCGGGACTCAGTGGCAGAATTGGAACGTAGGAAGCGACTTCCCCATATGAAATAAAACATATATTTCTAATGCCAATTCCATGGAAAGTAGAAATTACGACCATTTTAATTGTTATCCGGATTTTACGTCGTTAGGGTTGTCACGCTCTCAGATAGTAATTTATAATCCGGATCTGATTTGATTTTGAAAAAAATATGTAAATACCTGGTGCCGTTATTATTGATATTAATTAAAATAGTAACATGATATACATCGCATATAACAACTTTATGTAAACTTTATGTGACGTGAAGAATTTATATAGGTACATAAAGTTGATCAGCGAAAAACACCTAGATAAAATTGTTGTCCCATTTTGATGTTACTAACTTGAAATTTTCTATACGATTAGTTTTTTTGCTAAAACCGACGGAGAAAATCGAAAACTTGGAGAAGCTGGTCTCCATGAGTTTCTTTTTTTTCAACGGCTTGGGATAATGGTAACACTTAGGGGTGGTCTTTTAAAACAACATAAACTCGTTGCATAAACCCGAGATAGGACGGTGACGTAAATTAATTTTTATGGCAAATTTAATAGTGCCGATTGAAAAGTAAAATTGCTTAAATTTTCAACCAACACCTAATGCAGGTTTTGCCACCGGGCCCCGCTGGTCTAGCGGCTGGACTAATATGGTATCAACTTTATAGTCACACAGCGTTTGAATGCTAAAATAACTAGACGTGTGAAAATTCTTGAATTTTTGGTTGTTCTAATTTCGGTCTTAAAGATTTCGGTGCTAAAAGATTTCCAAGTTCCACATATGGTGTAAACTTGGAATTTTCCATCCTTACAGGATGATCCCTCAAACCGATAAGAAAAATCTGACTTGGAAAATCCGGTCTCTACAGCTTTTTTGTCAAAGCCTGAGAAAACGGTAACATTACGGGGTAGTCTTGTCGAACAAATGTTGAATAAGACCTTGGGTTGGATGACAACGTTAACTTACTTTTTACAAAATGGCGTAAGTCAAATTTCAAGCTGGCTCCTAAAAATTTAAAAATTCTGATTTTTATCTCTGGCTCCGTTTTTCTATGAAAATTAGTATTGGAGGTTTTTGTGGTCGCTGATGACTACTCTGCGCCATGTATTGAACGCAGGTTTGATGACTTCCAGCCTCCCGAACAAGCCGGTTTCCGAAAGGGCTTTAGTACCATTAGACCACATCAACACGTTGCGGCAAATTATACAGAAGACTGAGGAGTATAATTTGCCATTATGCTTTGCGTTTGTGGACTTTGAGAAAGCCTTCGATTCAATCGAGTTATGGACAGTGCTCGAGTCTCTCCAGCGTTGCCGTATTGACTATCGGTATATCGAGGTGCTGAAATGCTTGTACAACAGTCCACTATGACCACAGAACCACTATGTCGGTCCGAGTACAGGAACAGAATTCGGACGCAATTCCATTGAAAAAGGGCGTAAGACAGGGAGACGTTATCTCTCCAAAAATGTTCACAAACGGACTGGAAGATACCTTCAAGCTTCTGGAATGTCAGGGACGCGGCATCAATATCAATGGCAAGTACATCACTCACCTTCGATTTGCCGACGATATAGTAGTCATGGCAGAAACGATGGAAGACCTCGGCATAATGCTCGAAGACCTCAGTCGAGTTTCCCAACGGGTGAGCCTTGAAATGAACATGGACAAAACGAAGGTCATATCGAATGCTCGTTTTGTGCCCACCCCAATAACATTGGGGAACTCGACTCTCGAAGTTGTAGACGAATACGTCTACTCAAGACAAACAGTCCAACTAGGCCGGTCCAACTTTGTGAAAGAGGTCGAATCCAACTTGGCTGGGCAGCATTCGGGAAACTTAGAAAAGTCCTTTCGTCTAATATACATCAATCACTCAAGACAAAATTATACAACCAGTGATGACTTAAGGCACTGAAACGTGGCCTCTCACTATGGGCCTCCTAAGAAAGCTCAAGGTCACGCAAATAGCTATGGAAAGGCCTATGCTTTCTCTACGATATCGAATCAGAAATGATGAGATTCGTAGAGGAACGAAAGTCACCTTAGCCCAGCGGATTACTAAGTTGAAGTGACAGTGAGCGGGGCACATAGCAAGCAGAACTAATGGCCGATGGGGCCGAAAAGTTCTCGAATGGAGACCACATATCGGCAAGCGCTGCGTAGGACGACCAGCCGACAGATGACCTCATCCAAGTGCCAGGAAGACGCTGGATGAAATCCGCTTCCAACTGGTCTTTTTGGAAATGCATGGAGGAGGCCTATATCCAGCAGTGGACTTCTTGTGTTTCCATGACTCGAGAGGTTTCTTTACAAAAGCTGCTGAAAACTTAAAATATAGTGTAAAAATACAGAGGTTTTTATAAACATTTTAAAATAGTGGAAATTTTGATAAATTTGAAGCTTGGATTAAGATTTTGGCTCAAAATCTTTGAATTTAAATCATCGACTTTAAGCATTTTTTTATTTTATTTTACACTACGCGCATTCACTAAAGCGGTTTCAAAAGGGTGAATATGTGTCATCGCTATCGTGCCTGTGTGGCCAATAGTCCATTGAGCAAATCTGACTCGATAATTTTTTTTCTATGGTATAACACAAACAAAATTATAAAAATTTTAAGAACAAAAGCAAAATAATTAATTTTTTACAGAAGAAAAAAAAACATTTCAAAATGGATATTGACCAAAGAAATAAAACAAAAATTATGAAAATGAAAAAAGACTTCGTTGCTAAGGATGTTGGTAAAAGAGCTACAAATGGATTTGAGTGCTTATTTGGCCTGCATCCTTGTTTCAGCACAAAGACTGATAAATATAATTATTAATCAACAGTGCCTCCTCGTCTTAACTTATATTGGTATATTATAACAGATTAATCTGTTGATAATCGTATTAATAGTGTAATTCATACCATTTCTATTATTTCATTCCAATAGCACAGGAAACATACAGCATTTAAGTGATTTTTGGCGTTAAAGCTGATAGTTAAAAACTATCTATACTATAGTGCAGGGAATTCTAGTTTGATTGCGTTGTGTGGACGTTATTATTATTATAATTTTGGAACTCCCCACCGACGAATATTTTCAAGATACATTACACTATTCATTGTGACACTTAAATAAAAATATGTAATATCGGTAAACCAGGAACGCAGATTTTTGTTTAATCTACTGTGTGATACAGTACTTCTATTTCTATTTGGTTACTTTTTGTTACACTTTTCCTTTTTGTTAAGGTTTCAGTTGTTTTTTTTTTGTTACGTGTACAAAAAATTACCTACTTTCTTTTGTTGTCATTATAATTACGGAACCCAAAAAATATTATGCGCGTTAAATTATATATTTAAATTACGTTGTACCTAAAAATGAGCACCGAATAAATCTTGAATAAAAAAAACCCGGATTTTGTGCCAACCCTAGCAAAAACAATTGAATAGGATCAACTTATACATGTCATGGAAGTGTGATTTATATTACATGTAGGAAAGGTAAAGAGCATAATTATTGCAGTTTAGATAACTTATCCCAATACAGCGGAATTTCGAGAAAATAAAAAAACTAAAAACAAGTACCTACACACGTATATAAATTATAATTCCTACAAAATTTTTAGCATTACGCCATTGATTCTTCTAACAATACTTCCGCATGTACAATAAAATACGTGATAAAAATATACAGCGTTTTATTTTATTTAAAACAGAAAAACATGTCAGGCAGATAGAAAAAAAATTCAGAGACGAAATCTACACAGATTCGTTTTGTATGTTTAGAAAAGGTTCTAAACAACATTATTGACACAATTCATATAATCTATGTAAAATATTTTTCTATATATCCGGATGGGAACGACCGAGCCGAGTTCGATAGCGCTATCTTCTTCTGTCGCTACGGAAGTGAGCGGTGCGGAAATACTAAGTACTGTAATTCGGCTTGGTTCACTCAAATGTTATGAATCAAGTATTATTCGTAACGCCCCAATCGAAATTATTATTTACCAACACATTATTTACCGCCTATGTACCCTACAATCTAACGTGGAGGCGAAGTGCGAGCGCAAGGAGTGAAACAAAACTCAATCAAACTAAAATGAACCTTAAATGCTAGTAATTAGAGACTACAAGGCTCGAGCAACAAGTCTGGCCGCGTGCGGCCGACCTAATCGCGACAATAAAAATGGATTATAATACATAGGTAGTTAGGTTTAATTTTTAATGAACCTCACTTTTACCGTGATTTAGGCACAAATAATAAAACGATGTTTCGCTTAGGTTGGTAATGTTACAATAGCTCGGATGGGAAGAGGCGTCCCTTGAACGGCAGAGAGCTCTTGGTTCGAATACTAGTAAATGATCGGTTTCCTTTTTACTTTTCTTTTTTAGTTATTTACTTAAATAAAAAAATACAAGAATTGGGATTTTATATTGTATGTTTTTCTAACGATTGAAGCTCGATCACTACTACAAAAATCAGTTGCCGTGCGTTGGTCTTGCAAACACTCGAAAATGTCTCCACCGATTGGACTAATAGCTATATAATATTTTTTTGTTTTGTTCGGACATGGGACGTGGGGCGAGGGCGCGGAAAAGACCCATCCCTTCAGGAGCCTGTTTCATAGAACTACAATTCATTGTGACTATGACAATTCGATGTACATTGCAAAGCCGATTAACCCACAGATTAACAAATAGACTCTGCTGCCCAGTGTACTTCGAATTGTCATAATAAACTACGAAATTATAGATTTATGAAACTTGACCCAGTACATTTTGTACGAAAGTGAATTGGAAAGATGCGGCGTCTTTTTCGGTCCCTCGCCCCTGGCCTACAATCGGTAATTTTGTATGAGAATTGCTACTTTGAATTAATTTCACTATATGGCGCTCGAGGTGAACTTTGGAAGGTTGATTTATGATTGATAAATCGCTTATGAAAAGTTACAATGAAATCAATGGTGATGCGAAGAGCGCCTGCTCACAGACAACAGGCAACGAGTAGGCTGGGCGTTCCTCGTAAGGCGTAATGTGATAAATTGATGAAAACGTTTTTTCTGAATGAGTAACTATTGTTCCTGTTAGTTTTAAACATTAACATACAAGATTTTGATATTGCCCGTAAGACTGTATAAGCTTAAACGTAATCCACTGCGCATTTAAAATGGTATATAAATTCTTAGCTTTTTTTTAAGCATTCTTACGGAATATATTTACTCATAGAAGGCGTAAGGTTATGACAGTTGTCAAACATCCAATAGGGAATCAAGGAGTTAAATTATATCATATATTAATTTCAACGGTCTGCCATATTCCTAGAGGATGTCACAAGCGATTCAAAAACGTTTGCTAGCCAGTTCCAGCACACTGTAGCCCCTTAAAATCACCAATCCGCTTTATACACGCGTGGTGTTTAACCCCATACTCGCCTGTGCCGTGTCCTTGCCCGTTATAAGTTACTTAAAAATAAAAATTCAACGTACTCGACATTTTTTTTTTGTTTTAATTTGAAACCATTAACCTTAAAGCTGCTGTGAATATTTTTTAGTTTAGTAATTTAATTATGGCGACGAAAATTATGTGGTAGTTTTTTTAATTGTACCTATTATAATAGGTACATTTTGCTAGGCATTTAAACCCCCTCCCAGATTATAAATACCACATTGTTGACGTGCCAATCTTACTGATTTCAACCGTATTTACCTTACGGTTTATTTACTTACATATATTCCAGTCTAGACTGAGTCGTGATACCGTCGGGCCATTCGGAGAAGCACACGCGTCTGAAACAGAAAATACGATTTTATTGCCAACGGAATTGTAGTACATTTCAATTGCTGATACTGGCTTAGTGTTAATGTATTCCTTTCGCATCGAGTCATATATAGGTAGGTACTTAATCTAAAATTACATTTGGATATTCTTGAGCAGCTCTTAGTAATCTCAGTACAATTTTTTTTTCATTTTTTTCAAGAACTCATTTTTCAAAACCAAACCATGAGTTTCTAACAATCCGTGAAAATTAACGAAAACGCGGGCTGTAGTTAGCACGTTTTTAATTTGATTTCTTTTTTTTTATTTAGCCGGGCGGCGCGACTCATGGCCGTCACACTAGCCAGTCTTTATTCAAACACTATTTGCGTTCGATTTCTTTAGCGCTGAACACTATGTTCCAAATTCAAAAAGTGCGCGGCAATGATAATTGTGGCGCACTTATAAAGAGGATTAAAAAGTCATTACTGCCCGCTAAAAGTTTCTTATAAAAAACACCACCTTTGGGTGCACTTAAACGCGAACCAAGTCATCCTTTTCGAATAGATGGGATGAGAAGGTTTATGAAACACGGCTCTGATAGTAATTTGAAGATTCAAATAGAACCACCTTCCTTATGACCTGACTTTGAGTTTTGCTAAAGTGAAGGACTGTTATGTTTTTTGCGCGTATTTATGTATGTATGTACAAACATCTGCAAGTAAGGCGCGGAGCTCACTGATCTGGCGTCTGGCTCGAGCATGTCGCGGACATCATTCTATTTCATTCAAATACCGTACCAAACATACGGTGACAAGGTTATTATTTGAAAACGCTCAACGGCCTTTCGTCGGACGTGCTATAGCACGCCATTTCGGCGCCCGCGTCCGATTGCAGTCAGTTCCAGGTCAGTTCGCAGTCAGTTCCTTCGCTCCACGCCTTTTAGTAGTCATGCCCGAGCCATGCCTGCGCCATATCCGCACCAGGTCCGTGCCATGCTAAATCAGTGGGCTCCGCGCGTTTGTTGTATGAACCCCCCTTAAATATTTATTTTATTCTGTTTTTAGTTTTTGTTGTTATAGCGGTAACAGAAATACATCTTCATGAGATAAAGCCTGGTGATAGACGGACGGACGGACGGACGGACGGACGGACACCGGAGTCATAGTAATAGGGTCCCTTACCCTTTTGGTAGAGAAACTAAAAATAACGACGGATCACGATGAATTTAGGCTTTGTTTTAGACTTTTTCTTAGTCTGATTTTTGAGGAAAAGGATATCTTGACACAAACCAATAACAAACTGGTGACAATCACATAAGGACGTGCTTGGAACAACCGGGTTTTAAATGTAACAGTTACGTAAGTTTCAAGTTGTTAAGTTTTTCATTTAATTAAATTACATACATAAAATATATTTATTGATACTTTTATTGCACTTTAAAAAATCATGCAATGCGGCGGACTTAATGCCATAAGCATTTTCTACCAGTCAACCGCAGGAGGTAATGGAAAGAGTTGGTATGCGTGCAAAAAAAGGAAAAAGTTAATATATATTCAAAAATATACTTTTATAAAGTGTAATTAAATAAACTTACACATTAATATAGACTTACATATACCGATAATATAATAATATATTATAATATAATATAATATTAAAATACAATAAGCCTGTATATCACTAAAAATACATAGATAGAGGGTTAGAATATATCTACACACTATAAGAGGTCAGGGTCACACTCACGCCTGCATCCCGGAGGACGCCAGTTTCGGGTTCTTTTCATCTTGCCCTTTGATAATAGGTACATCCCTTAGGCATTTGGTCGAAGTATGTCCACCTGAAACGTCCCTTAAAAGGCTACCTACATACATTCTAAGCTGCATCAATATTTATAAGAAAACTTTAGACCAAATATTTTCTCATCAAGAAACTTATATTAATGTTTAATGAAGTTTTGTTCAAGTAAGCCCACAGAACACAAAAAGAAGCCTATGCCTTATGTATTTACGCTGAAATGCTATTTAATAACTCAGTACAAGTACGCCTTACATAGTCTGAGGCAAAAATATTCAAGAAGTAAGTCCTACTTAAGCTTTGACACAATTTCAATGTAAAATATTGAATTTTACGCCCAGTAGCGCATTTACAACGGCTTAGGTTATTAAGTTCCATAAATCTTTTAAAAGAAGCGTTGTAAATAAGCGGCGGTAGCCTAGTGGGTAGAACATTGGACTCGAGCTATTTATTACAAACTTGTAGATGGTGGCGAAACACACATTATGTGTGGCGAGATTTGCCTTCGTATTCCAATGATATTTTAGCAGTTTTTCATTGCCTAAAAACGCGCATAAAACTACGTTTTCCAATAATGAAACCTAGCTAGATCGATTTATCGCCCCCGAATTCTTCATACCAAATTTCATGAAAATCGTTAGAGCCGTTTCTGAGACTCAGATTATATATACAAGAATTGCTCGTTTAAAGGTATTATTAGATAGATAGATAGATTTTCGCGATTGTATAGCCGAATAAAACCCCTAATTTTCGGAAATAAATGAAAATGTTGTTCCACCGTGTATAGTAAAGAGTGTTATTAGTTTGTTATATTAAAACTCATGGCATGATAAAAAGTACCCGAAACCGGCGTCCGTTCATGGAACGACTAATGAATGTTGATGAAGCGAAACTGATCTGTCAGGATCATGGCAAGTGGCAGTCTCTGGCCTCTGCTTACCCCTCTGGGATACAGGCGTGAGTTTATGTGTGTATGTCTGTATGTAAACTCATGACATTTTTTTACAAATTTCGAAATTTGGTATCTTGATGTTTTCGAAATAAGCTTAGGTCTCGCATTACAAAATTAGATCAAACAACAGTAAATGTCGAGGAATGTTTCTCTATGTTTACTATATCTAAGTAAATAAGTACTTACTTTGACAGTCAGTCAATAACTATTTAATTACGTTGATTCTGTACAAATAATCCGGGATAGGTACAAGCGCGAGTTCATGTTATACTTTTTTGTTATGTAATACTTTCCGTACAAATTTGTAGGTACCGAGCTTTTCCCGAACTTTAAAGACATTTTTTTTTTATTTAATTACAAATGTATAATTTTCAGATTTTTTCCTGTAGCTGGAGTATAAGACGATATTACCTGCTAAATTTCATAGTTCTAGGTCAACGAAAGGTACCCTTTAAATTTTGATTCCGTTGAGAATGTCGAAATATAAAAAAAATTATTGCGGCATAAACGGCCGTAACTCCTTTTACTACAACTTTGAAGTTTGATTTTTTCACAGCTTCAAAGGACTTTGAACTCGCAACCTCCATGCGTTCCCGTCATAAAGGGTATTGACAGACAGATAGACGGACGGACAGACGGACAACAAAGTGATCCTATGAGGGTTCTATAGAGGGAACTCTAAAATTATTAAAAACAACTATTACTAAACCACTATAATCTATTTACCTCAAACTGCGGTGAGTATGGATAATAAGAAAGGTAAACTCACGCCTGTATCCCGGATGTGTAGACAGAGACGAAGCTTTGTCACTTGCCACGATCCTGACAGGAAAACTATTTTCTTCTATGCCTACTTGACTTGTACCATTATCTCTTACTTTCCTTTTAGGCAAATAGTACGTTCAATTAGGCTTACACCTTAGCTTGACGTAAATTTTATATGATAGCCTTTCTCAGCGCCATTTTCAATTAATTTTGTTTCTCTAAGACTTATTTTACTTTCTTTAATTAAGTACTTAAAAATATTAGTAATTAAAAAGCAATCTTTCACAAGATCAAATAAATGGGAATTAATGTATTTTTAAAAGAATTGAGGCAAAGATAATTATGTTTCAAAAGCAGCCTGTATACGTCCCACTGTAGGGCACAGGCCTTCTCTCAGAGAGAGAGTAAGGGCTTAATAACCACGCGTGCCCACCGCGGATTGGCGATTTCAAGCGCTGAGGTATGTGAATAGCTCTGACACCCAGGTTTCCTCACGATGTTTTCCTTCGACGTTAGCGAGTGGTATTGCTACTATAACTTCACAAATGTACATAACTTAGAAAGAAAAGTCATAGGTACATGCCCGCACTGGGAATCGAACCTGGGTCTCCCGCTTCCGAGTCCAGTGTTCTACCTACTTGGCTACCACTGCACAAGATATGTTTATTTTATTTCGATCGGCTTTTACGTGGGAGTACCTACAGAATTTTTTTTGAAATCCGATCAAAGCCAAGAAATTGTTATTTAAGAAATTAATGACCAAGCATAAGCAAACAAATTTTCAATTTTAACCATCTTATTACGACCTACCGGGATGTGGCGCTGTTTTCTATACAGACACTAAGCCGAGCTCAGTAGCAGATGCTATATGTTTTTGTGCTATTTCACTTGTTGTATGTATATGGAAGGGTCGCTAAGAGACGTCCTACCCGGACATTCTTCGACCAAATAAGATATAGTGGTTGTCTGAAAGAAATTACCTTTAGTAATAAGGCCGCCAATTGTACTGTACTATATTATTGTTAAATGCTCATATGTAATTCCTGGTGTACATACAATAAAGAATATTCTATCTATCTATATCGGGAAAGGGCAAGATAAAAAGTACCCGAAGCTAGCGGGCGTGTATGCAGCGACTAATGAATGTTGGTGAGGCGAAAGAGGTCTGTCGGGATCGTGGCAAGTGGCAAACCCTGGTATCTCCCTACCCCTACGGGATACAGGCGGGAGTTTATGTAATGTATGTAACTCGTATCAATGCTATATTACTAAATCATCAATGACTGGTTGGTCTAGCGGTACCACGTATGATTACGATGCCGGAGGTTGTGGGTTCGATTCTCACTGGGGGTGTCGTACATTTATACAAATGACTAACCCCTAGTTTCTCGTACACTAACACGCTGTTAATCTGCTGTTAACAGCTGTCAGTTGACCAAAGTGCATACAAAAAAAAACCACTGACAGCTGTTAACAGTAGATTAACAGCTGGTTAATGTACGAGAAACCAGGGGTCAGTCTGGGTGTTTGTGATGTCCTTGCCCGGTTACCATAGGGTATCCTAGTTTAGGACCACGACAAATCATTGTGTTGCGTGGTAGTCATTATTATTACATCTTGTTCTTTTTGGTCAATAAATTATCTTATATTATCTTATCTTATCTTACCTGCTGGTGCCATCGGGTAACGGATGCTCGTCCGTGGTGAAGTAGATGAGGTTCGGGCTGCTGATGATGGAGCTGCCGGCCCAGATGGCGGCCGCTATGCCCAGCGTTGCCCTCTTGCCCAGTCTGGGCCTTAGTGGGCTCATGATTGCCACGTATCTGCCATTGAAAGAGCATTATTAGGACTACCATACAACGTATTATCGAAATACACAAAATTTGAAAACTATTTCTTCATAAACCACTTTCAATGAGCGTAAGTTAACATATTTTGTTATATTATACAAATCAATTTAACAGTCTGGCAGGCGTTCGGTGGACAACGTGAAACACGAAATGTATCAAGATATATATTAATATACCAAAATATACATTAATACGCCAAAATATATCGAGATCTATATTTCGACATATTTTGGTGACGTCATAGAAATATATATTATAGCTACGGCTGTGACGGTCTTTGTGCGTGATGTGAATTCCAACAGACAAAGAGAGAGATAGACATACGACAAACAGAGACAAAACTTACAGATTTATTATAATGTATGATGGTGGTCTCCGAAACACATTAAGGTATAATCGAAATATCTCGACAAAAATTGCCAGTTAACATTTAAAATAACTTTTTAGCAAGCATTTAATATTTAGGTTTTTTTTATTAAATAACTTTAATAAAGAAAAACCTACATCTGAAACAAAAGAAAACCTTAGTTAATAGTTCATTAGTCGAGCATTTCAGTTTAAATATCAGTTCGAAACATTTCACTATTGCTCTAGTTACTTAAATAAATCGAGCTAACATTTCAATGATAAAGATATAAAAATATAAAAGAAAAAGATTTATATTGTGTAGTCCCAGATCTCTGAGCTAGGTAAAATACCTGTGTTAGATCAGTGCCCTCTCCCAGTTTTAGATAATAAGTGGCATAGCAGTATGAGATAAAAAACCAAAAATAAAATAATTTATTAATAATTTATTTGAAATTAACAATAATTTACAGAAACTAGGAGGTGATTGCGAGTGTATGTGTGTGTGTATGCGTGTGTGTTTTTGTAAATCTGTGTATGTATGTGTGTGAGTGAGTGTATTATACACTTGTCACAGGGGTCTCAGAACTCTCAGAAGGTCTCCAGTGTCAGAGTAAGATAACTGTAACAAATAAGTCTTCAGAGTGGTTTTGCACAATCAGCATCCAGAACATGCGTACGATATCTGATAGGCTTCAAAGGTATGACCTTTAAGACAGCGCCCTGAGCACGTCCTATTCCTAAAAACGTAGATTTTCCTGACCCACCCAAGCAGTGATGCAGTAAGTGCGAAGTGATTCAGTTAAAGCCTTATAAACTGATATCAAAATTATATTCTTTTTGTTGCACTAATCCGTGCTGAGGACAATTTTAAAAACCTATTTAGAGGCTCAAAGTAGGTACTCGGGGCTGCAAGTGATGTAAATTACTTCAGACAGATGTCACTGCTTGTACGTAATACAGAGAAGGTTGTAAAGAGGTTCGAAATTTCGCCGATGCCTGCACTGGCCCATTAGCTCAGATGGGAGAGCGCTGGCATGGTTAGCGAGGTCGAGGGTTCAAGTCCCGGCATGGGTGGAATTTTTAGCCTCTAAATAGGATTTTGATATCAAAATGTCAAAATCTACCACTCGACGAAGGTTTTTGAAAACGGCCATTATCTTCTTTACCCTGCCTTTCAAGATATTAATATTAGGAGCCCAGTTAAGTTTTTCATCTATGATGACACCCAAACCAAATATGGTTTGTGACTCTTTGGATAGCGAAAAACCGTTACAGTTTGGCACGCCTCCACATGTATGCGCAATTAATGGGAAAGTTTGGAACGGATTGCGTTCTGCTAAGAGACAATGTCACATATTAATGTCAATTTAGTGAGACAGAGCCATTCCATAACAGTTTTAAGGCATTTTTTGGCATGAATTCTTGCGCTCTCCCAAGTGGGACCATCAACGAGTAGGGTTATATCAGTTAGATTTTGCCGTTCGGAAGCGATAATTGGCATAGCTCATTTATGTATATCTGGAAAAGGGTCGGCCCGAGTATACTGTGGCACGCCGTAATTAAGTATTAGTTCCTGCTCATCACTGATAAAACTCTAAATTTTTACACACGGTTCTTTGTTGACTTGTTCCTTAAGTAACCATTGAAGATGTTGAGATCACGAATTCAGTTACATTAAGACATTTTAGTCAATATCTAACTATCCCTTATCCACTATCCTATTCTTTACCTATTAATTAACGTTTGACAGTCCCTCCCCTTCAGCTTTTTTTGACTAAGTTAATGTGGCTTTAATTAAGTCAGTAAGTAACAAACAATAGTAGAACCACAAAATTACCTACAAGTTACGTGTTCCAGTGACGTAATTTTAGTAGCATGAAAACAATAACAACTTCGTTTAAATAAGATGACATCCCAGGTGAACGCTTCGATGAAATAGGGGATGTGTTAGCAAAGAGCAAGTTAAAAATAAGGGAATACTGGCGTGCGTTCATGCAGCGACTAATGTGTTATGTGTGTGTGTGTGTGTGTGTGTGTGTGTGTGTGTGTGTGTGTGTGTGTGTGTGTATTTATGTGGTTGTATGTTACATAAGATTGACGACACGTAACATCAAAAGATAAAACACTTATTAATCCCACCAAAAGTTGCCTCGAAAAGTTAGTGCTTAGACTAATTAATTAACGCCGCCCACGAACTAAATAGACGAACAATAACGAACTTAAATGTTCTTGTTTCAGAGTTGAAGAGCCAAATTAAGTGGTATTCACAAAATATGAAACTAATTTCCCGCCGAGTGATAATTTAAGGCTTTTGATAAAGTAAATGTTGTTCCTGGGCGCTGCCGCTGTCAGTTACTTCTATGAAGCTAGAGCCGCTAAGTGAGAGTTTATATTTCACTTTTCGCTCATCTAGGTACTTATTTTAGGTGGCCAAGGAAGCATAAACCTACAGAGGACGGTCTTCTCAGGCGAAAGATACGCATACTGGGCCGCATTCCACCTATCATTTATAGTTTATTATGGCAACAATAAAAATATAATAATAACAACTTCCACACAACATAATCCTGGCTGTCCACTTGTCCTGGTCCCAAACTAGGATACCCTGTGCTATTGTAATCAGGCAAGGACATCACAAACATATTATACGTTAACACGTATAATATGTTTGTGATGTCTAGCGGTAAGACCAATGAGGCAGTCTCATTCACAATTTATAATTCGACATTGCTAAGACGGTTTGTACTACTATTCAATGCTCTAAGGTTTGTGCAATTAGTCCTCCTACTTGTTAACCCACAGAGTCCTTCAGGACTCTTATTATGAAGCAGCTATATATTCGGAAGGGTCGTCAACGTCGCGCTTGAGCCCGGCAATTCACTCGAATCTAGCGAAAAATACGGTTCTTTTCATAAATAGTTTCCATAGTTGAATAGTTTAGCGGAATAGTAATAGCTATTTAAAAAAACCGTATTTGTCGCTAGATTCGAGTGAATTGTCGGGCTCTAGCGTGACGTTGGCGACCCTTCCGATAATTTCGCATTATTCATAATAAGGGCCCGGCTTTGCAATAAAAGATTACACCAACCCGCCTGCCAAGCGTGGCGATTAGCGCAAAATACCTTATGGTTATGAAAACCACGAAGGAGGCCTATTTCCTGCAGTGGACGTCAAATGGCTGATGATGATGACATAAGAAACTACAGAAGAAACACATAACAATTAAGTGTTAATTTAACAAAAATCTCACAAGTGTCATTTATGTCATTTGCTAAGTTGACAGGCTAATCAGCTGTATTAACTACTGACTTTTGCGCAGTCATTGATCGAGCACTTTATTAACATAACACTTTCATTCGCTTAAAAAAGTATAATACTGATCATAACTTCCACATAACACAATCACTTGACCTGGCCCCAAACTAAGATACCCTGTGCTATGGTAATGTGATGTCCTTAGAGGCAAGAACATCACTAACGTGATATATACTTCTGAGCTAAACTTTCGTAAGCACTGCACACTATTAACTTGATTCCGGAATAAAATAATGAAGTGCCTGTATTTCCATTTCACGCGCAAATTTTTCCTCCGTCTGTAAAAGCGTACAAAGTTTCCAACTAAGCAGGGTGTGAGAACTATCGCCATAGGCAAGAAATTATCTAGACAAGACCAGGACGTGAAACGTCTTTCATTTCGGTAGTAGGGGGTCACTAAGACTTGCTTAAAACGCCTGTCGCCTCGGTGAGGGCTGTAACTCTGCAACTACGTATCGAGTGCAATACATTTATATATCGTTGAGTAGAGAAAAGTAGCCATTACTCGGACCCTCTTTTGTTGTTCCGCTAGATGGCCAGTGCCGCGTAACACATTGCGCAGTTTGAACTAAAAATTAACGCTTACTTATAGACGTTTCACGTTAAACCAATTTAACCCGACACGTTAACCCGATGGCTGTATGATGATGGCCAAATAAGAGAGATATTTTCTTCCACTTTTCGTCATAATAGGTAGTAAAAAAATCGGGTGCTTACTTATAGACGTTTCACGTTAAACCAATTTAACCCGACACGTTAACCCGATGGATGCTCTCTTATTTGGCCATTTTATATTATTAAAAGCGCCGTGTGGCTCCGGGGCTCCGGCCTACTTTATACTAAATTGATTCGAGAGTCTCACATTCGAGAAGTCGTATGTTAGAATCGAATGACTTTGTTGTCTAAGTTACGTACATTCGTGAAGCTGTAGTAGCAATACCACTAGCTGACCTCAAGGAATCATCTTGAGGAAACCTGACTTACTGAGGTGATTGCATACCTGGTCACCTGTGCAAATCCGCGGACTTTTTCTCTGAGAGAAGGCCTATGCCCTGCAGTGGAACGTGTATACATATCAAAAATACTGAATTAATTGATAACACTAATTGATTAGTCAGGTGATGAAGAAAAAAATGGTGTACCTCAGAAACCTGATTTCGTAGGTGTACCGGAACACAAAAAGTTTACGGAACACTGGCCTAGCTAGATTTATGTCTATGACTGTCGCAGTGTAACTCATCGGACGTTTACAACGGACGGCTGCAACGGAGTCAAAGATAATACGATCAGGCGGGCGAATCTCAGATGCTTGTCGCCGGAGTTATTGCTGCACTATTGTCTCTCGTGGGATGTGAAAGACATATTGAATCGAATTGAATTGAAAAATTCTTGAGGGCACTACATAAAATTTGTACAAAGCCGAGCATAAGACTGAATAGTATTTTTTACAGCTCATCCACGTTGATGTTGCGCCGGAAAACATTATGGGAGTGATTTACTACGTAAACTAGGATCGATTACATACATAATATAATAATACACATAACACACACACCTACCTTCGTAAAATGTAACATATTGATAAAATACCTTTTTAATGCAAACTACATACAACTACTATTTACATTCATAGATACTGAATATCTCTATAATCGAAGTCCAAAGTAATTATTATGGACTTTACACTTAAACACGTCGACAGATGGAGTCTGGCGAATGTTCAGAGGTATAAATTATATCCTATATAAAGGCCAAGATTTGTTGACGGGATCAACCAGAAAATCATCACACTCTTCAATGTGCAAAGGCATCTTCACGGCACTATGGACACAGCCATACCGCGATGAAAAATACCATCAGCGCCACCTAGTGTTAAAATTTGTGAAACATAGTTTCTGTTCAGTGCACAGTTTGGTTAGGTTAGGTTATGCCACAGGTTATTCTACCTACCTACTACTTCCTACTGAGGTTGATTGATTGATGAAATAATCTTGGTTAGAATTTGATGGTATATGACAAGACTCACCTGTCTATGCTGATGGCCATTAGCGTGAAGACAGAGGCGGAAATGCTGAGCACGGCCACAAACTGACAGAACTTGCAGTAGAAGGGGCCGAATGGCCAGTCCGAATATAGCATGTACGTATAGTTGAATACCACGTTGAAAGTGGAGACCATGGCGTCAGCCACCGACAGGTTAACTGTGGACAAAAAAATATATATAAACATAAACATTTACATACAGGCACATACATTGCTTCTGACCCCACACTAGGATACCCTGTGTCGTGGGAACCAGAAACAACGACATCACAAACATGTAAACATCCAAGACCTGGGGTTTTTTTTTGTCCCCAGCCGGGATTCGAACCCGGGACCTCTCGCATGGTATGCAGATGCACTACCGCTACGTTGTGGAAGTTTATTATAGAACACTACACGCAATTATAAAAAAAATACTCAATTCTAACTTTGAAACAGCTTTGTTAAAGTTTATTTGTGGTGTAAATACTACTGTTATAAGTACTAGGCTGTTTTAAGTAAAATACTACTGTTATAAGTACTAGGTAAAAAAAGTAGGTACTGAAAGAGAAAATTTCTTCTGTTCTGTACGTTTTATTAATGGCATCGGTTTGTGAGCAAGGATAAAACAAGGATTGATATTTTCCAAATTTCTTTTCTTTTTATATACTTGTCACAAAGAGATAGCAAATAAAAACATAGATTTAAAAAAAAATACTGCTATGGCCGATTGTGAAACGTGCTACTCAGAATTCTCAAACTCAAAATAATACATCGTGTCTTTAAAAGCAGTCCAGCACTAGAGGATCACCAGCACCTCGAATCTAGTACCGGGGCCCTGGATACACAGCAGCAACATGATTCATCGAATTCGTTCTGTTAGGGGCCCATTTGGCTCAAAAAAATCCCCGATACCTCCCCTACACCTCATAACAAAGGCGTAAACTTAAATGGAGGATTTGACTCCTACTATCCTAAAACCTTTAAAGGTGCCAAATACTACCTTTCCAATCACGTATTTTATAAAAGAAAAGTTGTCGAAGCATTGAATTAACATTTCTGTCATGGTTGTTGCTGGCAGTTCTTTGCAGGAAGAAAAGAAAAATACCTGCCAAGCGCGAAACGCGCACGAACGGTTCCATATTTGAATATTTCGAGCGTCTACCTGTTGTCGTTATTAATATCGAGCATAATGGGCAAAAAAATCACGTTTGTTGTAGGAATTTTAAAGCGTCTACCTGTTGCCGTTATTAATATCGATTTTATATATTTATTTCCTTTTTTTTTAAATATTTTTTGTTATAGCTGCAACAGGTATACATCATCTGTGAAAATTTCAATTGTCTAACTATCACGATTCATGAGATACAGCCTGGTGACTGACAGACAGACGAGCAGTGGGGTCTTAGTAATTGGGTCCACTACCCTTTAGTTACGGAACCCTAGAAACGAAATGTGGACAAAGAGTCCAAAGCCTGAATTCACTTCGAGTGGAAAATTAAAATTTGGAATAAAAAATGGAATCTGGTTGATAAGAAAGTAAAATGAAAAACATAACGAGAAAATCAGCTGTCAATTTCAGATCGCGCGCAAGTTTCGATTTAATTTTGCACAAAAAGACGTTTTAAATACAGTTGTTAAAAAAATATTCAATGCCTTAAGGCATTCATTTATAAAATGCTTATTCCTATTGTCTATGTATTATCTTTGATGGTCCAGTTACCCTAAGAATGCCGAGGACGTTTCAGATGAATCATAAAAATCCGATAATAACTGCGAGTTTACAAAACAAAAGCAGTGGTGCGTTAAATAAATAACGTTACATTTTTTTAAGTCTGTAACGTTATTTTACGTTACTAAATAGTAACATAACATTATTTTTTTTATCTGTCATCGGCAATCTCATCTTTGATGATCTGTCAGGATCGTGGCAAGTGGCAGACCCTGGTATCTGCCTACCCCTCCAGGATACAGGCGCGAGTTTATGCTATATTGTGTTACCGGCAATCTTTTAAGAACACATGTATTATCTAGAATTTACATGTAGAGAAAGCTTATAGTTGTGAAATATATTAACTTGAACATCAAGCAATCGTTATCAGGTGCTTTACTGGCATTGTGGTTAAGGACTCTCTACCATTGTAGAGGCCATGGGTCCTATTTCCGCTGGAGGCTTACGTATTTAAAATTAAATAAAGCGTTTTAGTAATAATACTAGTAACTTTCACACAACACGAGTAATAATCCTTTTATATAAGTAATTTTTATGTAGTTGTGTTTATTGTATTATAGTGTGTATTTTATATGTATTTGGTATGTATCTTGTTATAATAACTATGTAATTTTATTGTAATATAGTTTATATAATTATTATTATTTATTCTTCTTTGTTCTTGCAATAAATCTTTCTTGGCACTACCCCTTGCACTATCCACATAACCCAAGGTTAGCTGGAAGAAAATACTTACTAGTATTAAGCTCGCCTTTGTACAAACACCTCTTGTGCAATAAAGTATTTTTGAATTTGAACACAATCAACCCACAGTCCCAAACTAGGATACCCTGGATAAGGCCGAAGTCTGTACTCTATGATCTGTCGGTTTCAATAAGGCGCTCTTCTTCCCCAGCTATCTTTAAAAGCAGGGTTCACGATCTATATCTATCACTGTAATTTATTAAATAGTTCAATTATTATTGTTTTCCAGAATGTAGGTTGTCTTTACTTTTGTCCTCTGGTATAACTTGATTGTAACTCATGTAACTATATGTATATTTATAATTTTATTGTTACACCTATAGTATGTAAAGGTTTATGAAAGTATATTATTATTAAGTATAAGTATGTAGATAAAAATTCATATTGGCACCTACTACCCGTCTCACTTTTCCTTCAGCAACTGTCCATCGTCGGTTGCGTTTGATTTCATGTTTGTGTTTTTTCTGGTGCAATAAAGAATATTCTTATCTTATCGATATCGTGTAATTTCGTTTTCTGTCCATATAGTCCAGACAAAATAGACTTTCTAGTTTTACGCCAGAAATCCAGCTTGAAACTCAGCACTTTTTTCGTCTATTTTAACTGGACTAATAATAAAGTGTTCTTCTACTCTGCTCCACACAGTCTGTCTGGATGGGGATTACAAAGTCATAATCAGTCGGTGCATGCTTAGATTCGAACCCGGGACTCAGGCATCGGTGGCACCACAACGGTAGAATGATAGACTGACAAGAATCATGTTCAAATCATGGGCTCGAATCGGTCGGTCGGTCTATCGGTCGTGGGTTCGAATCCCGGACTGATGTTGACTTAGTTTTTTTTTTTCTTTCTTGGGTTCTTTTATCCTTATAGATAGTAGCCCATTTCCTTTTCATTATTAGGGCACAGAGACTCTCTGTAATCTGTGCCCCCGGCATCGTGTATCGTGATCGGAGCGTGTTTCCGACACGACCGGTTTTCTTAGAACCCGATTTTCCCCAATTTCTTTCTACTCCAAGATTGTTTATTGGCAATTTTTTTGGCAAAGACAAGATTGTTCTTTTCTAGACCTATTGATTCACGTACTTATGTAAGCAGTCTATATACGCCCCATAGTAGGGCATAGGACTTCTCTTAGAGACAGTGGGCTTAATAAGCACGCGTGCCTACCGCCGCCGATCGGAAATTTGAAGGGCTGAGGTGACGATGTATGTCTGCCTCGTTTTGCTCGACATTTGCTCGATATAGTTAATTCATGTTATTTCTTCCTTAATTATCTCCTTATTCAAACCAACACAGCATTCCCTTCTCAATTCTGTCATTACATCGCCTTTACCTTGCATATAGTCTGAAAAGTTTGTTCAAAATCAAGTTTAGAACTAAACTGTTCCAAATTCAGTGTGACGTTTGTAGTTTACCCACTCTATCGTGGAGTAATCGTAAATCAAAGTGAATTGTGCCGAGTCGAGCGCTTCGCTATCGCCCGGACTAACTTCGCTTTGTTTCTATCGTTTTTCCACCCATAAAATTCATTCTCAAACTCAAGCTTTTCAAGACTTTACAGCGTAAATTTGTTTTTTATGAATATAAGAATATGTTCGACATTGTTGCCTAACCGCCAGGTCCTGAATTGAAAATTCAGAGAACGTGTAAGATTTGATAATCTTGATATATCTTGAGCATGTTGACTTGATATCGTTCGGTCGCGATATTTTTAGAAATGTAAAGCGTAAAAATGCGTTTTTAGGGTTCCGTACCCGAAGGGTGCCAAACGGGAACCTATTGCTAAGACTTCACAGTCCGTCTGTCTGTCTGTCTGTCCGTCCGTCTGTATGTCTGTCCGTCTGTCTGTCTAGCCGTCTGTCTGTCTGTCTGTCACCAGGCTGTATCTCATGCACCGTGATAGGTAGGCAGTTGAAATTTACACAGACGATGTATTTCTGTTGCCGCTATAACAACAAATACTAAAACAGAATAAAATAAATATTTAAGGAGGGCTCCTATACAACAAACGTTGTCTAAAGCCAACGCTCACCATCTAGCGGCCATCTATGTAACTTTCACAGCGCCGATATCATGTCGTTAAATGTCAAGATTAAACGCTACTTGTTGGTTTCTATGCATGGCGCTGTTCCCAAATTCGATCTTTATCTAATGTTGTATAGATAATGGCACGGAACCCTTCGTGCGCGAGTCCGACTCGTACTTGGCGGGGTCCGAATTAAACAAATGTATAGTCTATTCATCCTTACTTGTCCAATTTAGTAAACAAGATTCTACCCGCAAAGTATGACTTTTTAGTCGAAAACTGCCTTATTCCCATAATTGAAGTAACCTGAGACACCATTTTGGATAACACGCTGCTATGTTTATAAACAAAGTGCACGAACTTGCAAGAAATTATCTAGTTTCGGCATCAAATGTCAATTTTGAGGTTAGAATATTGTTTACTAAATTGGACAAGTAAGGATGAACTGAATGTATACGTTTACAGATTTTCTTTAGCAAAATTCAATTCAATTCAATTCAAATATTTTTATTCATTGTAAAAACAGAATGTTTACTTAATGAACGTCAAAGTTGTTAGTTTCACAATTATTGGATTATGTGGAGAAGAAGCTAATAAAGAAACTCCACATTTATTCTTTTCAAAACACGTTTTAACTTAATTAACAGAGTTTTCAACTTAAAATATTAGTCATGAATGTGTTGAACACTAGTCACAATCGTCCTTTAAATAATATTAATCTACTGTTTAATGCCAAACATCTTTGTCTTCTAAATAATCCTTGATTTTATAGTAAGCCTTTTTGAATAGAATAAGAATAGAATAGAATAGAATAGAAAACGTTTATTTGGGACCAACACAATCAATCTAAAAAAAACAGTTATGGTTTAGCGTGTGAATTACGTTATACATAATTTCGCTTACTTAGTACCTTAAAAAAGTATAAAATGGCACAGAATGTGCTTAACACATTTTTTAAATCGCGTTGGAGGTAACTCTAATATATCTTGAGGAATTTTGTTGTATAACCTTATACAGTGCCCCGTAAAGGATGTGTTAACTTTTGCAAGTCTAAATAGTGGAAATGACAATTTATGTTTATTTCTAGTATTAAAATTATGGTAGCCACCAACATTTTCGAAGTCTTTGATATTTTTTCTAACGTACATAATATTTTCATAAATGTATTGACATGCAACTGTTAAGATGTTGGTTTCTTTGAAGAAATCTCTTAGCGAATCCCTACTACCTAACTTGTAAATAAATCGGATGGCTCTCTTCTGCAAGATGAAGATAGTCTCAATGTCTGCTGCCCGGCCCCATAGTAGTATACCGTAGGATATAATACTATGGAAGTAACTAAAATAAACAAGCCTAGCAGTTGCAACGTCAGTGAGTTCCCTAATTCTTTTCACTGCATATGCTGCAGAGCTAAGTCTGTGTGCTAATTTTACAATATGTGGACCCCATTGTAGTTTTGCATCAATTGTGATGCCCAGAAATACAGTATCATCTACAAATTCTAGTTTTTCATGAACAATTACTATGTTGTTCTCAACTACTCGTACGTTAGGTAAGGAAAACTTTATACATTTTGTCTTTTTAGAATTTAGCAGCAGATTATTTGCTATGAACCAATCTAGTACTTGCAAGAGAGCATTATTTTCATCGTCAAGATTATTTTCTTGTCTCCTTATTTTAAAAATAAGTGACGTGTCATCAGCAAATAACACTATCTCAGACATTTTGTGTACCATAAACGGTAAATCATTTATATAGACTAGGAAAAGGAGCGGCCCTAAGATAGATCTCTGCGGGACTCCTATTTTTACAAGTGAACCCGTGGATTTAATACGATTTACGTCTGCTTTTTGGACCCTTCCTTCTAAATACGATCTTAAAAGATCTAAACCAACGAACCACGAAACATTTCGAAATAGAAACAAAAAGTATAAATAAAGTGGTAAAAGTGCTATAAAGAATATTATTATCTTCTTATCTTACCTCTGTAAGTACAAAAAGTACTCACTTTCGTTTCAAAACCCTCGTAAATACCAAGGTTCCACTCTACAGCGAGAACAAGCAGAAAGTGCACAAGCAAAAGATACGCAGCCATTATAATTTAACAGTAAAGCTCCTGTAAGCTTCGCCTAAAATAAGGTACAATGACAACTGCATGATCAAGTTGATTTCATTTCATTGCCGCTACAAGTCTACGCGCGCACACGCGTCAAACCTTCTAGGCGTCAGTAGTATGAAAAAACATGTCACGTGACCCGACCGAGTATCTGTATTGTACTATAATGCAAAAACAGAATAAAGACCTAATGATTGCAAGCGATAACGTATCAACGTATCAACGCTACGAATAAAAAATCGGACAAATGCGAGTTGGACTCGCCCACCGTGGGCCCCGTAAAAATTTGTAGGTACTTACGTATTATAGCAGTTTTTTTAGCAGTTTTTTTCGAGCTTTTCTTGAACTTCAGTGACGATTTTTTTATGATTTTAATACATTTTGTTCTTAATTTTTCCTGTAGTTGCAGTATAAGACGATATTACTTGCCAAATTTCATGGTTATAGATTGACGGAAAGTACCCTATAAATTTTGATTCCCTTGACTGTCGAAATATGTGTTTTTTGGGGCATAAACGGCAGTATCTTTTTTTTACGTTAACTTAGAAGTTTAATTTTTTCACAGCTTCAAGGGACTGTAAACTTGAGTATATGGTTTTAATTCGATACCTCAGCGCATTCCTGAGATAAAGGGTCTTGACAGACAGACAGACGGATGGACGGACGGACGGACAGCTAAGTGATCCTATAAAGGTTTCGTTTTTCCTTTTAATGTACGCAACCCTAAAAAACCATATAAGTATTTCTTCCTACAAAAATCACACTCAAAAACAGCCCCAGTCCTTTCGTTTAGTCTTTACCAATGAAATGAGCGCAAGATGTGCTGTACAGTAAATCACTTTGTGATTGGTTAATTCTGTGCGCCAAGCGTGGCGACGCGAACGGTGATTGGGCGAGTAAGTGACAGCGTAACTGATGGTTGGTTTTACACAAAAACGTCAAACCATTGACTTCATGGATGTATAAACCGTCGAAATATCTAGGTACCTCGCAAGATGGCGGTCTGACGGTGGCAGGTTCATAGATACTTCACCGGGTAATACTGAACTCGCTTTGATTGACAAGCCCCGCCCGCCGTCCCACATTTGAACGTGGGGTCATTTTAAGCGCTAATTAGACATCTATGTTTTAACTATCACTGAGTCGACGTCACAATTTTTTGGGCCGCAACTATTTAATAAAGACCTAATAAAATTTGTTTTGCCATCGACACGCTAAGAAGAAGAATAAAGGCCGTCGTCCTGTGCACTTTACGAACTCTACCTCGTTAGCAGACAATGGTAAGAAGGTACAGTAGTACATAATAGCTGACCTAACTGCCGGCTAAGCTTTTTGTTTGAAACTCGCACTTATGCCACGCGCCACTACGAGAATTATAGCAGAGTGAAGCGAGGAAGCTATTCTTTATTTAAAATGGTAACATCTAGTGTATAAAGGCGATTGCTTATCATATTCACATAGTACTTTTGTTCAAGTGGGAAGAGGTAAAGAGGCATTATTCATCTACTTTATGAGTTTTAAAGGCTGCCTCGTTGGTCTAGCGGTATCATGTCTGATTACCACGCCGGAGGTCGTGGGTTTAATTCCCATTCCCATTTACCATGTAAATGCTGAACAAGTGAAGTAAAATTCCATTTAATTTCATTTCATTAACTGAGAAACATTTTGAAAACTACGTCATTTTATTAATTAATACTACGATGGTCTTTTTAGCTTTAGAGCGCATCGGAAACTCAAAGTACATTTCGGTTGTCCCAAAAAGAAATACAGTAAGTTAAATTTTTTTTCAAAACCGTGATTATACCACTATTGGTTACTGGAACAAACTAGTAACCAATAGTTACCAATAACCAACCAATATTGATTGATTGATTGAAAAATTCTTTATTGCACAAAAAAAATAATTTTGTACAAAGACCAGCTTAATACAATATCACGGTTTTGACAAACAAAGGCCCTTACTGTATTTCTTTTTGGGTCAGCCGATTTGGGATGAGCTATTAAATAAACGCAATCAATGGTAACGTACGTTGGCTAAATTATAGAGAGTCCGTGGCGATAAAAGACTCTAAATAAAACGAGCTATAAGCCGGGCCCCTCTCGCGACAAAGTACAGGTAACCAAGCTTAAGCAGATGCTGTAGCGGCACTCACCTAGGAAGTAGTTGGTGACGCTCCTCATTCTCTTGTTGGCGAGTACTATCCATATGACGACGAGGTTGCCCACGGTGGCCACCACCACCATACAGCCGAATAGGACTGTCCACAGCAGCTGTCGCCACCACGGCAGGATGAAGGACTGGAACTCCTGGAGACAGAAAAACTTCTTATGGATGCTGTTACTGGAACTTTTGGAGACGGTTGAACATCTTAACGTTGCTGTTATCTCAACGTCTGGCACGCCGCCTCGCTCCCACATAATACTATTTTTTATCATCATCATCATCAGCCATTTGACGCCCACTGCAGGACATACGCCTCCTTCGTGGTTTTCATAATTGGCAGACGGGTTGGCGATCGCAGTATGCGGTTGGAATCTCAGGAAGACGCTGCTGCCCGTCTCCTAGTAATTGATTTCCTTAGTCGCCTTCTACGACATCCACATATTTTTTTATGATTGTAAGGAAATGAAGCCTACGTCAACTATAAAAAAAAAATCACCTATTTAGTGTAAGTAAAGGTGCCACTGGACGCTGTATAAATCATCTCATTACGTAGATGCGAAGGCCAAAGTTTAATAAAATGGGAAAACTTTTTATAAATTAGCTCTGAGGCTTTGCTTTCATTGGCGATTTCAAGTGCTAAAGTACTTTAGTTTAATTAAACTATTTTTGATAAGATTCTAATTGAATGTAAGTAAATACTTAATTCTAATGATTATTATGACATTTCACCAATGCACTGTTGGACATTCTACCTATTTATAATTCGCACAATTTCGTATGGCAATTTGTCCTGCGATCTGCACGTTATAGGTATACCCAGTGTGAAGATCTCCAGCTAACAAAATACAAATTTGTTTAAAGAGTGCAGTGAAAATGCCTCTATATATTTTTTTATATTCTCTTTATAATTTCAATTGGCACTCTATTTAATTTTTAGGGTTCCGTACCTCAAAAGTTAAAAAAGCTATCGAGTTGAAATTAAAACCAAATACTTTACACACTCCCTTGAAGCTGTGAAAAATACAAACTTCTAAGTTAACGTAAAAAAAGATACGACCGTTTATGCCACAAAAAACGTATATTTCGACACTCAAACGAATCAAAATTTATACGGTACTTTCCATTGACCCAGAACTACGAAATTTGGTAAGTAATATCGCCTTACTACAAGTACAGGGAAAATCTGGAAACCATACATTTATAATTAAATCATACAAAATTGTCTTTGAAGTTCGGGAAAAGCTCGGAAAAAATGTAAATAGTAGGTACTGTGTAAGTACCTACAAATTTCTACGGAATCCTCGGTGGGCGAGTCCGACCTGCGCTTGTTTTGTTTATGACATGATCCCGAGCATTGAAAACTAATTGGTGTAAATCTAGATGCCACAAACTGTAACAATAAAGCATCAAATAAGAAAGCCGTTACCTCCAATCAGCCAGTCAATTATTACCAATTTCAGAGCCTAAAAGCCCTCGAAGTCGACATAGGTGTTTTTCTGCACATTTTTTCATTTGCTCCGCGTATCTCTTAATAAGATCAAGATCGATCACTTTGGTTGGCTTCATAGAGAGGTATCGCGAACCGAAGTTTTCCCTTCGGGACCATTAAGGCGAAGTCTGCCTAATTAGCCTGGAGTTCCTTGCGCACAATTTAGGAGCTCCCTAAGTCCCCAATGGTACAACTTTGTCTTGGTATGACCTTTGCCGGGACCTAAAGCTTGCAGCAGGCGTGGGATTCAGTTTAAGTGCTGGTTTTATCTTGGCACATTAGGTGTGGAAAATTATCTAACATTCAGAAGGTTCTGGGTTCGATATACCGGCATGTACAGTGTACTTATTCAGATAAATAAAGATAGATTACTTGGTTTTACTATTTATGTTGCTCTTAAATAGGTATTAGGTACAAATACTTCAATAGCTATAATGGAAAATATCTGTAACTCCTTACACACTACCTCTTGCTTGCCCTACGTGTAAGGGTTACGTACTTTTGTGATTTTGTAAGGAAAACATCATGAGAAAACATGACTGTCACCTTAGCCCTTCACCTTAGCACTTGAAATCGCCAATCCAATACATGCGATGAGTTATATGAACACCGTAGACACTCAGGTTTACTCATCATCATCATAATCATGTCAGTCCACTGCTGGACATAGGACTCTCCCAAGACACGCCACTGAGCCCGATCTTCGGCTCTTCTTTTCCAGTCACTGCCCACCGCTTTGCGAATGTCGTCGCTCCACCTGGTCTACGCTAAGTTTGCCGATACGCGGTTTCCACTCTAGAACCAGTCTACCTACCCCAGCGGGTAGGTTTACTCACAATGTTGATAATGATACTGGTTACAACCATAGGTAACCATCATAGATAATAAATAAAACTGTAGTACCTAGCTATTAAATATAATAGATTTTATCGTAGGCAGGCCAACGATAAATCGGAGGCTGTCATATTGGTACACGTAGAGCGCATAAAGCGCGAATTAACAAAATTATGTAAACGCTGATACTTCGAAAAAGATAAATCTAAAAAAAATGTTTAAGACCAAATTAAGTTTTTTTTTCAGTTTCTAATTGGGGTGTTCCGAAAATTGCGCATTTTTAGGTAACTCTACATAAACCCCCAGTTTCCCGTACACTAACACGCTGTTAATCTACTGTTAACAGCTGTCAATTGACTAAAGTGCAAAAAAAATACCACTGAGCTTTTAACAGTAGATTAACAGCTAGTTAGTGTACGAGAAACCGGGGGTTAGCATATTATGACGACATTCTGAGAGAAGACTCCAATAATCCACTTGATTTTGTACGCTTGTTACCTATAAAGATCACGTCACGGCAAAGTACCCCACAACAAGTTTTTTTTGGATGTGATTTTTTTTGGCAGCTCAGGTAGAAAGGTTTTGGCCGCCCGCATATGAAAAGTTAGAAGGTAAAATTACATTTCAACTTTTTGCTCGCATCATATGGCGTCTCGGGAGTAGCTTTATCAGTTTTTACTTAATTTTGTAGAGATTTATCTGCACATTGTTGTTAGCAGAGAACTGTGGGAATTTATATTACGCGTACTCTGTTCCACTCTGTTCTGTCAGGCCAGACATATCGACCAAATAAGGAATTTTCATGAACGGACATAGGTACTTCGACCAAATAGGGGATGGGTTAGCAAAGGGCAAGATAAAAAGTAACCAAAACCGGCGCGTGTGAATCCAACGTCTAATGAATGTCAATGAGGCGAAAGAGCTCTGTCAGGATGGTGGCGAGTGGCAAAACCTGGTCCCTGCCTACCACTCCGGAATACAGACGTGAGTTCACGTAATGTAATGTAAGATTAATCCCAGACGTTTTTATCTACACTGCATACAGAACCGGAGGTTTAATCAGTAGCACTCTGAAAATTTAATTTCTAAGTTTAATGCATAGAGGAAAATGCAAAGAGTTTAATGCTATTTAATTTCACGTTTTCCTTTTATTCCTCACAGCGGGCACTTTGTTTAAGCCAAGTGCATGCGTTGTGACTTTTAATGAATCACTTTACTTTAAAAAAGAGGTTTAAGTTATTTTTATGCTGTACAGCCACTTTTCTTTCTTCCTCTTTGTTTTCTAGTTCTTTATTTAGTTTATTGCGCTTTGCACTTTTCCTCGGAATAAGAAATTGTTTCGTTTTTCTTGTTACATAGTTACAAATTTATTTGAGGCTCAATACTTAAAACACGGATCAATAGTATATAACTTGATAGGTAGGCGATTGGAATCGTTTAGGATTTGGTAATATAGGGGCTGAGCGACCCATAAAACATAACTACGTCTGCCGACAAGTAAAAACTGTCTGTGACAACGCTAGAAGCCGTTTTTATGAGATCTACAAATAGCCCAATATGGTATAATTTTTCACTTGACCTAAATCGCCTCAGGGGTTCTATTTAATAACAGGTAATACTTAGCGCCAGTTCCGGAATTTAATTGAAAGAAAGAAAGAAAGAGGATATTTATTTAAATTGTCACAGAAACACAAAGTAAACAAAAGGTACACAATTGAGTACTTAAATATCAGTTTCACTCGTTCTCGTTTATAAATCTGGATAGACAGAACGTTTTCATAAATTTAATTGTCATTAAGCGAAATTCTCGTTAAAATTAAGCGTTAAATTTTGATCTCGTTACTCCAAACGATCTTTTGAAGTTTCAAGATTCTTGTGAAGTACTGTTTATATTAAATCGTCCTTCGAAATATTGGGTGAAAGGCAGTGAAAGGACGCAATCCTTCTTTCGAGCTTGGAGAGTGAAAATATAAATGTACACCAGGTCCACTTTCAAAATGTTCAAACACAAGAAAAAGGGAAATTAAAACGTCAAAATAAACTATAATTACATTCTAGTTTCCACTAAAGCACTTAAAGACTGAACTCACTTACGGGCTTACCCTTGTGCGTCCGGAGCGGGTGACTGAAATGAAAAAAATAGTTCCGCAAGTGCTTAGGTATATTTTCATACGAGAACATTTGCGGGCGTTTGCAATCCAAGTTTTTATGCGCTGACGACGCGCCTTATTCGATCAGCGCGTCCTCTGCGCGTTATCAACGTGTATTAGCAGTTTACAAACGCAAGGACCGTCTGCAAAGGCCCTAAAGGCGGATCCAGACGGGTGTAACGTGTAATCTAATCTAATCTAACGAGTAATGCACAGCACTACGAGCTTACATATAATCCGGCTAAAGTCGCATCCACACGCGTGTAACGTCTAATTTAACCTAACGAGTAATGCAACGCGAATCCTGAGTGTGGACGATACTAAAAGCAATAGATGTAAGTAACGCTCGCACTGATCCATCGGCTGTCGGTATTTTGCGCGAGTACATGTCATAGCATTTTTCCGAGCGGTTCCGTGCTTCGCAAGGCACGTTAAGCTGTTGGTGTCGGCTGCCGTCGATAGATGGCAGTCGTTAAGCCAAGTCAGAGGCCTTAGGGCGGCTTGACAACTTCTGACAGTAGACAAGCCACTAGTCTACAAGCCTCCACCAATCCGGACTTGGCCCCCGTGGTGGAGTATGGCCTGTACCTTCCTCAGGGAAGAGACCCGTGCCCCTCGGTGGGGACATAATGGGTTGATGATGAACATGTCATAGGCGCTCGCTGTGCTCGTTTGGACGGGATTCCGTGATGGGGTTGTGTCATTGTGTCGGGCATAACTAAATTATTTAATAAATTTCACGTAATTATCCTCCTCAGTCCTGACCTTGAAAATAACAATTAAAAACCATTGTTATTTTCAAGGTCAGGACTGAGGAGGTTATACATACACGTTACATTCGTTTGGCATTAAATGCATTAAATACGGGCATCTGGCCGCATTTTAAGTAACATGCAAGTATATTTCAGCCCGAATACTCTACACTCATAAAGATAATGCCTTTTTTGATATTAGTGAATCAGTCATATATCTTGATATTAGTGAATTAGTGTAACCTGGGAAGAAAAATATCACGAGGAAACTTGAGTGCGCAAAATACGTGACTCTCTGTTTTTAGTCCGATTTGCATAAACAAAGTATCACGTTTCAAGTGCCTTAATAAAGTGGGGTTTCATTTACTATTTTACCTAGATTTTAGAATATTAAATAACAATATCATACAATCACTATTTATTAGAGAAAAACTCCCTCCATTCACCAGCATTCATCACACTCACATCTTTAACACACACACACTTACTCACTGCCACACACACAGACACACACTTACACCCATACACTCAAAAAATTGCCAAATCTTTACTTAATCTGAATGATATAGTTTTATATTTTAAAAAAATCATTTACGTTTGTAGTAAAGCGTTATCGCGTTTATTTTTTTGTAAATACATACATTTGAAAAACGCCTGTATCCCGGTAGGCAAGGACCAGGGCTTAGTAATTAATTATAAACTGCCTATTTGTGGATATCTGTTATTGACCTTGTGAACTGCATCTTTATTTTTGTAATCAAACTATTTGCTTTCACTGTTGACGCCCTTAATAAAGTGAAAATAAATCAAATAGTTAGCCAGAGAGGAACTTCTGTTCCCTGTGAAAGCCTTAACTGGGTTGCCTACATAGCCCTTTTTGAGATCAAACACGCCAACTTATCGCTTGTTTGCCGTACACTTTACGAAAACCCAGAGAAATATAGAAACACTAGCTCTGTGACTGCGACTTCGTCCGCGAGGGAGACAATTTATTTTTAACCAGTGAGCTTATTTTAACCATTGTAAATTCAAGGATTTGATATAACGATTCCACTATCGGACTTTGTTACTTTTATTATTTTTCAATACAATAATTATCGTAGTGCCAACCTATAACAAATTTTCGTACTTTAGATCATACTATGCCTAAAATCGCATAAACCTTATTTATTAACAAGAAGGGTTTGCTTAGTTGCTCTATGCCAACTTTTCCTGTCGTCAATGAAAATTAAAATGAAATATTTTCAATACTTTTAATGCGTGGATTGCCACCGAAGTAACTCACGGCAACGCATTGCAAATATATCAGGATAACAATAAAAAACACCGGCCAAGTGCGAGTCGAACTCGCGCACGATGGGTTCCGCACCATTATGTATACAACATTTGAATATTTCAAGCCCGCATACTGCGATCGCCAACCCACCTGCCAAGCGTGGCGATTATGGCAAAACCCTTCATGGTTATGAAAACCACGAAGGAGGATTATGTCCTGCAGTGGGCGTCAAATGGCTGATGATGACGAATGATATATTTTTTAGGGGGGGGCTCCCATACAACAAACGTGATTTTTTTCCGTTTTGTGCTCAATAATAATAACGGCAACAGGTAGACGCTTGAAATATTCAAATGTTGTATAGATAATGGTACGGAGCCCATCGTGCGCGAGTCCGACTCGCACTTGGCCGGTTTTTTTATTTTAGTTTATTATTTGAGGCACGCTTTCTGTATGTACATGTACAATTGCAAATAAAAAAATAATTTCTCTATTTAACAAACACCGTAACAACTTTCTTTTTGGTATTAGTACGAATTGGGATTGTTCAGATTCTATTGACCATAATAAAAGGTAAGTCGCCACAGCGGATCCGATCGAACATTTTTTTGTTGACAACCCTTTTTGTAATGGCTTCAGTGAATCGTGATATTTTGTTACGGATCGGACTAATATAGAATAGCTGTAAGCCCGTTCGTCTTTGTTTTGGATCAAAGTTAAAGTTTTTGGATCAAGGTTCTTTGGCCCTTCCTTTGTCAAACTCATTGTCCACCCCTTAGATGTAAGGGATAATACGTGAATGTACAGGAGAATATTACATACTTTGTTTTTTAGGATTACGTACCCAAATTGTAAGGGACCCTGTTATTAAGAATCCGCTGTCCGTCCGTCCCTTCGTCGGTCTGTCTGTCACTAGGCTGTATCTCATGAACCGTGATAGTTAGAAAGTTGAAATTTTCACTACTGATATACTTATTTCTGTTATCCTATAACAACAAATACTAAAAACCAAATAAAATAAATATGGGAGGCTCCCATACAACAAACGTGATTTTTTTTTTGCCGTTTTTTGCTCGATGTTAATGACAGCAACAGGTAAACGCCTGAAATATTCAAATTTTGTCAAGATAATGGTACGGAACCCTTCGTGCGTGAGTCCGACTCGCACTTGGCCGGTTTTTTCTTTCTTAGGAACCGTCTCCTAATTATAATAAAACATAAAATAAAAATAATTAGCGAAATTGGTCCAGCTGTTCATGCGTGATGCCGTGACCAAGGGAAATAGGGACTCATTTTTATGTATATAGATAATTAATTATTTTACAATCATTGAAAGTTCGTGCGAGCGATAATTAAGTAATACCGATGTCTAGACGTCTTTAAGGATAGAAAATCTGAAGTTAAAGCCAAGCCAAGCCAAGAACAAATTGAAACTTTCTTAATTATGACCTTTATCAGATCAGAGTTTTTGTGCCGATTCGTGCCAAATGGTGATTTTTACACAAAGTATTTTATTGAAATGTTGGAACGCTGGACGTAGTTAGCTACTGGGCTTACAACTTTTCTCAGAGAGACCTCATCACCAAGTGCGCCCACTATAAATAGGCCATTTTAGGTGTCAAGATGTGAGGTAATCTGCCTAGAGATAAGCACCTCTAGACATTCAGATTTCTTCACGATGTTTTCTATCTCAAGTTTTAAAATACTTTATTCTTTGATCTTCAGTGCGCATTGAGTAGGTACGCTGTATTGTATACAAAATCATCTTGGATAAACTCACGCCTGCATCGCGGAGGGGACCTCCATGCCCTCCATGTTTGCCACTTGCAGTGGCGTAGCGTGAATTAATGTAGATGTGGGCGAAGTCGCATCAGCGAGGCCCCTTTTCTTTCGTTTCCAAGATCCAACCAATAAATCTATCTTACCAAACATGCTTTGACACGGCATACCCACTCTTAATTGTGACAAAATGTATATGCGCGGTTGCACTCTTACACCGTTATACTCTCCGTATTGAAAAGCATACAGATTTGAAAAAAGGTTTTATTTTGTAACTTGAGTGATTAATTTTTTTACTAAAGTAATGTTCTTCGGCCTTTTGCTTTGCTGAAGTTCTCTAGCAAGGATTTGTAATTAATTTTTGCAGCAAGCTGCTTCGATTGAGAATAAACCGACTGTCTGCTTTGGCAGACTTTACGAGTTTACGTGGCAACAGCAGTTTACGAGGCGCCACAGCTTTTTAGGCTTGCTGATAAGCGACCAAACCGCCCGAAATTTTTTATTCACATAAACAATTTCGGGTGGTTTAGTCGCGTGTCTGTGGGTCTGCGTTTCCGAAGGCCGCTGAGAGTTCCACCTATAGCACCCCGCAATCTTAGGACCCGATTACAATGGGCTCCGAAGAATCTCATTTCGGTATGAGGCCCGATACAAGACCTACTCGAGTTTGGAGGACCCCTGGATGTCAAAAACGTTTTAAATTTAGCCAGGCAGTTCATTCATATGGAGGGGGAACAAGTATGGTTTGGACCGTTATTTGGAACGGTGGAAGGACCGATCTCATTTGCACCACGGTCAAACTCAATGCTCAGATTTATGGGGAGAGAATTGTTTTAGACGTGACCAGCCCTTTGCGAAGTCGGTTGGGTGATTGTACACATGACTAAAGACAAACATGCACTCTTGCCCATACTTCCGTACATTTTCTCCAAAATCTGTGAATGCAGTTCATAATATCTTAAAAAGTTAGGGATGGTCTCCTAGGAACGTTTTCCTGTAACTATAATATATCATCATCATCATCAGCCATTTGACGGCAACTGCAGAACATAGGCCTCCTTCGTGTTTTTCATAACCATTAGGGGTTTTGCCGTAATCGCCACGCTTGGCAGGCGGGTTGGCGATCGCAGTATGCGGTTGGAATCTCAGGAAGACGCTGCTGACCGTCTCCTGGTAATTGGTTATATATATATGTTACAGCCAAAGTAATAAATCTGGATATTATATATATTGTCTAGTCATTATATATAATGTCTACTCAGTTTAGATAAAGTGATAATTAACACATAAGTTTTTTAGTGAAATATTTTTTTTCGCTTTTATATAAAAAAAAAGAACTAACACCCGAAGGAACTTCGAACCTATTTTTGCTTATGTGTACTGACCTAACAAACAAAATGCGAATAATTTATTACTTTGTCTAGTGAATTTGGCTTTTATATATAATGACCAGTCATTATGTATAATAGCTATTTAATCACTATGACTGTAACATATATATATGGTACATATGTATGATTGTATTGGGTTAACATATAGTACTTAATAATTGTCGCCTATGTACCTGTTCTTATTGCTTTGTTTTTATGTGTAACATATTTCTCTCTTGTGTGCAATAAAGTATAACATTAATGTACACTTTCCCCCCTTGTTTATAATGTTAGTATCACCACATCAAGGGTTGGCTGGAAGAGATTTCTGCTAAAATAAGCTCGCCATATACACTTTTAAATTTTTCTGTAAATGTTGTGTTTTATTTATGTGTGCAATAAAGTATAAAGTAAATGGATAGTTCCTAACCTCGATCGTGGCATTTTGTGAGCCGTTGACGTGCCGTTGGCTGTCTTCATCGAAGAAGGTGATGTAGAACTCGGGCTGGTCGGTGATGTTCCCTGTCGGCGTCGCGCCGAGCTTGTTCAACATCGTCGCATCCGTGACACTGGCGACAAGATGAGACATCGGTCAATGAAATGTACCTATGTGAACTGAGTAATGAGGTAATAACACAATTCTGCTATCTGGGGCGCTACTACACTACTGTGACGGTAAATTTCAATATTAACCACTCGTCTGCCGCGACACAGATCTGTGTCCAACTCAGTATGGGCCACCTATACGTTCCATTCCGCGAGGGCAGTTCAGGAGTTAAATTGTAATTAAATTCGACTATGGTGTCACGAAGATATTTCTATAGTGATGTTTACAATAGGAGTTTGAAAAGGATTTATGCATAATTAACGGAGAATTAAGTAAAATGAAGGGCAATACAGTACTAGGTAGAAAAAGACTAATTATACAACATATTTTTATATTCCTCAGTTAAATTTTAATTAATCATGTTGTTAACAAATGCGAATTTCATGGTACAACAGATAAAATATTATAGAACTAGTTGACCTTGCAAACGTTGTTTTTTTTAACAATTAGCCTACGGCCTATTCTCAGACCTACCAAATATACACGAAAAAATTCATACAAATCGGTGAAGCCATTTCGGAGGAGTTCAAAAACTAACACGGTGATTTTTATATATACGATAGTATGAATTTTAGGTATTTATGTTGATGTATTTGGTATCATTTGTTCCCAGATGACCCCTTCAGGAATAGGGGATTAGTTGCAGAAGGGGCCATATTATTCCCCGATGCCCCTTCAAGATTGTCCCCTCCTAATCGTCGAAAGGGCATAATGTTTTTGGTACATAATACTTAAAGTGATAATGTTTTTTTTTGTCTCAGAATCTTAATAAGTTTCGGTTCGGAACGCACCTATCGGTAAGTAGTTATTTTTCAAGTTTGCATTGTTATATTGAATGTTTACTTCTGACACCTATATTCTAAATAATACATCTAATGGTTCATTCAGTTCTTTTATCATATTTCAATATGTGCAGTACTAATTATACTTATATTGTATTTGCAGTATATCTTTATAATTATTGTTAGTAAAACAACTAAGAGACTTACAAAAAGAAACACAATTTTGCGCACCATATAACTCGGCGGATTATTTAGCGGCGCGTCCCACAGTGACAGATAAAGTTAATTCCGACGGGTAGTGCGTACACTGAATGGTATTTCAAAACCTGGTTAAATGTGTCCGTCACTATGGTACAACTATTGTTCAATGACCCTACAGCCTATGGTGATTTTTTAAGCCTCCCATGTACTTACGCGTGATGTTATGTAGCTTATATGTTACACGGGAACATTCTGGTGAGATTTACTTCATTCCGTTCAGTGTTTTTTTCGTGATACGCGCACAAAGAAACGGACTGATACAGACATACAGCCAGAGACAAAATTTACAGATCTATTATATGTTTAGATTAGCTAGATAGACAACTTGAAATATCGCGCCGGTCAAGTACATATATACGCCTTTAAAGGAATGTATTAGCGAAGGGCAAGATAAAAGGTACCCTGAAGTTCATGTAAAGTACACACACACATAAACAAACATTTTCACGCTTGGATTCCGGAGGGGTTGGCATTGACCAGGTTTTACCACTTTCCACTGACAAACCTCTTTCGCCCATCATCATTCATTAGCCGCTACAAACACGCCCGTCGGTTCGTCGGTTTCGGGTATATTTTATTTTGCCCTTCGCTAAGCTTCTGATCGATGGTTGTCTATTGTTTTCGTTTTCTCTTAAGTACCTAAAATTTTCTCCTCTTGATTAAGGATGAATTAAATCTTGCTGAAATACAACAAATACTACAAAAGTATAAAAATTGCGCTGCGCGATGTCTGTTTAATTACGCTGAAATGCCGATATACTAGGAATCCGATAAGTCACAAGCTGCCCTCGAAAATAGTATTCACGCGAAAATCGGATTTCGCATCATCCCCGTCGAACGCAATTTCACACGTGACACCAGGAAATCAGGATTGAATTACTCATCGCCGGTCGGCTCGCCACTGACGATCCGTTACAAATGAAGCAGTATTTTATTTTATTTTGGCCACAGTAGGTCCATTAATGTTGATGAAGCGGAAACGATCTGTCAGGATCAGGATCGTGGCAAGTGGCAGACCCTGGTGTTTGCCTATCCCTGATACAGGCGTGGGCTTTAAGTCATGTTATGTTTTAGATGATTTAAACTCACGGAAGAGTAGACAGATACCACTGTTTGCCACTTGCCACGATGCTAACACACCTCTTTCGCTTCATCTACATTCATTAGTCGTTGCATGGGCACGACTAATGAATGTAGATAGTTATCGATTTTTTATACTTTCTTTCGTTATTTATCTCCTATTTTGTCGAAGTACATCCATTCGCTCAGTAGCAGCAATTACAGGAAAAGTAAATTAATTGATGCAACTAAGCACTACTGAATTTAGCGCCTTTTTAAGTTTTTTGCATTTTGGGGTTAGTGCTTGCCTACTACAGTCTGAATTATATTTTTTGACAAATCCAAACCAGAATTCTTTAGTGCTTATCGGAAAAAAGAACCATAGGATTATTTAAAAGGTGCATTTCCAGACACCCTAGTAGGCATTGTCCTAAAAAAGTAAAGTTCTGTATTTTTATATTTTTATTATACTTTATTGCACACAAGAAATTAACAGGACATTACATATGAAATTTTTCGAGAAAATAGGTAATTTGAGAGCCTGGGCCCAATATTTGTAATAGGGCTGCTTTAATTAATCTTTAAAGTGAAAAAAAAAAAAGAACCATAGTCTACAAGACCGGAAGTACGTCATGCGCGGAAGTACGTCATCAACTGAGATCCTATGAGCTGTCCGTCTCTAGTGATACCATGACTCGATACAAGAACTCTTTAAATAAGCAAAAGTAAAAAGAATCCCAATCTCCTAACGTAAAAAAGGTTTTATTTGTTTTTTTAAGGAATACCGAGGTGTCAAAATCTTGGCGTATTTTACTCAAAAATATTCAACTTACTTTCATTCACACGTGAAACGAACGTTAGAAGGTCGATTGACAGTCTATTTGCTTATTCACAAATTATAAGAGATTAGTGAATATTATTACTTTATAATTGTAGCATTATAGTCACTGACCTTATACTTTTAAAATTAAGTATAATTTTTAACTATAGTCAATATTTAGGACAATGTACGTTAGAGCTTATCATCATCATCATCATCATCCTCAGGCATTTGACACCCACTGCAGGACATAGGCCTCCTTCGTGGTTTTCATAACCATGAAGGGTTTTGCCATAATCGCCACGCTTGGCAGGCGGGTTGGCGATCGCAGTATGCGGTCGGAATCTCAGGAAGACGCTGCTGCCCGTCTCCTGGTAATTGATTTCCTTAGTCGCCTTCTACGACATCCACAGAAGGAAGTGGAGTGACGCTGTTCTCAATCCGCTAGAGCTTATGTTTGGCAACAACTTTGTTTTATGAGTTTTTTCTTAGATAATTTTTTTTAGATTATTTTATTTGCTTACTTTTACATATATTACTAATATTTTCTGCAAGCGGCATGAGGTAAACTACTCTGCTACTTGTACAGCGCTTACGTCGAACTGAAAACTTTATACCGCCATCAAAATTTATAATGTGATAAGTTTGATGTGAGCTCAAGCAGGAGACCGCGCAGGACAAGGACAAGTGGCGACTTCTTGTATCATAGGCTACCACCGCTTTTGTCTCTGAGAGAAGGCCTGTGCCGTGCAGTGAGACGAATATAGGCTACATAAAGTTAAGCAGTACCTATCAAACCTCTTTGGCGAGCAATATGACAGTACCATTATGACCAACCTCTTTTGAAGAAACATTTCTATTTTTGGTTATACTTCTTCCTTTTGCATCCTTTGTTTTCAGCGTAGGAACCAAGAAATCAATCTGTAAAATAAAAAGAAAAAAAAAACTGCGCCTAATAGAAAACAATCAAGTCAGTGTTTAAAGGGTTTGATAGCACGATGCCCACTATTTTTATTTCATTTTAATACAATTGGTAGCCCAATGTCAACTTTTGCCAATCTTGATACATAGATCGCACCATGCCCATTTTAATAATTATAAAAAGTTTTTATTTAAGTTCTTCACTGTACAAATCGGTGGCAATCCATGCATTTAAAGTATTGCAGACTGTAAAAGTGAGCATCGTGCGACTAAACAAGTCTTTTATGCCAATAGGCTTTGTGCTATTTTAGGCGTACTGCAATCTCACTAACGTACATTTATAATAGTTGGCATTGTGGTACTGATTGTAGAGGTAGATAGATAGAGAACACTTTATTGCACAACCAGGTGAAAGATATTACAAAAAATATTGTATTGAAATAGTAGATTTTACAACAAGTGCACAAAACGAACCATTTTTATCCGAGACTTTTAGGCTGATAGTAATGTCGAGGATTAAATGGTTTTGTGGACGAGTTATAAATTCTCATATGTAATTCCTGGTGTACATACAATAAAGAATATTCTATCTATCTATCTATCTAAACTCTGCTTTTCACTTCGATTGCGAGGAAATATAACAGTTGTATAATTTAGCAAATTGAAGAAATTAATAAACGCACGAAAAAACAAGAGCTATTTCCCGCTGCTTTATTTTTTTAAATCTTGCGACATTGATATTAGGCTTGAGCCCAAGCCGCAGACCTATACAGCCTACTATTAAATTAATTTTGTAATAATAATTTTCTTAAATTAATTAAATAACCTAACGTATTTGAATTTAAATTTTAATATCTTTTATGTCTTAAAAAACACGTAAGGCAAATAAATTTAATGAAATATTATAAAATAACAAATTCTATCTATAAACTTCTTATTGTGTTTGGCTGTATGGCTCATTTTCTTTGCCTTAATACAGATACATTTATGAATAGATACGTTAATGCACTTGTGCACAAAATTCGATTATGTGCAGCCTATATCCAGCATAAATAAGCACGAGAGCATCAGTGCATGACAAGTGAAAAATAATAAAATTGACAATGTGCTATAGTGGGCATCGTGTTGAAAAAACGTTCAAAATAATCAGTTCCTCATTTCACCTTATATTGTACTTAATTTTTGTATTAATAAACCGATTACCAACTTCATGTCATGGAGAGGCTGACCTAAGGGCGCGTGACCGTGGCACGGTCGCCCCTAATTATCGTTGTGCAAATGTACAAAGTATCTGTGGCCGTCCCATGTCAAAAACACATGGAGACTGGGAATATAAGGAGCGCTGGTTACTCAATTGAGAATTTTACTAGTGAAATACGTACAAAGTAGTACTTAAAGGTACTTATGGCGTAATAAAAAATATAGTGCTATATATAAAACACATTTCCTGTAAAATCTCGTCAAATGCAGTTCGTAATGGGAACTATAAACTTAAACTGCATTTAAAGAGTGTTTTAAGGAATCGTGTTTTAATAAACAAGACTGTTACGCTTTAAGGCTGGGTTCGCGATTTGTATTGGGATTTGTACGCGAAAAGTTAGGGGAAAATTAGGCATTTTTGAAAATTAATACACATTCTATTAATACAATTTTGATGACCAACCACACTAACACATTCAGTCGATAGTCATTTTGGTATATTTTTTATTATCAAAAACTCAACACAGCTTAAATAAAGACATGTATATCTAGTGATAATTTAGACTCATGTTCGCGATTGTTTTTGAAGCTTTAAAGTTAAAAAAAATTAATTAATAAATAAATAAAAATATGTAATGACCGGCGGCCCGCGATAGGACATTGCAAGGTAAATTTTTTTTTTATCTTAAATACTAACCATTAGAGAGTAAAGTGTATTTTAAAACACCTGATTTACGGGTATTTTAATAACAGTTTAGTTCCTGGTTAAGAAACCTACGAGAATGGACCTTGCAAGTGCAGCAGAAGAACTTTTTCACTTAGCGAGAGACAGAGCGAAATATGCTGAGCTGAATATTATGCCAACCTTCGCTAGTCGGAAAGGCACCTGAAGAAGAAGAAGAATAATAGTTTACCTACATAGACAGTTACGTATATCCGGTTACCCATAAAATAATACGTTCATCTAGTCTATGGAATTGAAATTATCGAGCGACAATACCGATTTTTACAGATCCACTTGTCAAATTTGACACTGACAAGAGACCATCTGGCTACTTCCGATAATGTCGCTTTTTTAACCTCCTAAGTCCTGAATTTGAAAATAATCGAAAACTATTATTATTTTCAAGGTCAGGACTGACAACCCCGTAGTTATTTGCGCATATCGTCGGTCGGATTCATTACTGGATCATTTCGAAAAAGACAGTTTTGAGTAATTGACGTTTAAAGATTTTGAAAATATTCAAAAGTGAATATTTCTTTACATAGTTTGATTAGGTATCTGATTTTTTTATGGAAAACTATGAGGGTTATGTAGTTTTATTACGTGTTATTTAAGTTTTAGTATTATTTGTAGTTTTCGAGTAATAAATCATTTTCTGAAATGAACCAGTAATGAACTAGGAATTTATTCAAGAAATGGGAATCTGTTGGAATATTTCTGAATGACCCGATAATGAAATTGAAAAGCCAAGCAACTTCGAAATCATAACGGTTTATTTCAAAATGAGATCAGTAGTGCAATGAGATCAGTAGTGCTTAGAAACTAGGATGCTTAATATTAATCAATGTTGTCATGGTCTTCATGTTGTACATGGTTGTCTGTTGCCGGCAGACTTGAGTAATAGTCACGGTGCACTCTTGGAATGACATTAGAGTCGCATAAAGAAAGTCAATCTTTTTTCTTCAGGCTTGATATCTGTGGACGCTGGTGATACTTGTTTCGGAGATGTAGTTCTGAACTATTTGCGGCCCCCCTGACTCTTACTTTGTAGCGCACGTTCAAGCGTTTCATCGATACATTTTGATCATAGGTGTCGTTATAAAAACTAAGTATGGAGAAGAGGCTTGCATGTAAAATTTTTTGATGTCGTTCCATACTACTCTATCACCATCATTGTTGACCGTAAAGTTTTTGCCAAACTGTGTAACCAGTTCTTTCAAATCCAAAATGTCTGTGAAGTCTAATTCATGTACTTTGTATGGAGTTCCAGTCTTCTTGGCACTTTGTATTACCGATTTCCATTGTGATGGCACAAAAATGAATCCATTTTTCAGTATTCTTGTCTTCTCCCTTTCAATTGTACTATGCACACTATCTCCTTCGTTTTGGGTGTGCCCAACAATTAAATATTTGTGTGTGATTGATTTAACACCCAAAACTTTGATGGCGTAGTGGTATAGTCCCAATAGGTATTTGTTTTTATTTTGGGCCGAACAATTATCTGTGTAGAAAATAACTTGTTTTCCAAAACAGTTATCTTTGAGAAACTTGTAAATGCAAGTCCCAACTTCATCACAACCTTTCCCTCCTAATGATTCGTCCCATAGGTAGCAATGAGCAACTTTTTTCAAAATGTCGTACACAGTGGTGTTATACCCATTTAATCTTCTTTTGTAGAAAAAGAGGGAATCGTTTCCGCATGGTGTCTGAAGAACCGCCTGCATGTCATAGCAACAAATAATCTTCTCATCGTCATGTCTACATGAAGCTATATCTTCTTTCTTTTCCAGTCTGCATAAATCTCTTTCCTTCAAATGCTTATCATAGACGTACATTAGGCATATTTTATCATCACCAACTGAATTCGCGTATGACAAGCAAAGAGAACATTGGTCCTTCTTGGGTTTATGAAACGCAATGTTACTCATTTCGAAAAATGTGCTCATAAGTTCCTTTCTTGACAATAGGCTTATTGTTTTGATGACACCAATCTTTGTATTGTCGATACATCATGGACAAGTTCAAATCACCATCAAGGTATTCTTTAGTTGAACTTGCTCGACAATAATGCGACTCTTTCCTTGGATAGGAATTGATGTGCTCTCGAACACCGTTTTTGACGTCCTCTGCAAGACATCTTCCTCTATTACCATGATGCCCTCTGCTGTCATCTGCAATTACTCCTGTAGGGCAAGTTTTATGCTTATTTACAGTGGACAGAAACGAATGTCCTATGTCCAAAGTTGCCATGTAAAATCGTTTGCATACTCGAATGGTCTCTGAATCTACTGTGAAATTGTACGACACATTCAAGGACCTCTTACTAGTTTCCTTGTGCAATGAGTATTTTGGCTTGACAACTCCCATATATTTACTTACAAAGTAACGTTGTTTTTCTAAATCACCTATATCCCAGAAATCTTTAAAAATCTGTAATCTCTTTTCTTCATTAATTTTCTCCATGCATTTTAATCGGCAGTCACCTGTGCACGGAGTTTTAAATTTTTTCGCTTCTACTGTGCGTCCATTCATTGTTTTGTAAGCTTTGCCGTTATTCCTTAAACGTTTTTTCACATTTTTAACCCACTTTTCCGGCTCTCTTTTCCTCTTTTTACATTTTTTATTGTTTGTAGTTAATTCTTCATAATCAGCAGGATCATCATTTACTGCCTCAATCACGGCTTGCAGAATTTGGTTGGATTCATCACTTGGTATAGGGACAGCATGTTCCTCTCTTGCCCCCTCTTCAGACGCGTGTAAAGGCAGTGCATCAGCAATAAAATTAGAAAGCAAGCTTTCTTCTAATTGTACCACACAGTCGTCCCCTAGTTCGGGTTCAAAATTTTTGTCAATGACGTTAGGGATGTCTTCAAATTTTCTGGAACTGACTTTCTCTGGGACCAATTTCACTACACTACCACCATCACCTTGAGTGTCCTTCTCTAACTTCTTCATTTTGTCTTTAGATGTTTCATTGTCAGCAGGAAATTCTTCGTAATCAGTAGAATCATCATCTTGTGACCCAACGCTGGCCAAGTTAACATCATTTTCTATTTCTATCACGACAGTAATGTCTTGTATTTTATCCGATCCAAGCACTAGTAAAGGCTCTGCCTGGTCTTGAATTGCACCAACAATATCCTCTTCAGCTGATGCGTCGAGTGGTTGTGCCTTATCCATGATAATTGGAACAAAGTTTTCTTCTTGCATAACCACATCACAGCTTGCCCCTACAACTAGTAAAGGATCTGACTGGTCTTCAAATACACCAACGATATTCTCTTCAGCTGATGCGTGCAGTGGCTGTGTCTCATCCATGATATACGGAACAATGTTTTCTTCTACTTCCATCACCACATCACAGCTTGCCCCTACAACTAGCAAGGGTTCTGCTTGGTCTTGGAATACAGCAATGTTACACTCCTCAGCTGATGCGTGGAGTGGTTGTACTATGGCCACGAAATTTGAAACCAAGTTTTCTTCTATTTCCATCACACAGCCTGCCCCTAAAAACCAGAAAGAAGGTCGTTATAGGTACTACTAGTCACTACTAGGATATTATCAGAATCATGGACACAAATCCTCATTAAAGTCTTGTAAGTAACAGATCTGTAGGTACAGTAGGCAACCGATCAACCTACCCTGATCCGTCGCAATGTCAGCTCTTTGTCAAAGGGAATAGAGTGGTGGGTAGGGTAGGTTGATGTGTTGTGCTGTGTGGAGAACAGTAAAACCTACACGCAATAATAAATAACAAAAACTTACCGTCAAGATCTTTCTCTGCACTTTTCCTATTGGAAATTACTAATTGAAGCATCTTTCTTGCTCTTGATGTCATTTTTCACAACCATAAAAGAAATTTAATAACTTAATGGTCACGCACTCAAAGTTCGACTGGCACAAACAAGAAAAACATTAACTCATCAGAAAAATTTCAGAGTCCTATTGGAACATTTCGAAATGGGCTGTTAGGGAACTATGGATTTCAAAGTAAAAGTAGGACATTTCGAAATATGCTGATAATGAACACTTAAACACCATTGTTTCTTTACAGTCTAAGTCACTTTGAGACGGTTAGAATGAGAATTTGACTTGTACCAGTAATGATTCCGAAAGAGTGAAAAATTTCCTACAAAACTGCATACTTAACTCAAAACACGTGATTTTGGAGATGTTCCAGTAATGAATCCGACCGACGATATGTGCCCACTCATTTGATTAACGACGGCTCGCCCTTAATTTCATAATGAGGTGGGAGTTTTGAGCCGGTTTCGATGTACTATCGTCACACAATAGGTGACGAGAACAATGTAGCACGACGCCGGAAAATTTTTAGGTTTGTCCTCGGCAAAAATAAAGCAACTAGGATTTATTCGTGCTTTGAGAAAAAAACACATACCAACAGGGCCGTTTTTTATGAGAATAAAATTCGTAATTTGTTATGACGATTCGATGTTCATTGTGTAGCAAAGTCCTCTTACTTGTTAATGTACGTGTTGATCGACTTTGCAATGTACATCGGATTGTTATAGTAAACCACGAATTGTAGTTCTATGAAATAGGTCCCTGGCCGTGTTTTGTAAAATAACGCCCAACTCAAGGGTGTCCATACAATATGTAGAGGACACTTCAATCAAACAATTAAACATAAACATTTACACACAGGCACATACATTGCTTCTGGCCCCACACTAGGATATCCTGTGTCGTGGGAACCAGAAACAACGACATCAGAAACATGTAAACATCCAAGACCTGGGGGTTTTTTTTTTGTACCCAGCCGGGATTCGAACCCGGGTCGTATTAGCCTATTTTCATTCACTCGCCGTCTTCACGGCACGACATTTCCTTCCGTCCTCGACCATCCTAATCCAGCCACTTCCAGCAATCTGTCTCAGATCGTCGGTCCAGCGAGGTAGACTGCGTCACACATAAGGCACTTATGATTTTTTTTATATAATATATCCAAAAAACATTAAATTCGCAATTTTTAGAAAGCGAACTGCCTCAATACTGAGTACGGCGCGGGGGAGCCCTAACAGCATCCTGACTGCGACTGCCACCTTTTCAGGCACTGCATCTGCATGCTGTGCATATGCAGTGGAATAACAACCTTGTTTTACTGTTCTGTGGCAACACTACTCGATAACCGTACAGAAAAACATCGCGAGAAAACCCCAGTGCTGCCATAATCACAAATCTGCGTCGCGTACGCGTGGAAGCGCCCATCTTTCCCTTAGAGAAGACTTGTGCCCTGCAGTGGGTAGCTGCACTGGAATGGAAGGATCAGTTTAAATGTATGAAACATGCACATTTATTGCAAACGTGCAACTCCATTTCCTTCCGTGGATGTCGTAGAAGGCGACTAAGGAAATCAATTACCAGGAGACGGGCAGCAGCGTCTTCCTGAGGTTCCAGCCGCATACAGCGATCGCCAACCCGCCTGCCAAGCGTGACGATTATGGCAAAACCCCTCATGGTTATGAAAACCACGAAGGAGGTCTATGTCCTGCAGTGGGCATCAAATGGCTGATGATGTGCAATAAATGTGCATTTTTCTGTGAATCTGCGTCTGTTAATACTTTTTACAATCCACAATGCTGCACCCTGGCCGTGCGTGCTACATATATCGTTTTGTTTAATGCACCTAACCTCCAGCACAAATGACTGCAAAAACTTGAGAAAAGAAGATAGAGCATTCTAGAGACCACAGTCGTGTGGAATTAGTTCAGTGGTACTTTATTTTACTCGAAGAGATAGCCTGTTGAATTATGTACAAGACCTGTCTACAGCGGTTGTTGATGGAACTAAGTTTTTATTTGCTCATGTTCTCTGCTCGTAAGATACCCTATCAAAAATGTATCGGCTTAGGATTGAGTTTTACGCTACATAGAGATAGCTTATCCCTTCACACTTTGCGGTGTGCCAAAGCAAATATGGTAATTTTGGTGTTCCGTGGAAACAGACATAAAATAAAAATGCGATACATTCCTTATTCAAAAGTACGCCTGCCAGTTACGTTCGCATGGATTTTCACTCTTGCTTGACTCTTATTAACTTTTTTTAAAGGGCATATTTTTCAGTTTTCCACAAAAGGTCATAATAGACAATTATAAGCTAGCAATTAAGGAATTATTTAAGTTATATTGTAGTGCCCTTACAGGGTGTCATGTACCTTTTGAATTACATATAAGAACTGTAATGACACATGATTATTGCAATAAAGAAATCTGAAATCTGAAATCTAAGTGGTTTATCGGTTTTTGTTCCGACGCTTCCCGTTTCGCATGTGCACACCGCGAATTGGTCATTTCAAGCGATGAGGTGTGGTAACACCTCAGAACTCAGGTTTCCTCACGATGTTTTCCGACAACGAGTGGTATTGTTACTACAACTTCACAAATGTAGGTAACATAGAAAACAAAGTGACTGTAGTCTAGACGATGTAAGTCAAGTTAAAAATATTAACGATTTCCTAATAAATATACCAGTTAAAGCTATAAGACATTGTTTTAATGATAAAAGCGTTTGGGTCAAATGAATTTTATCTGACAATTTTTGCATGGAATACGAATAAAAAGATATGAACGATTGTTTCTTTAGAACATCAAAACATATAAAAATTGTCGTGGAATTGCCTTATGAGGTCGCAACATATAGACGCGATTATCCAGAAAATGAATTTAGATTAGTTAATGGGTCAATGAAAGCAAACAGGCCTCGCAAGATCATAGCGAGAGGTGTAACACAGTATCTGCTTGCTTACCCCCTCCACAGGCGTGAGCGGTGGTAGCCTAGTGAGTAGAACATTGGACACTGAAGCGAGAAACCCAGGTTCCCAGTGCGAGCATTTACCTATGACTTTGTTTTCTAAGCTATGTACCTACATTTGTGAAGTTATAATAGCAATAACACTCGCTAACGGTGAAGGAAAACATCGTGAGGAAACCTACGTGTCTTAGCTATTCACGATACCTCAGCGCTTGAAAACGCCAATCCGCGGTGGGCACGCGTGGTGATTAAGCCCATACTATCTCCCTGAGAGAAGGTGCCCTGCAGTGGGACGTATATAAGCTGCTTATGTTACACAGGCGTCAGTATTAATCTAATATGACAAACTGGCCCCTGTCACAATTTCGTGACCAAAAAACGATTTGTAGAAAAGCAACAGGCGACGCCCACTCGAGTATATTGGGTGTTTTATGGAGCTAGACCCGTCTCTGCTTTCACAAACTAACAATTTACAGAAGGTAAGTATGTACCGCATGTTGCCCTATATTACGCACTCACGAACACACATACACATACACACACACACACACACACACACACACACACACACACACACACACACACACACACACACACACACATACACACACACACACACACACACACACAACCTCACAATTACATAAACAGACACACACACACACATGCACACGCACGCACGCATGCACGCGCTCGCGTAGATACAACCTCTACTGAGACTTCTTAGCCCTCACACAATTAGGTTTTCATAACCAGGAGGGGTTTTGCCATAATCGCCACGCTTGGCAGACGGGTTGGCGATCGCAGTATGCGGTTGGAATCTCAGGAATACGCTGCTGCCCGTATGTCCTGGTAATTGATTTCCTTAGTCGCCTTCTACAACATCCATGGAAGGAAATGAAGTGACGCTATTCTTAATCCGGCGCCACACGGAATGAAAATGTATGATAGCATTTAAAGTATCTTTGTATAAAGTGGGCCTAGCACCTACCGTTCTATACCAAGGACAACGTAGGTATAATTTTTCAGATATGCGACATAAACAGTCATTAAGTTATATAGAAATTTTACACCTGCAAGGGGCTGAATCTCAATATGATAGCTTTGTGCTTTCCTCAGAAAAAATCAAAGCGGTGGGGCGGGGCTGTGTCGGGTTATACTGCCGTTTTAGTGTAACATGAAACGTCTTTTCTAGCTCAAACTGCGCAATGTGTTAAACGGCACTGGCGCCATGTAGCGGCACGAGCTAAGAGGATCTGAGTAATGGTTGCTTTGCTCTACTCATTAATATATAAATTAATTGCAACACATTACAGTTACAGAGTTACGGCCCTCGCGAAGGAGACTGTCATGTTTTCGTTGCATGCGGTTTTAGCAAGTGACAACATACTACAGAACTGAAAGACGTTTCACGTCAAAAATGGGATGAATGGATAACAATAGCTAATAGGTATGTGAAAATCTCGTGTCACTTAACGAACTGCTCCAAAATGGCTTCAGCGATTTTTGTGTTTTTTTTTTTGTGTATATTTGGTAGGTCTGAGAATAGGTCGCAGGCCGTACATATGGCAAAACAACGTTTGCTCAGTCAGCTAGTAGTAATGTATATTTTTTCTTTCGAAAATGAGCCCTTGGTCTTTCTGTCACTTCCTGTGCCATCCCCTTGAAGTTACGTAAGTTATTAACAATAATTCTCCCCGCAGATAGAATGCAATTGTCGGAGAAAAAAATATATAATAAATAGCTTATGAAAAAAAACGGCTTATAGTCATTGTGGTATGTGTAAAAAATCAATAATCCATATGTGCGTGCTGGTAAACCGTATAACTATATTTTTAAACGTGCTGGCAGCCAAAGTATTTTGTATTGTGTAAGACCTTTTTGTTTACTCATTGCTGAACAACTTGAACCACAACCATTTTTTTTTTATGTAGCCTATAAATATAGTGGTTTTCTGTCAAAGAATGTTTTACTCAACTGTTGCTTAAATTAAGATATGTATTCATATGTATTGACAATAGAGGGTCCATGATCATAACAAGAGTACTTTGCGATCCAAATCGTTTGAGTTTTTCTTTATTAGGTAGTTCAATGAATTAAAATGTTCTACAATCAGTAAGTGCGCAATTGATTTTTCTAATTATTCTGTTGCTTATTTTTTCATTTATTATACTTTATTGCACACAAGACATTTAACAGGACATTACATAAAAAATACAAATACAAAATGTTTTATAAAAAAGAAAGACATTACAAGCATGGTTTGCGTTGATTACCACACTAGACGTAAATCTGTGCGGTGGTAACCAGGTGAAGGTTTGACATTATGATTACTAGGCGCTTACCGTTAATATTAGTTTTGTTACATTTTACAATTTAATCAAAGACATACTATACTCAACTCTAGTGACATGTGGGGTACTATGCGAGCTTATCTCTATAATTTATTTAAATTTAAAGAAAAGTAACAAATTTAAAGTACTATTATTACTGTTACTCTATTATTACTTTTCTACGTAGTGTGAGCCTTTTTAAAAGAAATATCTCATTTATTTCAAGAGAAAAATCCACATAATTATCACCTAACATTCTATATAATAGTAAACATGGAATACAAATGCCAATACCTAGATAATACGATCATTATACAGCGACCGAGCTCTGTCCGGCAGGCTTTATCATCCACATTCCGTTTACAAGAACCATTTTATGTAGACACCTCTACTCACTAACTTTTCATAATAACTAGGGCTCACAATAACCTCACAGTGTATCCCATGTACAATATTTTGTAGTGGCTTTTCTGGTTGACCGTCTTAGAACTATTTCTATAAAATGACAGGTCACCAGACTATGACGTGCATTGGGCAGGGAAAAATCCAATAAACAGGCGCATACCAATGAATGGGATAAACTAGCCGGCAATATTGGATATTGAAAAAATTTTAACAGATGGACATGCTTGGTTTGGCGTGGTTATTGTTTCCGGAGAACTGATGGCCATTGGGGCGGAAAAGTTCTGACCTGGCGACCGCGGACTGGACGACGTGGCCACCCAAATGTATATTGTAGCTGTTTCGTAGCTGGCTACGAAACAATTGCTACAATATAGTGGTAGTCTGTGCTGCGCGCTACGCAGAATCGTAGCATGCTACGAGGCGACCTCTGTGATTGCTGTAATTACATAGATAGATAGATAGAATATTCTTTATACATACATTCATAAACTCACGCCTGTATCACAGAGGGGTAGGCAGAACCAGGGACTGCCACTTGCCACGATCCTGACAGATCACAGAAAAAACCAAACACCGCGCCCTACTTACCTAAAAATCAAGAAACCCAGTCTAGTCTACCGCGCTGGATGAGAACAAATGAATTTTCTCATCCAGCTCTGCAGAATCAGGCTATTATGGGATTAATCATCACGCGAGTCCACCGCAGACTAACAACTTCAAACACTAAGGTATGTGAACACCTCAGACACCCAAATTACGTTTTCTTTCACCGTTAACAAATAGCCCTAGTTACCACTGTAAACAATTGGAAAGGAAATCCAAGTAAGCGGCGTCAATTAGAGCGTCTTTGGAAACACGAGCGCAGCCGGAACACTCCAGTTTATTGGCAATGCTAAGTGTCCCTGCTAACGGCGGATCTCGGTTTCAAGCGGTTCAACAAACAATTTTCTTACGAGTAAATGAATTGCACTGCCAACAAGTTTCAGCAACAGAATCTCACTATCCGCAAGTGCGCTCAGCGAGCGATAACATGGGCTTGATCACCACGCGTGCCCTCCGCGGATTTGCAATTACACTATACAAACCCGCTCCCGGTATCCCAGAGAGGTAGGCAGAGTAGAGGGTTTATAACTTGCCATGTTTCTAACAACCGTTTTTGCTTCAGTAACATGCATTAGCATGATGTTTTGGGTACTTTTTATCGTGTCATTTGCTAATACATCCCCTATTTGGTCGAAATATGTCCGCGTAACACTTGATATTATTTTTAACTTCGATTGCTTTACCCGTCCGTTAACGCTTCGAGACCCTTTTTCTCATGCGTCTCTGAGAAAAAGAGTCTTAATATACGGACGGACTACAAAGAGATCGTATGAGATTTATTTTTTTCTTTGGGTACGCGACCTTAAAAAATGCGCTAAGAATACAATTTCTTTTCAAATTATTTCTTCTATGTCTTGGTCACAGTGTTTGAAGGTGAAAAATTTGCGCGTCAAAAAACGCGATAATTCTGTTGGCTACACTGGTGTTCAATGTTCAACGACAATAATTATGATGTTGAATTTTAAAAAAATCCTAATCTGTAACGTCTGTGAATTCGATAGATAGATAGATATATAAATCATTTATTTACATAAAACACACACACGTATACAAAGCACAATCACATCTAATTACAAGAAACAGCACAAATAAACCATAGTAAAAAGCAGAAGCACACATGAAGAGCAAACGTATTAAGATTTTAAAAATACATTGTACAGTAATGTACCAATTGGGGAAAAGAGTCGCAACGTAGGTGTGGAAATGTGAATGGGCTCCGACTCAGCATGTGCTGAAAGTTTGGGACAAACTTCAGCGCTGATATTCTGCCGGCCAGTGTGAGCGGCATGCAGCGCAAAGAGGTGAGGTAGTTAAAGTGGTAGACCGGCGTAAAATATATTTGTAATGTCCGAATCGTAGCAAGTGGCAGTCCCTGGTCTCTGCCTACCCCTCTGGGATACAGGCGTGAGTTTATGTTATGTTATGTCAGAATAAGTATATAATGTATTGTTGGTAATATTAATAGTGGTATAAATTGTATTATTAAATAAGTGTAGTATTAGAAGTAATTATAAAATATAATATTCGTGTAAAAATGTCCATATAAATCCAGGTACAAGAAAATAAGTTTCGTCTGTATAAGCTTTGTGCACTCAAAGTCACAGATTATGAAATAAATTGTAAATACTAATACAATATGGACGTGGATATGGACGAAATAAACAAAACTAATTTTGGACCGATGTACCTCACAAAACAAAAACAACAAACAACCTCCCAACTCCACACCACAGATAAAAAACAAAATCAAATCAACTGTACACGTTCTCGAATGACAGATGACAAACCCCAGTGTAGCCACATCAACGCAGCAAGAAACGCGATAACCCCTTTGATGTGTCGAAAGAGACCGCCACCCTATCTATCGCCAAACGTTTAACGTCATTGACAACGGCGTTTATAAAATTACAGCGTCAAGCCGGCCACACTAACGTTCAACGCCCAACAACGCGATAATTAATGTCATTTCCCGTTAATGCAGATAAGGCATTACAAAACTTTTGTTCATGTTAATGAAGACTGCTTGCTCGCATCGGGTTCTCTTCTTACTGTTTATTTATCTGTCACAGGATTTCCTCGTAAATTGACACGATTGATACGAGTGATAAGTAAGCCCTTTGATGGAGACAAAAATAATTAATTTTTTTCTCTTTTAAGTACGTTCGTGGTGCAAACAAACATGGTTTATCTTTAGAGAGGGCTCGGTGGACGTGGTGGATTGGTTATTATCACTGTTAGTATAAAATTATGTTACTTCGTAGAGTTCTGTACAGTGGACAATGCATGAACCGTTACCAGCGTGCAGTCTACTCGGATACGTTACGGCTGAATTTACAACTAAAATGTAAAGGTTGATCTGGTATCATCCTACTATCAGTCATTTAAGCATCGTTTGACAGATCGGCTGTCCCAAAATGAAACCCAGTAAGGGATTTTTTTTCTCAAAACCGAGATGCTTCATTATTTGTTCATCCCACTGGCTGTGGAAACAATGGGAGTATGGGGGGATGAGGGAAGAGTTTTTGTTAGGGAAATCGGTCGACGCCTGAGAAGTCGTGGGTATGACCATCGTTCCGGGGCATACCTGATGCAGAGGATTTCCCTGGCGGTGCAGCGGGGGAACGCTGCTAGCGTCATGGGAACTTTTGGATCGGGCGTGTCCCGGGGCGGTATATTCGATTAGTTTAATTTAATATTTAGTTTAACCTACCTACTTAACTGTAAAATGTATGTGTGACAAATAATTGCTTTTATAATAAATTTCCACTATTAGTAGTTTCTGGAACCAACTAGTAACCAATAGGGGTATTTCTCAGTTTTTAAAACAAAATGTTTATTTTGGGACAGCCGAGATGTCCTTGTCCTAATACAAGTAGATCTTTTATATTTACATATTTTTACGATTCAATGCCTTCATGGTAGTCGAAAACAAAAACGCATTTTTTATTAACCATGACTTGGAGAGAAAGGCCCAGCAGGTGGCAGGATGATGAAAAATGATCCCGTACCGGGCTATTGTTCCGGTATCGATGGACGCGTCAGATAAGAAGTAATAATAATTATTTCCACGCAACACAATCACTTGTCCTGGTTCCAAACGTGTACCTGTGCTATGGTAACAAGGCAAGGACATCAGAAACATTGAAATACACCCAGACTGAGTTCATTTGTACAAATCAAGTACGGCAGTCTCCAGTGGAAATCGAACCCAAGACTACTACTGTCTTGGTAGTCAAGCGTATTAACCGTTAGACCGATGAGGCAGTCAAGTCAAGTGTCATGTCTCCCTCGCTTTTTACCGTTAGTTATTTAGTTAAACCTGAGATTTCCGCACTTAGCCTCATAGTTGGGCCATTGTACGTAACAAGCCCGAGGTTTGTGCACACCTCGGAGACACTAGGGTTTTCTCACGATGTTTTCCTTCACGGTTACCGGGTGGTATTGCTACTACGATGTCACAAATCTACGTAACTTATAAAACAAAGTCATTGGCACATGCCGGTATTCGAACACACTAAATCTCGAATGAGAAGCCGACGTTTACCGGCTACCACCGATTCGCTTGTTACCGTGTGCAGAGGAAAAGATACTCTGTTCTCGCCACATACACGTGTACATTTCTGAGTCCTTTGATGCTTTAAATATATTTACAATTCAACACGTGAGTGAGCGTTAAATTCGTTTATGGCGCGTGACTTTTTGTAAATAATATCATGAGAAACACTTTCATCGCTAGAAAAGAAGTGTTATATCAACAAGTTTGATTCGCTGGTTCTTGTAAATAATTTATTTGTTATACAAATTCTTTATTTACACATTAATGGCTAGTTTACACATTAATTTAGGCTCCAGTCTTTCCACACATAGTACATTCTTTTGCTGTGTGTCATTTATTCAATGTCGTTTTATACGCAAATGTATTTTGTGGACAGAAAATAAACAAATACCTTATCTTGTCTTATCTTAGGTCGGCAAGAAATTTCTTTTAAATGAAAATACGAGGAGTTTAACTCTGAATCAGAATTGTTTCAAACTGGCTCAAAGCGGTTTGAACCGGGTTGGTAGACCGAGTCGTTACATATCTTTACCACCCCCGACCCCCCACACCCCTCGACTACAATGTCGAACACAGGCTTTGCCTAGGTCAGCAAACAGAAGCTTGCCACTTATTATAAAAATATTTTATTCCGTTAGTTCTTTCTTTAAACAAAGTGGGGTGGTTTTCTGTAAATTGTGTTACATTAACGTTATTTAAGCATGTTTGTGGCAATAAATCATTCATTCAATCATCCAGTCATTCATTCATTATGAAATGAACTATTTTGGCGTTATTTATAAAAACACAGTTTCTCTAAAGCACTCCTCAGAGGCAGTTCATTTAATTTGTGGTTACGTCTTTGTAAAATCTCCACCACAGACAATTTTAAGGAAGGTGTTTGTATAAGAAATATATCTGAAATATAACGAAATATTCTATGCAACGGTTCTAACGTTGGTTAGCTGGAAGAAAATACTATATAGTATTAAGCTCGCCTTGTATATTTTTTTAAATGCTCTCACAAAACAAAAAGTAAAATATAATAGTGTATATCACTTACAGCTGCCATAACATTTACAACTTGAATAAACTACTACTCATATCTACTTGCACTGTAGCAATTTTTCCACCACATCAAATAAATGAGACTCTTATTTACTCTAAGCCTAATGTTTATCTCGACGGAACCTGTTTGATGGTTTTTTTTACAGCAGGCCATAAATTTTGGTGGTTATAGAACTTCCGTGGGCTTTAATGATGGACTAGTTTTTACACACTGCTCCGCGCGCGTACACAAGTTTGTTAGGCGCACAGATTCTGAGGTTAGGCGCCGCCCGCCCATTGATAGACAGATAGATAACACTTTATTTCACACCAGTAATTTACAGAGATATAAGGTACTTAATATCTAGTTCTTAATAGTATACAATTGGCGGTGTTATCGCTAAAAGCGATCTCTTCCAGACAACCTTAGGATGGACAGAACTGAAAGAAGATAAGAGTAGGTACACAATACAGAGGAAATCAATTTACTTACAGTAAATTAATGTAATAGGTATTTACTGATAATAATAATAATAAAGATACACATTAAGGCACATAAATAAATACATAATATTTACATATCTAATTAGTGTTATACCATAGCACGTGAATATAATTAATAGACTACTTGCATATACTACGACCAATAAGTAGGCAAATGGATTAATAGAAAATGTAATGGTTTTTACAATTTTCCTCAGCACGGGTTAGTGCAACAAAAATAATATAATCATTTAGGTGCAACGATATCATTCCGATGTTAAAACCTAACTACAAAGCGGGTCACTCAGGGCTGCAAGTGATGTAAATTGCTTCGGCCAGATGTCGCTGCCTGTACGTAATACAGAGAAGTTTGTAAAGAGGCTCGAAATTTTGCCGATGCTTGCACTTTCCCATTAGCTCAGTTGGGAGAGCACTGCCTCTAATAGGTTTTTAAATTGGAGTGCCATTGCTTTTATACCATATAAGATACGAAAAAACTCAGGAAAAGTGAAAAATAAAACCAGAAAAATATTTTTTTTGGGTTACCAAAAAATGCAATGAATAAAAGTTACAGTAATAATTTTAAAAAACATATAAAATTCATTAAGTCCTAAAGTTTTTTTTAATAAGGGAGTAGGTGCATGCAAACATTGTTTGTTTGTTACGCTTTAGCATATTCATATTATTTATTGCTAAATCACGTACACAGTTATAATTACAGGTGGTATTGGGCCTATTATAAGCAGCCTATATACGTCCCACTGTATAGGGCAAGGCCTTCTCTCAGGGACAGAGTATGGGCTTAATCACCACGCGTGTCCACCACGCGTGGCGATTTCAAGCGCTGAGGTATGTGAATAGCTCAGACACTCAAGTTTCCTCACGATGTTTTCCTTCACCGTTAGCGAGTGGTACTGCTACTATAACTTGACAAATGTACATAACTTAGAAAATAAACGCTTTATTGCACAAAAATTAAAAACTCAAATAACAGGTAAGTTTAGATGTACAAAGGTGGACTTATTTCTAAAGAAATTTCTTCCAGCCAGCTTAAGAGAGGTACAAGATTGTGGCGAGCACATGTCAACTCTGCGCGCGCACTATAAACTCCAACGTTCCTACATCGCGCAAGCAAAATGTTTCACATGACATACCGTAAATATAACGTCCGACGAACATCAGTCGGACCGGCCGTCCCCATGCATACGATCTGCCTGGCGGGAAATTTCCCATTGCAGTGGAAGAGGACGATCACCCGCTCTTCCCTATAGTGGTGACCCACGACAGAACAATGTCAACCTTCCTTCGCTCTCGCAGCACCCCACATACAATCAGTCTCAAAGCAAGGCCAGCATCCTCTTCCCTCTCACCTCGTCAGTTCCACTACAGTCAACGTACTGACTACTGGTACTGATGGTGATCTCCCCTAATCCCTCGGAACGGCAGCCACACAGCAACAGCGCACATTGCCAGTGGTACAACAGCCTTCACCGGTTCCTACCACATGCGCGGACCCCATGGTACTGTCGCCGGTGAAGTGACTGTTAGCCGCCGAACACCCTCTACCGCTAGTCGACTCACTGAATCAGCGCCTCCTGGCACTTGCAGGCTTTAGAGCACAGACTTTGATTCCTATCAGACCTAGCTATGCGTAGCTACGGTCTTGAAGGGGAGTGATGTGGCGAGCACATGTCAACTCTGCGCGCGCACTATAAACTCCAACGTTCCTACATCGCGCAAGCAAAATGTTTCACATGACATACCATAAATATAACGTCCGACGAACATCAGTCGGACCGGCCGTCCCCAGGCATACGATCTGCCTGGCGCTCTTATAAGATAACTCAAATATTGATAAACGCTATGTACATTCTAAGGCGTTACGTGCAAGGCGTGAGGTCATAGTATGAGCCCGTTTTATATAGCGCGACTTTGTATCACGTGACTAGAACAAGATTTCAACGGGTTATATCATGAAAAGTATTAGACGTAGAGAAGAAAATACCACGTTTATTTATCTTTTAACATACCCTCTTTGATTATATTAAAACAACTTTTTATGCAAATTCTCCATTAGCTACGCAATACCTATGCTTCGAACTGACTGCCTCGATGGTCTAACCGTATCACGTCTAATTACCAGGGGTTCGATTTCCCACTGCAGTCTGTGTGTATTTCTATGTTTGTCATGTCCTTGCCTGGTTACCTTAGAATAGGGTATCCTAGTTTGGGACCAGGACAAGTGATTGTTTTGTGTGGAAGTTAATTATTTTAATTGTCATAACAAACTATGATGTAGTTTTATGAAACGCGGCCCGGGGCCCTGGCTTTTTCAGTAAATATCATAACTATTTAGAAGTTACTATAACTGTCAGATCGCGATATAATTACAGAAACTCACAGTATCCCGAAAGGGTAGGCAGAGGCCAGGGTTTGCCACTTGTCATGATGCTGACACACGTATTTCGCTTCATCAACATTGATTAGTCGTTTCATGCTCGCACCCGGTTTCGAGTACATTTTATCATGCCCTTTATTAAAAATCCCCTATTTGGACGAATTATGTCCACTTAGGACCCGTCCAACCACAGTAGCTCGAGGCTCGAACCCTTTCGTCAGTCTTTCTTCCTTCATCCTCTCCATATGTCCAAACCAACGCAACATTCCTTTCTCAATTCCAGACACTACATCCTCTTTCAGTCCATAACGAAATTATTTAGATCGAACACCATAAAAATCTTGAGATTGACCCAAGACAAGCTGACAGATGGACTTATTTTGTTCATTAATGTAAGGAAAATAAAGGAAGATATAAAACGTGCTTTATCCAACGGTAAAATTAAATACCGTCATAAATTATGTTTTACAGTTTTAAAACGGCATTAACATACGAGATACCCGCAGGCAAAATCTGTGGGCTTTATATACAAAAAGGAGATGGTGCGGTCACAAAAAGTGAAGGACCAAAAAGGTTAGGTCTTACCATCAGAGAAATAGTGGCTGAGAGGCAAAAATGGTCCATATTTACATAATATTGTGGTACGAAATATTCTTTAGTGATTTAGTGGCTAGAATTCAAAGTGCTTTCGAAGCATAACTTATACTAGGCACCTGTTGTAGTTTACGCGTAGTATAAAACGTGAACGAAACTGGTTGGTATCTGCTGCTATAGCTAGATTACTAAGTAGCCTGTATTAATAGCAGCAGGCCCGTGCCTCTTACGAGAAATTTTAGTTAATAATTAAACAATATTGACTATTTTGCATTTGAATCTTTATATGTTTAATGAGTCTACGAACCCAAGTTATGAGGGTTCAAGAAACAACGAAGCGCTTCGAGAAAAGGCCCTTGCGCTTCGCCTTCTCATCTTGGTGGGATTTGGTCAAGTTATTAGACAGTCATTATACAATAGTATGCCTACTGGCGACTGGCATCCGCCGTGGGCGCGCGTGGTAATTAAGCCCACACTCGCTCTCTGAGAGAAGGTCTGTGCCCTGCAGTGGGACGTATAGGCTACGCAATAAACAATAGTAGATAGAGTAAATACGTCTGTAAACTAAACAGTATAACGTGCAGTTTTTTTTTTTATGTGCGGTGACAGCGCAGCGGTAGAACACCAGCCTCGCATTCAGGAAGTCGCGGGTTAGGTTTTAAGCATGTTCCAATGACTTTGTTTTCTAAGTTACGTACAATTGTGAAGTTTTGGCGGCAATACTACGCGCTAACGCCGCAGGAAAACATCGTGAGGAAACCCTAGTGTCTGAGGTATTTACGGTTCTCTGCTTTTTTGCAGAAACATTTTTGGCCGATTTTCATTTGGCAACTAACGTTTCGAAGAATATTATTTTGCGGAATAATCATTTGCCAACTTTTCTTATAATTTTTTTTTATTTCCCAACCTCGCAGTGGCCAACTGTTTGTTTGGTTTGCTTTTTATAATGACATTTTTTCAAAATGCCAACTTTTAAGTAGCGTATGTTTTACTTAGCGTAATATTCATTCAGTTGTTTATTGTATACCAAATGTTGTGACAGGTATTTATGATTTATCATTATTATATTGGTAAGAAGGTTAGGGCAAACCTATAGATTAACCTAAAGGTTAGGAAAACCTAGTAAAATGGATAGAATTTTCCTAGCACTCGCCGGCCGCTGCCGCGGCACGCTCGCTTCGCTCGCTCGGCTCGTGCGTGTGTTGGTCACAGTTCTAACCTAACCTAACCTATAGCTTTGCAAAAAAAAAAACTGTATTCAAATATCTATTTACGAAAAGGGAACTGTTTCACAGACGAAACGTTATTCATCTAATAGTTGTTTGGCCTAGTAAAAGATTTGAAAAATAATAAATACCCAAAACGTTTTGTTTCATTATAATAATCAGCTTAACAACAATCCTACCAAATGAAACGTTGCCTTACAAAAATTTGTAAATCGTTTGTTGTCAAAGTGAAAAATAGGTGAAATGTTGGTTGGCAAGTGATAATCAGCGTAACAATTTTCTGCGAAAAGGCAGGATCCCGGTATTTACATACCTCAGCACTTGCTTCGTACAATGGCCCAACTAAACGCGGAAATCTCCAGTTGATCTAGAACTACAGGGTGACTTTGAATTCGTTGACCGTATTTTGATATTCCCATGTTCTTTTAATTGTGAAAGACAGTATTATTAATGAGTTATCAGTTATGGTATGACATATTTGAAAATATTCTAGTTTAAGATTTAGATACATAAAAAAAAATTAAGGTAGAACGTGCAGTTTTCTTAAAGTTAACTCTACGACTTTATGTAACTACAAAAGTACCGTCTAGACACTTTAAAGATAATCTTAAATGGATAGTAAAGCTAGCTCTATTAAAATACAAATCTAAACTTGATTGACTTCTCAAAGCCACCTAAACCACAAAAGTTGGAGGCATAAAATAAAATTGCCATCAAAAGTTAAACCTTCATTACATTGAAACATTTTTAAATCCAATATTAGCCTTATTAGCTATAAAATAACAAAACTTTATTGCTCCATTAAGGCACAACAAAACTTTTGTTTTCATTACATGTAAGTAGAATCGTTAGAGGAGAGTAATTGCTGAATTCTGAAAATATAATCAGCGTAAATGACAAGGAAAATGTTTATTTCTTTCAAAAAATTTTGCTAAAACTATTTACAAATTTGAGGCTTTCTGTACCACAAGATCTCGCTCTTCGATAGCTACAATATTTCTCTTCTTTGAGTATTCAAATAAAAGAAAACCAAATAAAAGTATAAATTGATACTTTCTGGGTGTTTTTATATATTTGTGATACCGTTGTCTGATTGGTATGATAGGGTATCCTAGTTTGGGACCAGCCCCCCTGTTTGTCCACTGTGTTAGGTTATCCATCTTCACGTTTCCAAAGTGACAAATGTCCCTGTATGTATTCAAGAATTATTTGTATTAATTGTTTTTGTACAAATTTAGTATTTTCGTTGCATAGTCATCCATATATCACCGAAAATAAACTAACAAAAATAATAATTATTATGAGCCTATTAGATTTTTACTTTTATTACTATAATAAAAACAAAAATCGTTTATTTACATTACAAAATATTTACAGTAGCATAATCGGCCAAAAACTTCCGTTTAAGTGTGGAAATACCTATATCAGGAAGCTCCGTTCTTCCACACTTAGACGTGAGAGCGTTAGTCTTAAACAGAGGATATCTAATCAACTTATTTTCTAGGTAGGTATTAGCGTATATGTGTGTGTATAGTGTTAAATGATGTGTGTGTGTTTGTGTGAGTGTATAGATAGATAGATAGAATATTCTTTATTGTATGTCCACCAGGAATTACATAGAAATTACGTGTAGTGAGTAGGTAACATCTTTCTTAATTACGGTATTAGTTTAGTACATCTCGCTCTCTCGAAAAAAAAGTCCAAAAAATTTAAAGTGGAATACTATGAGTATAATACCCGGCAGGAAACCTGAACAAAAATCCGCGCGAAATTTACGAAGGACATTTTTCCTCCGCGTCCCTGCGCCAATGTGACCAGAAATACGCCAAGTCGAAGTCCGTTAAGCTAGGTATCTGTCGGGCATCACACAAATGTACAAAAACTAAGCACACATTAAGATAAGATACGAATATTCTTTATTACAATTGGCGGCCTTATTGCTAATAGCAATTTCTTCCAGACAATCGTATTAAGCTGACTACTCTCTCTACTCTCTCTGAGAGAAGGCCTGTGCCCTACAGTGGGACATATATGTGCTGCTTATGTATGTATGTTATGTAAGCGAAATTTAAGTTCTAAGGAGTAAGCTAGTCACCCATTCGATATTAAAAATATAAGGTAAAATACAATGCATGAAAGTATTCTCAGCGGTGGTAGCCTAGTGAGTAGAACATTGGACTCGGAATTGGGAGACCCAGGTTCGATTCCCAGTGCGGGCATGTACCTATGACTTTTCTTTCTTTCTTTATGTACACTTGTGAAGTTATAGTAGCAATACCACTCGCTAACGGTGAAGGAAAACATCGTGAGGAAACCTGGTTGTCTGAGCTATTCACATACTTCAGCGCTTGAAATTGCCAATCCGCGGTGGGCATGCGTGGTGCCCATACTCTCTCTCTGAGAGAAGGCCTGTGCCCTACAGTGGGACGTATATAGGCTGCTTATGAATGATGATTCTCACATCAAAACTCAATTAATAATATTCTCACAGACATCTATTTAAGACATTCTCACAACCTCTTGGCCTGCCGTACGCCAAGACTTGCGATCGGTTAATACGTACGTACCTTATATATTACTAACTGACTCGAAAAAGGTTGTTTTGCCATTATGAATTAGCCTACGATCTATTTTCGTAAAAAATCGGTCAAGCCGTTTCGAAAGAGTTCGATAACAAACACTGTGACACGAGATTTTTATATATTAGACCAGCTGACCTGGCAAACGTTGTTTTGCCATATTAATTAGCCTACGACCTATTTTCAGACCTACCGACAGACCGGCAGACGGACAGTGAAGTCCCGTTTGGCACCCTTTGGTTACGGAACCGTAAAAATCAGTGAAGCCGTTTCGGAGGAGTTCGATAACCAACACTATGACACGAAATTTTTGTATATTAGACAAGACGGTGAATGAATCATTCGTCAAACGATCATCAACCAAATTATTAAGCACGAAGATAAATCAATAGCAAAAACCCGTGAAAAACTACTTAGCTACTTAGCTAGTAAAAACAAACATAGGCACTGGGAAAATACTTAGACAAAATCAATACATTTGTACTTAAAGGCAAAGATCTAATAAACAAACTATTTACCGGCCTCGTCATTTCAAGTTAGACCACGATAAATTTGAATCTGTCACCTTTTCACTTTACTACTAAATCAAAAGCATGACGTAAGACGAAGAGGGTATTAGACCGAGTTAGCAATAAATATATATGTTTAATGTATTATTACTATTAGATATAGGTAAATTTATGTATGTGTGTATATAAACAGGAGAACGTTGTGCGGTTTTTGGAGCAAAATACGTCCTATATAAAATTTACACTATTCTATGATATTATATCTAATATATAAAAATCTCGTGTCACAGTGTTTGTTATCAAACTTCTCCGAAACGGCTTCACCGATTTTTATGATTTTTTTTGTGTTTATTTGCTACGTCAGAGAATAGGTTGTCGGCTAATTGATAGCTCCTATGTAAACTTTTTGTTTCGTAAATTTTGTGTGTCTACATCTCACTGTCGACTGTACCCGACTAGAAAGTTTTCAGGGTATTATTTAAACTAAATTCTCAAAACCAGATAATTGTTTTACCTCCTAGAAGTTCTGTAATAACTGAACAAGGTACTTGTTCAGTTATTTCAGAAGTTTCTGTACCGATGAGAGCCAAGGCTACCTAGGTACCTAATTAAATTATACAGGGTTTTTTCCCAAAAGCGTAATTCCTCTAAAACGTCGGCTATAGTTAGTCATTTATAAGAACTTATATGTTCTTTACCGTTTTTTAATTGCTAGAGAATTAACCATTTGATAGAGAATGGTTAAAATCACATGAGTTAAATAAAATGGACACTCTTCTATGTAGGATGATGGTTTACTGAAAGCTGCGACATTGGTAGAGGGTGTGAAGTCCGAATTTATTCAAATAATGTTAACCCTGATATTTAGAAAAATAAAAACTCATATAATAAAAAAAATGGTTATTAGGTGGCATTTACATGGTGGCATGGACAGATGACCTCATCCAAGTGGCAGGAAGACGCTGGATGCAGGCCGCTTCCAACCGGTCTTTTTGGAAATCCATGGAGGAGGCCTATGTCCAGCAGTGGACTTCTTGTGGCTGAATGATGATGATGAGGTGGCATTTACCTGCTTGTTGTAATAATATGCTAGTTGATGAAAAAACGGGTGGGGCTGTCGGGTTACACGGTTGTTGGCTTAACGTGAAACGTCTATAAGTTAGAGTCAATTTTTAACTCAAACTGCGCAATGTGTTACGTGGCACTAGCGCTTTCTAGCGGCACAAGTCAAGAGGTTCTGAGTAAAGGCTACTATGTTCTACTCAACGGTATATAAATTGCACATGACAAGTAGTTACAGAGTTACAGCCCTCGCCGAGGCGACATGTTTTAGTTGCATGGGGGTTTAGCAAGTGACTACTATCGAACTGAAAGACGTTTCACACGTTTATGTGTGTTGTGGTGCCTGAATAAACATTTTTCAATTTCAATTTCAATTTCAAAATATATATTTTTATCATTCATCATCATCATCATCATTCAGCCACAAGAAGTCCACTGCCGGACATAGGCCTCCTCCATGGATTTCCAAAAAGACCGGTTGGAAGCGGCCTGCATCCAGCGCCTTCCTGCCACTTGGATGAGGTCATCTGTCCATCTTGTGGCTGGTCGTCCTACGCTGCGCTTGCAGATATGTGGTCTCCATTCGAGAACTTTTCGGTCCTATCGGCCATCAGTTCTGCGTGCTATGTGCCCCGCCCACTGCCACTTCAACTTACTAATTCGCTGGGCTATGTTGACGACTTTCGTTCGTCTACGGATCTCATCATTTCTGATTCGATCTCGTAGAGAAATTTCGAGCATAGCCCTTTCCATAGCTCGTTCCGTGACCTGGAGCCTTCTTATGAGGCCCATAGTGAGAGACCACGTTTCAGTGCCATAAGTCATCACTGGTAACACACACTGGTTGTATAATTTTGTCTTGAGCGATTGAGGTATATTAGACGAAAATACTTTTCCAAGTTTCCCGAATGCTGCCCAGCCGAGTTGGATTCGACGATTGACCTCTTTCACGAAGTTGGACGGGCCTAGTTGGACTGTTTTTCCTAAGTAGACGTATTTGTCTACAACTTCGAGAGTCGAGTTTCCCAATGTTATTGGGGTGGGTACAACACGGGCGTTCGACATGACCTTCGTTTTGTCCATGTTCATTTTAAGACCCACACGTTGGGAAACTCGACTGAGGTCTTCGAGCATTATGCCGAGGTCTTCCATCGTTTCTGCCATGACTACTACATTGTCGGCAAATCCAAGGTGCGTGATGTACTCGCCATTGATATTGATGCCGCATCCCTGCCATTGCAGAAGCTTTAAGGCATCTTCCAGTGCGTTCGTGAACAGTTTCAGAGAGATAACGTCTCCCTGTCTCACGCCTCTTCTCAATAGAATTGCCTCCGAATTCTGCTCCTGTACTCGGAACGACATGGTGGCGCTGTTGTACAAGCACTCCACCTCGATATACCGATAGTCAATACGGAAACGCTGGAGAGACTCGAGCACTGCCCATTTCTCGATCGAATCGAAGGCTTTCTCATAGTCCACAAACGCTATCATTAACTAATGGTAAAAATACATAAAATGCCACGGTGATAATATAAATAATCCGATAAACATTTTCCTCTAAAACATGTCTTAAAGTAATTCTAGTCTCGCACGTGGTACAAAAACTCTTTATACAAATGGGGCACAAAGGAAAACGTCGCAAGTTGTGAGTTATGAATTTTTATAAAATAGCCACATTACAAAATGTTCACAATTGATTGCAAATACTTAATCTTATGCTTTCATTATTAGATTAGAGAAAGTTGATTTTTCGTAATTTTTTAATGTTTAATTGTGATTTTTGTCGATCTTTTACGTCATAAATGCAAATCCGCCCCAACACTATATTGGGTTAAGTACCGTTTTTTGTAGGTATTAAAGTACAATGTAATTTTATCTATTTTGGTCCAAATAATGAACCACGCAATATGCCCCGATCCATCTTCACGTACCATCCATCAATACCAGCCCACAAAATACCCAAGTGACTTTCGTCTTTTATCTAAGACTAAACCAACGCCAAACCTCGGATATTCCGTCTTAAGGTCTATCCACGTTACAAGGGGCTGTCGACGTGCGGGCGGCACGCGATCGCCAAATTCTTCGAGAACGGTCTCAGTGCCCGGCTCACACGGTACCTCAGCGACACTTCAGCGCTGCCCGACCGGCAGTGCGCGTACTGAGAGGGGCGCTCCACCAAGCAGCTGGCGAGAGGTGGTGGGGCGTGTGTTGGACGCCAGCGATTGCCGGCAGGCAGACGCCGTGCTCTTCTGTGACCTATCGAAGGCCTTCGATGCCGCAGATCCTAGTGGTCTACACACCAAATTGCGGCGTTATATAGTTACAGAGTTTATACGCGGAAGGAGGCCACAGATTTTAGGTCTTAGATATTTTTTGGTGCCAAAGCTGCTACCATCTGTTTGTTTTACAACATGCCTACAGTCCGAACGATTTGTGGTTTTGTTTTTAGGGTTCCGTAGTCAACAAAGAATGCTTATAGTTTCACTATGTCCGTCCGTCTGTCTGTCCGCCTGTCTATCCGCCTACACCTAAATTATGGAAGCAATTTTTTTTCCCGCCTACAACATAGTGTGAGGTATCGTTAAATTGGTCGTTTAAAAATATAGAGGTAGAAAGATCATTTTTTATTTAGGGTTCCGTTTCAGGAAGGAAAACTTCGTATAAATTCCATTAAAAATGAATTCGATGAAGGTGTTAGTTCTGTAAAATAATTAAAAACCCCTTCTTCTTCGGAACCCTGTAATGCGCGTGGCCCGACACGCACTTGGCCGATTTTGGCTTTTAAACAGCCTACATAATGTAGACAGACAAATGAAATTCATTATTATTACTTTAATTAGGTAATTTTAATTGTGTATCGTTTACAATTTCACATTCTCTACCTATTGAAATACTGTTGACATTTTATATTGCTGACATAAATTCTATTGAAATTCCCCGTATGTAACTCATTAACATTATTTTTACACCTATTAATAAAAATGTAACTATTAAGTTTCTGTCAAATTGAAAGTAATTCATATTACCCATAAACTACATCTAGGTATGTCTATGTACATTTTATTTTTAGCTTTTTCGAAGTGCTTCTATGCCTCCGATCTTACGAGTTTGACGCAAGTTCCCCGTTGATCGGAACTCCGAGAAGAGGGAAAGATACCCAAGACGATATCTATGAATATTATTATACTTAAATGATTTATTTCCACCGAGGACGAAGGGAACCAGAAAATTATCGTAAGATTCCCCTCCGAACCCTTTTTAGTCGGTGTTCAATAGACGTTTAATTTTCTTCTTGATTGAACTTTACGTAACGTGTTTAAGGGCATATGACAAAGAACGTGTTTTACGTTGTTATATAATTTTCGGCTCGTATCGTCGCACCGGCGGCTTGGCTGTTGTCAAGTATATTATAATAAAGGACTGCGTTTATTGACTTATCATCCGTGAGAAAAACTGGGTACTTACACAATATAATATTGAAAAAAAAAACGTATTAAAAACCCGACTGCTGAGCATTGCTTACTAAGCAGGCGAGACCTACCTAGATACTTCAATTAGTCACAGTAGCTTAGTAGCTCGTTCGCTCGTCCAAGGCTTGCGGGCACTTACGTACGGGTAACCCAAGCCTAGTACTAATATGTGTCCGCAAGTCTTGTACGGGCATGTGCCCGCAAGTTAGTAAGTTAGCTGTCTACCTGGTGATAATTTAATTCGGAATTCTATTACAATCAATCCCTTTCTTGGCCTATTGAGTGGAATAATTGCTTTCTAATGGAGGCCAAAATAGCGACTTCGAAAAGTCTTCAAGAACATATAGATGTTCTTCGCTCAGCACAGGCTGATACGAGTATTTAATTTATTTATCCATTTTCTATTCGGTTTATTCTGTTCTGTTGTTTTTCCTAAATGGAAGAAAAACATGCTAACTGACAAAAAATAATAATAAAAAAGAATAATATATACAGAGAAGCGGTGGTAAGCTATTGGGTAGAACACTGGACTCGGAAGCGGGAGACCCAGGTTCGATTCCCAGTGCGGGCATGTACCTATGACTTTGTTTTCTAAGTTATGTACTTTGTGAAGTTATAGTAGCAATACCACTCGCTAACGGTGAAGGAAAACATCCTTTGGTGTCTGAGCTATTCACATACCTCAGCGCTTGAAATCGCCAATCCGCGGTGGGCACGCCTGGTGATTAAGCCCATACTTTCTCTGAGAGAAGGCCTGTGCCCGGCAGTGTGACGTATATAGGCTGCTTATGATGATGATACATTTGTGTTTTCGCCTTGTACTGGTTCTGTTTAAGAGTTTATTCTTAAAATCATATGATTTATACAGAGAAGACATTCTTCTATGTAGGAAAATCATATTAACCGTAAATTGGTAGAGCGCGTAAACCAAAAATATTAATGCGAGAAAAACCCATAACACAAATGTTGTTGTAAAACACTTAACCAAGCATAAATAACTTTAAGAAAATATCAATTAACTTACTGAATGTGAGAAGATTGACTGGAACTTCGTAAATACATTTATTTCTTTTAATGACATTTCATACTCGCTACCGGAAATGGAAATTGGCGAAAGATAATTGGAAACATCAATATTTTGTGTCTGGAAGCCGCGTTAACTTGAAAATGCCTTTTTTTGAGATCAAACGAGAATATTATTGTGTTTGCTTTTTTCGTCCATGAGAAATAAGTGACAGCTGCCGAATTATAACATCATATTTATACTCGTACACAAAATGTTTACATGAAAGCCGCATAATTTTTGCAAAACACACTTTTTTTACAAAATATTCTCTAACATTTGACCGTCTAACTAAACACCTACTTACCTACTCTTGTTCCAAATAAATAGAGGTGAGCAATAAAGTATAATTTATTCGAAGTCGTATAAAAATCATTAGGTACTTTTATGACGTCATCATTCCCACTCCGGTTTCTTATTAAAAAATACAGCTTAACTTTATGGCCTGGCGCGTTTTCTCTTGTTTATTTTTTCAGCGTCTTGTTCTAAATTCAAATTCCGTCTCGGTCTTCACTGCATGTAAACATTTTTTTTAATACGAGCAACATCAAGAAATAAGGGTTTGTACATATTTTTTTAATCGTTTGAATAGCTCTACATCTGATGTAACATCATCTGAAACGGCATATTGATGAAAACATTAAATAAAAAATTAGCAAAGTGCGAGCCGTATTTAGTTATCAAAAATGTGATCTTCACTTTGGTTGATCAGCACCAGATCGGTTAATTCATGCATAAGCACTTAAATTAGGGGCATTTATTTATTTAGCAAAAATAAGCCCAATCCGAAATTTGGATTTCTTGTTTTACTTATTGTTTTCTTTTTATTGCACTAACCCGTGCTGAGGTTTTTAAATAGGTTTTTAAAATTGTCCTCAGCACGGGTACTAACAACAAAAAGAAAATAATCATGTATGTACAGCGACATCATTCCGATGTAAAAACCAAACTGCAAAGTGAGTTACTCGGGGCTGCAAGTTATGGTCAGATGTCGCTGCCCGAAATTTCACTGATGCCTGCACTTACCCATTAGCTCAGTTGGGAGAGCACTGGCACAGTTAGCCAGAGGTCGCGGGTTCAAGTCCCGGCATGGGTGGAAGTTTTAGCCTCTAAATAGGTATTTTACTTATGTTGGCATCATCTAAAGAAACAGGTAAAAGTATACATCACAAATCAAATCGAAGCAAAAGGTCTTTCCCAAAAGATATTGTATGAGGAAACACGATAAGTGCTTATTAGGGGTCGGACGTGAAGAACTAAAACACAGTAGAAGCAGACGCAGAAGGTTTTTTTTAACTTACCAAGAAAGTTCTTACTTGTGAATGTTAAGGCTACTTTTACTTCTAGTATACCTCTCGCTCACACATTGCAACATTTTTTGTATTGTTAGGGTTCCGTACCTCAAAAGGAAGAACCTTTATGGGATCACTGTTGTCCGTCCGTCCATCCGTCCATTCGTCTGCCTGTCAAGACCCTTTATCTCGGGAACGCGTAAAGGTATCGAGTTGAAAAACCACACACTCCGGCTTACAGTCCCTTGAAGCTGTGAAAAATCAAGCTTCTAAGTTAACGTGAAAAGAGTTACGGCCGTTTATGCCACGAAAAATGTATATTTTGACACTCTCAAGGGAATCAATAGGGTACATCGTCGTATTCTACTAGTAAGTATAGGTAAAAATCTGAAAACTATACATTAAATGTATCATCATCATCATCAGCCATTTGACGCCCACTGCAGGACATAGCCTCCTTCATGGTTTTCCTAATCATGAGGGGTTTTGCCATAATCGCCACGCTTAGCAGGCGGGTTGGCGATCGCAGTATGTGGTTGGAATCTCAGGAAAACGCTGCTTAGTCGCCTTCTACGACATTCACGGAAAGAAATGGAGTAACGCTATTTTTAATCCGGCGCCACACGGAATTAAATGTATAGTTTTTATTAAATGTAATTAAATCATAAAAAAATTGTCTTTGAAGTTCGGGAAAAGCTCGGAAAAACTGCGAGACTCGACTCCTGAACTATTTATATGTAACGAGTCCGATTTGAAAATTCGGACTTTGGAAATTAAACTTCTAAGGCGGTTAAATAAGGAAAAAACGTTTGTAGTTTGTATGTCAGGTGCGTAATATGTTATATTAGTAAAGGGTATATTTAAATGCACTTAAAAATTTATGTTTACATCCATAAATTGTTTGCACTATAATTTTACGGACACTTACAGTTACTATAGTGAAGTAGTCTGCAAAATTGCCACTTTTAACATTCTTACTTTAAAATGAATGGGTCAAGATGATACGGAGGATCCGTAAGTCGCATGGCAACTGACTTCTCAGTAAACTCCATCGCAGCTTTTGTTACAAGAATATTGCCGTTTGTGGCCCAAATCCCTCACATATACATAATAAGAACCATCGACAAGCCTATCAAAGTATTGGCCCATTTTGGTCCCCTTATAGGATGCCGTAACCCCGGCTCGTGAAACGTCATTTACGGCTTTCCTTTTGCTACGGAATATTTTTTTGCCATTTGGCTTTCAACCTTTGTTGTATACTTTAAAATAAAAGCCGCAACTAAAGCTAAAGTCAACATTAAGCTTGAAATAGTAGTTTGAAAAACGCTTGGATCTCTAGAAAAAAACTACTACAATATCGAGAAAATATATCCTTTAAATAATTTTATATTAAATACCGTCATATCTTAACCATCATCTATTAGGTATTATAACAATAAGTCTATTAAATGTGTTTCTTTCATTTTGACAATACAATAATCAGTAATAGCACAGAGGAAGAAGGGTAATAGCAATTATAACAATTAGAAACTTTTATAGTAACGTAACGGTTTTAACGCGCATCAAATACTGAACGTTTCCAAATTCCATACTAATAGATATCGCAAACGTCAGGAATGCCACAGGTTTTGTTGCGCATTCTCATGGCACCAGTTTATTTTTACCCGGACTTTTAGCAAAGTCACTGAACATACCTACTGACGGTTTTACTTATAAAAACACGATTCTTTAAAACACTCCATTCATCATCAGCCTATGCTTGTCCACTGCTGGACATAGGCCTCTCCTATAGCACGCCACTGAGCACTCCTCGGCTACTCTCATCCAACTCTTGCCAGCCGCCCTGCAAAGATCATCGCTCCACCGAGTCTGAAACACTCCATTAACGCCATTTAAATAGTCTGTGTTAGAGACTCTAGTAGGGAAATATTTTACCACTATTTATGCTGCGTTTATAGACTGTTTTAAGGGAATGGTGTTTTTATAAATTACGTTGTATGTCTGTATAGTCGGCGGTAAGACACTTGCATACCTAGACACAGGTCGTTGGTTCGATTCTCGCTTGATTTGTAAAGTTGATCTCACTGTTTGTGATGTCCTTGTCTTATTATCATAGCACAAAGTATCCTAGGTTGGGACCAGGATAAGTAATTGAATCTTCATTGTGGAGCTTATTCATAATCAGAATATGTAGGAGGTTTTTTCACACACTGGCGGACGCTTTCATACCATATCTGGTCATCCGGGCAAGCCATTGGTTTTTCAGATCCCCCAAGCATAGATATGAGCGGCATGTACATAGTAAATTTTACTTTTTGGCTATCTTCAAAATCATGTCTCCTTACACAAACATTATTCCATAATATTTCATCTACGTCACACCTTTTTTTCTGATCAGGTGTTTTTTTCTGGTGATTATTTACCTGCTTATGTTGGAAATCCACGGATGCATTATTTATTTTTCTGGAAGTTTGGAACTCTGGCTTTTTAGTCGGTTGTAGCTTTGGATTCGTTGTTGGTAAGACAACATTTCTTGCAGCGTTTAGGCGTGACAGCAAAATACCATCGTCTCCAAAACGTTCTTGTTGAGTTTCAGCAAACACTTTTGTGACCACTGCGCATACGATAAACAATGTTTTAATATTCATAGTTCGTTCGAATAAACTTATCAGTATCGAAACATGTGCTCTCAGGAGCTGACTTCAAATAAATTTAACAGCACAGGACGCGTTGAATCAAATTGACGGGATGCGTTTTTGTTACTAAATTGTGTCTAATGACGAGAGGAATGAACGTCTCCTGTTGAAAATATTTTGATTAACAGACAGGAAACGTCTTCTTCGCCAGCTTTTCGAGATTTGCCAGATGTTTCAGAGAGGCGTAAGAATCAAATAAGTCATTAATAGCACCGTTAGTTTAAAAAAGGGACTTCGTGAATCACACTTTTTCTATTGTAAACTAATCGTCACGCAAGAACATTCTTTTAGAACAATGATGATATAAGCTCATGCCTGTATTCCGGGAGGGTAGGCACAGACCAGGGCACTTGCCGGGATCCTGATAAACCACTTTCGTTTCATCAGTATTCAACAGTCGTTGCGTGCACGCACGCCGATTTCTGGTATTTTTTATTTTGCCCTTTAATAATACATCCCTTATTAGGCCAAATTCCACCTCAGTGCCAATTCAGATTAGCAAGCTGAAGTGGCAGAGGGCTGGTCACAAATGCCGAAGAACCGATGGTCGATGGGGTGCAAAGGTTCTCGAAGAGAGATCCCAAACTGGCGACCGCATCTTAGGACGCCCACCAACTCGCTGGATCGATGGTCTGAGGCAGATTGCTTGCAGAGGCTGGGTGAGGATGGCCGAGGTCGGAAGGAAGCGGTGTGCCATAGGGGAGGCCTATCCAGCAGTAGACGTGTAGGGGCTGATTGATTGATTGATTGGTCAAAACACATTAATTTCAAATAATACATTATCATCATCATCATTCAGCCACAAGAAGTCCACTGCTGGACATAGGCCTCCTCCATGGATTTCCAAAAATACCGGTTGGAAGCGGCCTGCATTCAGCGTCTTCCTGCCACTTGGATGAGGTCATCTTTCCATCCTGTGGCTGGTCGTCCTACGCTGCGCTTGCCGATATGATGTGGTCTCCATTCGAGAACTTTTCGGCCCCATCGGCCATCAGTTCTGCGTGCTATGTGCCCCGCCCACTGCCACTTCAACTTACTAATACATAAATAATAATACATAACATAACCATAATCGTGCTTATATAGCTCTATTAGATAGCTCTACTAGAGCGGTTGAAGCCCAGTGGTTAGAACAACGGACTCGGAAGAGCGAGATCCAGGCTCGATTCCCAGTGCGGGCATGTACCTCTATGACTTTGTTTATATTCAAAGTTGAGTACGTCTGCGAATTTGTAGTAGCAATACCATATGCTAACTGTTAAGGAAAACATTGTGAGAAAACCCGTGGCTTGGTTGGCTCCGCACGTATTAACTTGTCTTTCCTGTGGGCTATTTCGACTAAGCTGTCAGGATGGTGCTTGGCAAGCCTACTCCATCTAAAATTGTAATGTCCTAGGCACTGCAGCGTTCGAGTGGTCCCTTCACCCATCTAGTGTGAGTGGAAGTACCACTGGACGCTGTATAAATCATCTCATTACGTAGATGCAATGGCCAAAGTTTTTTTTTATAGCTTTATTGAACCACAATTCATTTATTAAAGTCTAGGTTTGAGAACCATGTGGATTGTCTTAACTTAACGACTTCTCAAAGTCTCAAAAAAATGCTCTGAATGCTCGGCCTGTCCTAGATATTAAAACGCGTGGACAGAGGAAATAATGTGAATGGAGCCAACACGGTGAATGGGAGGCAATAAAAATACCAATAACCTTCGATCCGGTTATCAGGAAAGGCCATTACTGTGTAAAATCTGACCCTTAAAATGATATAGTACGGGACCTATTTATACAGCAAGATATATTTTCACTGTCTTTTCCTAAAATATTGCTTTATCATCAGTTATGTAAGAAATAACTGGGATAACCTGTGCTATGGTAACCAGGCACGGACATGACGGATAAGAATCATCATCATTATTATTATCTAGGGTCTGCAGAGTAAAGTCCATAAGGCCAAAATTTAAATGTGAAATGTGAAAGAAACTTATTATTAAATATAATATATAAAAAATCTTTTATCACAGTGTTTGCTTGCGAACTCATCCGAAAAGGCTTCACTAATTTTTACAATTTATTTTTGTATATAATTCGTAGGTCTGAGAATAGTTCATAGGCTAAACTTATTAATATGGCAAAACAACGTTTGCTGGGTCAGCTAGTTACTCTATACATTTTTTATTATCTTTATACATTAACCTGTAAGGTTATGACGTTGAAAAGAACTGAAGGAGAACTTGACTGTCATGAAACAATGACATGAACTGGCACGTTTTTTTTACAAAAATTAAGGAAACTACTTGATTACTTATGTGTTGTGAACGATAATTCAATGAAAATTTGACTTTTGTGCTTTAGCCCGCCGACCGGGCGGCGACTCTAGATACAAGAGTGTTATCAGATAGATTGAACATAAGTACTGAAGAATGGACAGATGTGATCAGTGAAAACGTAGACGCAAAAAGTACATTATGCCAAGTTCCCAGCTGGTCCGCACTAACCTGTTAGCAATAATGCCGCCCATTGTACTTTTCATCCGTGTGGCGCCGGATTAAAAATAGCGTCACTCCATTTCCTTCCGTGGATGTCGTAGAAGACGACAAAGGAAATACATTAACTAGGAGACGGGCAGCAGCGTCTTCCTGAGATTCCAACCACATACTGCGATCGCCAACCCGCCTGCCAAGCGTGGCGATTATGGCCAAACCCTTCATGGTTTGTAGAACCATGAGGGAAGCCTATGTCCTGCAGTGGGCTTCAAATGGCTGATAATGATTGTACTTTTTCATTGTAACTTTCATATTTTATGTCTCTTGTTTCTTGTGTGCAGTAAAGAATATTCTTATCTTATCTTAACCTCCCTCTATTTTCCAAACCCGTTATTACAGGGCAAAAAAATGCTGATTACCAAATTTCATTATTGCTCTGCCTCCTCGTTCTCTGCCTGACTGCCTCGTTGGTGTAACCGTTAAGGTTCTTAGCTACCAAAACAGAGGTCGTGGGTTCAATTTCCACTGCGGGCTGCCGTAAATTTGTACAGATGGCCTCAGTCTGGGTTTATTTTCATGTTTGTAATGTCCTTGCCTGGTTATCATAGCACAGGGTATCCTAGTTTGGGACCAGGTCAAGTGATTGTATTGTGTTTAAGTTAATTGTCATTATTACATTATTATAGTCATTATATTCTTTTTGTTGCACTAACCCGTACTGAAGACATTTTTTTAAAACCTATTTAATGTCCTCTAAAATCTACTTGCCCTGTTTGGTCGGTTAATTTAAGGTCCTACAAAAAAATTCCGCGTTTATCGAATGTCTTGTACGCAAAGATCTTGGATCTCCGTTCCTAAATATCATGATTTTTTTGAGACATGCATCCATACATAAACTCACGCCTGTATCCCAGAGGGGCAGGCAGAGTCCAGAGACTGCCACTTGCCACGATACTCAACATTGATGTTTTGATACTAAAAGTTTATCCAATTTAAATTTTTATGTAATTTGAAGACTAATTTGAAGAAGCAGCGACGAAGAGTTTTGTTCGTTTAAAAAAGACTAATTTCTTTAGTTTTCCGTTTAACTTTATATAATCTGTTTTTCACTTCGTTACCTTACCCATATATCCGAAAATAAAGGTTCTACTTGTTAATACAAACAACTTTTCTTACGGGGAAAACCTCTAAATCACAAGAACAACATAACAGAGTAGGCAGAGACCAGGGTCTACCACTAGCCACGATTCTGTCAGATCTCTTTCGCTTCATCAACATTCATTAGTCGTTGTATGCACGCACGCTGGTTTCGGGTACGTTTTATCTTACCCTTTGCTAATACATCCCCTACGTAGTCGAAGTATGCCCGACTGGAAAGTCCTCAGGCGCGAGACACACAGATGGGACGTGGGGCGAGGGCGCGGTAAGATGTATAGAGTCACAGACCACAGTCCTTGCTCTGCGGTCGCTCTTAGTCTGTGACTCTACACATATTACCGCACCCTCGCCCCACGTCCCATCCGTGTGTCTCATGTCTTACCGGTCCTTCTACCCACATTCGCTTGATATATTTGTTTCGTCAATATTTCTTCCTTCATCCTCTCCATATGTCCAGGCCAATGCAACATTCCTTTCTCAATTTTAGCCACTACGTCCTCTTTCAGTCCAAAACGTTCTTTAATCCAAATACGAGGGGGGTTCAAGAAGTAGTGAGAATGAATAATGTTTGTAACAAAGTCACCTTTTAGTTGTATACACTTAGCATATTTTTTTTTACCTAAAATTATTTTCTTTAAAAAAATCTTCATCTTGATTCTCTAATAAACCTTGTACTGCGGCGATCACTGCGTCTTCATCGTCGAATTTCTGGCCTCTTAGACATTCTTTCAATCTCGGAAGTAGATAAAAGTCACCAGGAGCAAGATCTGGAGAATATGAAGGATGTTCCACCAAGTTGATGCTAGCATCTTTGATCAGCATCATCAACTTTAGCGAGTTTGCAACCTTTTTGATTTGTTCTACGTACATATTCCCCGAAATAGTGCAGAGAGGTAGATTATATTCTTGAATAGCACAAGGGCTACTTTTTATCTTAGCACACAAAAAATTTCACGTGCACGAAGTCTCGGGCAACAGCGAGTCCAACATACTTTTCAAGCCCCATTTTATTTCGTATCGTCCATTTCGTACCAAGTCGTCGTTTCGTTTTTCGTAACATCGTCCCACAATTTGTCGTGCCATAATTTTAAGCACAGTTTCATGTAAATACGAATACAATTTATGACGAGAAATTTCTTCAAGTAGCAGTGCTCTGTTGTACGGTATGAGTGCGAGGCGGAGTAACATCTGGCAGTGTTGCTTGTCACGTCGGGACTCGACAAAGCGGGTACAAATTATTTGCTTACTTTCCCGACGCCACAGTGATATGCTGTTCGGATTTTTGGAATGCTATGTACAAGGTTTTTTAGAAACCATGACTGTCTCTTGCCAAAATAGAAATAAATAAAAGAACATTATTAAGAATAAAAACGTGAAAAATTCAAAATAAAAGGTAAATAGTTTATTTGCACAAGTTAAGGTATATAAAACATGAAGGTATGTATTACAAGTAATTAGTCTAAAAATTTATGTGAGACAGTTAAACTGTAACGGTCTTATTTATAAAAACTGGATTCCTTAAGACACTCCTCAAAATCCTCAAAAGCTGTGTGAAGGGAAACATTATTAAGCACAGATTATTTAGACTGCCTCTGAGGAGTTTTTTGAGGAATCGTGTTTTTATAAATTAGCAGCTACGAGAAATCCTGTGAGGTAGTTATTCTACTTATAAGTGAGTAGACTCTGTCAAACCAAACTCTGCGTATGTATGTGCAATGCGTGTGTGTGTATGTGTGTGCGTGTCTGCGTGTGTGTCTGTCTGTATGTGTGTGTGTGCGTGCGTGCGTGCGTGCGTGTGTGTGCGTGTGTGTGTGTGTGTGTGTGTGTGTGTTTGTGTGTGTGTGTGTGTTTGTGTGTGTGTGTGTGTGTGTGTGTGTGTGTGTGTGTGTGTGTGTGTGTGTGTGTGTGTGTGTGTGTGTGTGTGTGTGTGTGTGTGTGTGTGTGTGAGTGTGTGTGTGTGTGTATGGGTGGTCCGTTGAAGCGAGAGAAGGAAGGGGATTATTCTTCAAACTACGTTTGTATTGACTAGAAGAATATGAATCTCGCAAATTTATTAAATAATGTATGGAAGAAATGATTTACAGGTTCTAGTACACGTTGTTGATGGGTAGATTATCACCGGTTCTTTTTGAATCACCTGTAAAGACTGTTTCAAAAAAGTTCACGTTTAAAAAAGTCTTGCAAGTCAGCCTTATTGTCAAGATGTGTTTTATTTTTTTAGATCACGCAATGATGCCAGTTTAAGCCTGTTTTCTACTTGGTTACCATTTTCTGTGTGAAATTAAAGACGTGTTTACTTTGCTTTGACACAAACGACGCATTGCCTCCAAAGAAAACAATGTTTAGTTTCTTACGCAGCCGTCTTCCCGGGTTAAGCCTATTTACCACTCGCTAACTGTGAAGGAAAACATTCAATTCAATTCAATTCAATTCAATTCAAATATTTTTATTCATTGTAAAAACAGAATGTTTACTTAATGAACGTCAAAGTTGCTAGTTTCACAATTAATGGATTATGTGGAGAAGAAACTAACAAAGAAACTCCACATTTATTCTTTTCAAAACACGTTTTAACTTAATTAACAGAGTTTTCAACTTAAAATATTAGTCATGAATGTGTTGAGCACTAGTCACAATCGTCCTTTAAATAATATTAATCTACTGTTTAATGCCAAACATCTTTGTCTTCTAAATAATCCTTGATGTTATAGTAAGCCTTTTTGCACAGAATGTGCTTAACACATTTTTTAAATCGCGTTGGAGGTAACTCTAATATATCTTGAGGAATTTTGTTGTAGAACCTTATACAGTGCCCCATAAAGGATGTGTTAACTTTTGCAAGTCTAAATAGTGGAAATGACAATTTATGTTTATTTCTAGTATTAACATTATGGTGGCCACCAACATTTTCGAAGTCTTTGATATTTTTTCTAACGTACATAATATTTTTACATCTTGAGGAAACCTGAGTGTCTGAGCTATTCGCATACCTCAGCGCTTGAAATTGCCAATCCCCGGTGGGCACGCGTGGTGATTAAGCCCATGCTCTCTCTCTGAGAGAAAGCCTGTGGCCTACAGTGGGACGTATATAGTCTGCTTATGAAATTACTTGGGAGTGAAGGTTGAAGTGCTTTCGGCTGTGCATTAATCAACCTTTAATTTTTGCAAATAGAATTCGTCACGGATTGATTAGTATATTAATTAGGGTTGGAAATTTCTGTTAAGATTTGACCTTTGAAGGAAGAATTATTGTAAGATTTATTTAAGCCTTTGACTTATCATTGGGCACTCTCAAACGTTTGATTGTGTCGAACTTACTGATTATACTACACTTAGTATAACAACAAATAAAAAAACCGATTGATCCAATTTAAGGAAGCGGTGATAGCGCAGCGGTAGAATGCCGGCCTCACATTCTGCAGGTCGTGGGTTCGGATCCCGGCATGTACATCGGTAGATTGTTTTCTATGTCACGTACATTTGTAAAGTTCTAGTAGCAATATCACTCGCTAATGGTAAAGGAAAACATCGCGAGGTAACTTGAGTGTCTAAGGGCCAGTTTCTGAATTGAGAATTTCGCTAAGTTAATAGTTAACTGTAGTGCTGTCTCTTCGAATTTCTTAGAAATGAGCTTGACAGAACGTTACTTAAATATTTACTCAGTGAAATTCTCAATTCACAGAACCGGCCCTAAGTTGAGCACATACCACAACGTTTAAAATTGCCAATACGCGGTGGGCTCGCGTCGTGCCCATACTCTCGCTCTGAGAGGTCTGTGTACTGCAGTGGGATGTATAGACAGTACTAGCTATTTCCCGCGACATTGACCGCGTGGCCTTTAGTTGATACTATTTATTCTAAGTCTAGAGAAATCTGACAACAAGTATTTTACTTCCCGTACAAACTTTGGCACCCCTTTTCACCCTCTTAGGGGTCGAATAAAAAAAAAACTGAGAAATGAATACGTTTCATTAACTTTATTGAAGGACATTTCTTGCAAGTTTCGAGAAAATCCGGCCACACATATTTAATTCCAGTACAAACTTTGGCACCCCTTTTCACCATCTTAAAATTTTAATTAAAAAAAAATAGAGATAAGTATTTAATAATTTTTAATAAAATAAATTTATATTAAGTTTCAAGTAAGTCCGACCACAAATAACTTACTTCTCATGCGAATTTTTACACCTTCTTTCACTCTTTTAAAGTCATTTTATTGAAGTAAATTTCTTCTAAGTTTCAAGAGAATCACACCACAAAAATATTACTCCCCGTAAAAACTTTAGCACCCATTTTCACCCTCTTTGGGACAGAATTTTGATAAACAGTAAATTTTGCTTTTCATAAGTTATTTAGACGTATATTTGTACCAATTTTTGTATAAATCTGACGGCAAACAAATTTGGACACCCCCTTTCGCCACTTTAGGGGTATGAATTTTTAAAATCCGTTCTTATCTCGTATGTCCGTTACTCTCTCTGCAAAATTTCAGCTTTCTGAGTCACGACCTGATAAAATTTGTTTTTGCTAATAAATGAACATAATTAAGTATAATTTATCTTATTATACTTATCTTTGTACGGAACTGTCGGTGTGAGAGTCCAACTCGGACTTCGCCGGTTTTTGTTCTATATTATCTCGCAATGAATTCTGTGACGCAAGCTCGGCGTGTAATAAGTAAATTTTTTGCTTATGTTAATGTGATGGTCTAGACTGGACGAATGACGTCATTTATTTTTGGCTATAGGGCCGCACGAGTCACGTTTAATTAGCAATGGCGTCATCCGCCGACTAACATGGCAGCTAAGTGTGTGAGTAAAATATGAGATCTTGTAAATAAATTAACGACAGCAAAATGAGGTTTATAAGTTTCAATTATTGAAATAAAATAACATTTTTGGTACTAATTTGTAACTAGCCGACCCGGCAAACGTTGTTTTGTCACATTTATTAGCCTAGGACCTATTCTCAGACTTATCTACCAAATATAGTTACAAAAAAAAATTCATAAAAATCTGTTAAGCCGTTTTGGAAGAGTTCGAAAACAAACACTGTTATCTCGATAATATCTTAATATCTACTGTTATTTCTTATATATTATATAAGATAGTATGTTTTCTAGGTATTTATGTTGATGTATTTTTTATAGTGAGAATTATACTGTAACTGTGAGTTTTATTATATTATGAAGGTCTGTGTCAACTTTCGCAATTTTTTTCTGGCACTACACCTTCTACTGTCCACGTGACCCAAGGTTAGGTGGAGGAAAATACTCATTGGTAATAAGCTCGCCTTTGTACAAATAAGCTTATTGTGCAATAAATTATTTTCTAATCTAATCTAATATTAAGTGCCCTGACCCTTAATCAAGGTTTATCTCCGTTCTAAATTTCGTCCCTTGAAACCTTTTCGCGGTTGTATTAAATTTACTATTATATTACTCTACCTCAACACGCTGTCTCCCGTCGTCGGCGCAGCTTATCATTTGCTCAAACTTATTGCAGGTGGAATAGAATCAGTGCTTCCAGATTACGAAAGTGAAATTACAGTGTTGCCAGTTAAAAGTAATTTTACTTACATTGCATTAGCAGTTTATTTTTATAAATCATGTTAGTAAAACAATTAAGAGACATACAAAAAGAGACACATTGTTGCACACCGTGAAACCCGGTGGAATTATTTAGGCACATGGTAATATTCTCACAGCGACAGATAAAGGCAGGTAGTGCGTACACTGGTAGTGGTATAGTTTTGAATCTCGGGAAAACCAAATGCATACTTTTTTCACCGCACAACAAGAAAGCTGAAAATGTCGATCAATCAGAAATAAAGGTATTAGGCCATACATATGAATTTATTCATAATAGTAAACAAACTTATTACTGTCAAAGTCAGAAATTGTTGGATGAATTCAGATATCTCGGGCTTACTGTAGACAAGCACTTTAATTGGAAATCGCATGTCAATAGACTAAGATCTATATTGAGTAAGTTTTCCCATCTAAGTAGAATATTAAGCAAATACACCATGTATACTGTTTTATTACGAACTAGCGGATGACGGATTTAGCTGCGATGGGCTTACATTTAAAGCCTATTTGAACCAAATCCAGCAGCAATTAAGACTGATAAAATATGTAGTGGACAAAAATTTAAAGCTACAAAATACAAAAACGATTATGATAAGTTCCGAGTATTTGAAGCCTCTATAATTATTCCAGTACATACTAAAGTAAAACATTTAATAGTACTAGAGTCTTATTATACAGAAAATCATAGTTGAATTAAGTCACAAGCGCCATTAGTAAACATAAGTTATTATACAACCACCTGCAAATAAGTATTATGGAGAACGAAGAAGAGATTACTTGACACACAGAATTTGTCATAGCTATCCAGTTTTGCTTCATAAAATATAAACTTAAAGAACTAATGATAAAATAAAATAACTACCTACACCTATGTATTTAAAACAAAACATTAACCGCGTTATGCATGCAAGAGTAATGCGTTCGGACCTATGTCGCGGACCTGCAGTTCGTGGCTTGATGTGGCGGTTCGATGTACATTGCGGGGTCGATTAACCAACAGACTAACGAGCAGGAAGAAACGGCTAGGCAGTGTACGTCGGGCTGTCATGGCGAGCTAAGGATTTTAGTTTTATGAAACGCGGCTTAGCAAGTGGCATAGATTTACTGTCTTATTTAGTTTCGGCTTTTGTCTTAATTTAAACAATTAAGCGACTTGATCGACAGTATTGTGTCGGTATTTTCGCGATTTCTGTCAACAGTTTGTTTGCGTATGGACTGAACTGGAATGAATTTAAATATACGTTGTTTATGTATAAGTTTAATATAGGTATAATATAAGTAATATTAGAATTAGAGCGCCTCGCCAAGAAACTGCTTTGCAGTTTGCCGAAAATTGTGTTATTAAGGTTTTTTATTTTGAATGAATAAAAGAACGAAAAAATAACTGACTGGTTCTTCATAACTTGGTTAGATACATCCGTCATTGTTGTCAAAACCACTGTTCAATGATCTCACAGGTTATAGTGATCTTCTTAGCCCCTATATGTTACACGGGATTATGTAGCCTATATGTTATACACGAATCCAAGCTATAATTCTGGTGAGTTTTACTTCATTGCTTTAAGTGGTTTTTGCGTAATGCCCGCTCAAAGAAACAGAGTGAGACAGACATATATGAGATAGAGACAAAATTTACAGATTTGTTAGATAGACTGAACAGAACATTACAGAATTCAATCATGAAAGAAATCCTATCACTCCTGTGAATCCTCGTAGAATAATTTACAGAAATAAGAATAGAAGGAATAGAAACTTTTTAATAGAATCTTAGGCTTATAATAATAACTACTGCAATCCTTGCGGCGTGAGATCTGGATAATTGCTTACTTCTTGTGTTACATAAACTTTTTTATGTAACACTGCCTGCCTCATCATTTCACGATGTCGCAATGCGTCGTCGATTGAATGTGTTGATGTTTGTATATACGCGTCGTCTCCATGGCAACTGCATCATCAATCTCTTGCCGCTAAAACCGAGCTTACCCGGGTTCCTACTCGCCCTTTAGAATGCTTCATACCGATTAAAAACCACAATACACTAGTTTTTATTCGGCCGCGTAGTTTTAAGTAATATCAAATGAACTTAACCATTCAAATAAGCAGTTTTCCTGGCTTTTCCGTGATAATTTTATTAAAACTGCTTAGTGACTTCTCGAACGAAATTTGATTTAAATTGTTAAATTATCTCTTCTACAAACTTTCTAAATAAAAAAAAACAGTTGTACTGTACCACCCCCCTTTTATTTAAGCCAGTCATGTCAGGAATTTTTGACAGATTATCTAGTCCTAAGTCGCCTAAACTATTTTGTAGAGGATTTAGTAGAATAAAAAAAATTATAAAAAAAATGCTATTTTGAACTACGAACTGCGCGACCTCTTTTAAGATGAGGCGAAGATATCACAAGTTATTGCATTACCACTAGTTAAAAGTTACTGTATCGAAGTAACTGTTACATGAGCCTGTACAGCTGCGTTAGAAAAAAAAAATACTGGTGGTTCATTCATAATAGGAGATGAATTAGCGAAGGCCAAGATAAATAGTACCCGAAGCAGGTGTGCGTTTATGCAACCACTAATTAATATTAATGACGACTGACTTATGGCGCCGGATTAAGAATAGCGTCACTCCACTCCCTTCCGTGGATGTCGTAGAAGGCGCCTGCGGAAATCAATTACCAGGAGACGGGCAGCAGCGTCTTCCTGAGATTCCAACCAGTAATACAACCGTGAGTTTATGTAATGTAGGTGATATAATTTATTGTTTTTTTCCCGGTTATTGTTAGGATACTACGGAGGCTTATATCGACATCGCGGCTTTGGGAATGACGGGGGAAAATGCCGAGTTAAAGCGGAATTTTAAGGAGCTTAGATTAAAATGTTTGCTGTGCTCACCGCTAACTCTACAAGGTTATTTTTGAAAAGTGCAATCCCTCGAGACGTCAATTTTGAATTTTAAAAGGGAATCAATAATAATTTTCTTTTGTCTTTGCAGTCCACTGTCTGATAAATTCTATGCACTCTTCTCTATAGGACAATGGTTTACCGGAGGTTGTGACATTGATATTCCATTTTTCTTGCTAGAAAGGATATGTTACCACAAGCGGAAATAAAATTATGTGAACCCCAATATCTCGCAAAATATAAATATGTGATAAACTTACAGAAAATAAGTTCTTGTAAAACACTAGACATACCTTCTCACATACCCTATAATATCTAATAATATCTAACCATTCGTCAATTCGGCGACCATTTTTTGAAGCGTTTTTATTTATGGTACTTTTATTGCACAAATGTTTCAGGCATATTTGAAACCTTTAATATAAAATGTTTTTTTGTTATTTATCACATACTCTTATTTATTTTTCTTTCTGTTTAAAATGGCACTCGTTTCTAGACATCAAAACCGACATTGTTATGAAAAATTTAATTAAAACAGAAATTTAAAAAACTAGTTGTTCCTTTTAAGGGAAAATTTAAATGTAGACATTAGAGAGAAAAAAACACCCTTTTACGCCCACTCAGTACAAAAACTAATTTTATGTTCACCATAAATTGCGATATTGTACATATTTTTGTCAAATTCCGAAAAGTAAATAGTACTTGGCTATATCCTTTTTGTTGCACTAACCCGTGCTGAAGACAATTTTAAAACATATTTAAAGGCTATTCCACCCATGCCGGGACTTGAACCCGCGATCTCTGGCTAACCGTGCCACGGTTAGCCAAAGGTCTAAATAGGTTTTTAAAATAGTACTTGGCTGCCGGAATTCGTTGCCTCGCGCCAGGCCGTGACGAACACCGAGTTGACAAGAGACACCATTATCATCCGCACACGCACCTAAACGATACAATTTCTCCGTCGCGTATTCGTCGAAACGACGAAGGTTAGTTGTCTAGGGATAAGTAGTGTGATTAACGTGGTCCAGGAATTGCGCATTTTCAAAAATAACTCTGTATAGTAGCTTTAGCTTTGTTCCGTGATGACTTCAGCGACTTTGTGCGGTTTGAATTTGCAAAATGCTAATTGCAGTCTCCGCAGTCAAGGCCGAAATTTGTTTGCGAAAATCTGAAAAATAGAAAAACGGTGCAGCGCCTCTATTAAGCGGCGTTTTCACAATCATAGTACGCTCAGACAGAGTAACCTATTTTTGCTACTCGGAAGCTACTCGTATCGAGTACACCCGCGATCTTAGTACAAAAAATGTCTGTTTTCATCAAAGTGTACTAATATCGCCGGTATACACGATATGTGTAGCATCTTAGTAGCTAAAAAAGGGTCACTCGGTCCCAGTGTACTAAGATCGTGAAAACACGGCTTTATGTAAGTCTTCCTTCAGTTCGATGACGTCATTTTTAGGGTTCCGTACTCGAAGGGTGCCAAATGAGACCCTATTTCTCTGCCTCCGCTGTCTGTCTGTCCGTTGGTCTGACCTTAAAAGGGCCCTACCTTTGGAACCGTAATAGGTAGCCAGTTTATATAGCATAAGCAGCCTATATACGTCCTACTATAGGGCACAGGCTTTCTCTCAGGGAGAGAGTATGGGCTTGGCGATTTCAAGCGCTGAGGTATATGACATGTCAGTGAACTTCGCATATCATTTTCCAGCATATCAAAAATAAATGAGAGTTCTTGTCGCATGCAGCAGAGTTCTATAGTTCCTGATAATTTTCAGAAATAGTTCTGGCGTTTTCACATAGAAAAAAATCAATTAAAAAAATGATATGCTATCTCCCGTAGCATATCACTTCTCAGAAAATCGAAAAAAAAGTAAGTTCTTATAGCATGCAGCTGAGTTCCACAGTTCCTGATACTTTTTAGAAATAGTTCTGGCGATTTTACCCCAAAAAAAATCAACTGATAAAATGATATGCTAACTTCCCGTAGCATATCATTTCGCAGCAAATCGAAAACTTATGTAAGTTCTCATCACATACACCTAAGCTGTGAATAGCTCAGACACTCAGGTTTCCTCACGTTGTTTTCCTTCACCGTTAGCGAGTGGTATTGCTACTATAACTTCACAAATGTACATAACTTAGAAAACAAAGTCATATTTACATGCCCGCACTGGGAATCGCACCTGGGTCTCCCGCTTCCGAGTCCAATGTTTTACTCACTAGGCTACCACCACATCTCTTATTATTTATAGTATTTGTTGCGCGAGTCCGATTCACACTTTGTCGATTTTTGTGACTTTATGCCTCTTCGGCATACATGGTATTTAAAAAAAATTACGTCACTACATTTACTTCTTTATAGCACGTCTAGTGAAACACGCCGTAGCTATAACCGGATCAATGTCCAATCACTTAGGCAATTACTGAATACACTGGAGCTCCTATAGCGCACAAAGGCTTTTTGTTACTATTCGTGAATTGCTGCGACATGGATGCGATAGATCGAACTCTATTAAAAAGGCAGTTGTTCAGATTTCGCTAGCATGTTTCTATAATCTGCTCTCCGCACTGAATGCCTAACTATTCTATTGTTTTGTTAGGCTGATATCTAACTAAATATAAACACTACTCCTCACCCCGTCAATTTCGAACAATAGCGTCAACTCCTTACTACAAATCAGAACATTGGCCTTTGCATCTACCTATGTAATAAGATTAGTTTTTATTAATGTGAGTCATCTTGTCTTATTCTTTATAATTTGTAATATTCTTATATAATTTATGTACGCCTACCTACTCCCTTCATCTTACAGTCCTATCCATCCTTAGATTGTCTGAAAGAGATCGCTTTTAGCAATAAGACCGCTAGTTGTATACTATTTAAGTTAGATATTTAAGATTGTCGGTGTATCTTTCTAATGTATAGTGTGCAATAAAGAGTATTAATCTAATCTAATTTAAGATGATTTATACAGCGTCCAGTGGTAAATTCACTCACATCACTCGGACGCTGCGGTATCTGGGACATTACTTTTTAGATGAAGTAGGCTTGCCCAGCACCCTACCTATACCAGCTTAGTCGGCCTAGCCCACAGGAAAGACAAGTCAATAAACTCCTAACTACAACTCAACTTATAATATAATGTAATCACTGTCATCTGAGATATTCTAAATAAACTTGCTCTTTTAAAATGCTACTTATATTGTCCTCAGCACGGGTAAGTGCAACAAAAAGAATATAAACTTACTCTTTAACAAAATTTCTGCGCAACGTCTTAAGCAACTTGCATTATGAAACTGTCATTTCGCCAGTTTCTGGATAGACCATTTTACTGAGTTTTTCAAGTATACTTCAGTCTTTCCAGGTTTACATGGCCAGTAAAATTCACAACTCAAAAACCGGCGGCGATTTTATTCTCTTTCCTAGGCGATGGAAGACAATTATAATAGTACAAAATTTTTGCGTCGAGGTTGTGAAATTCAATCGAGAGCGAACCGAAGTGATTCTTGCTTTAAAGCCCGAGCAAAGCGAGGGCTTTAACTAAGAATCGCTGAAGGAGCGAGGGATTCAACACTACCGAGACCAAAAAATGATTTTCCCGTGTAGAACACTTTGCTGTTCACTACCATCTGAGAGGAATGAAATAAAAGATAACACTTACATACCACTCAAATGTAACTTCTGGCAGGAGGTTTTGAATTGCTTGTGTTGCCTGTTTTTTTATATGTTCTGGTGTTAAGAAGACACTATGATCATCGCTTGACGACATTTTTCCGAGAAAATAAGTGAAAATAGACAAAAGAAGCGCGCCAATGTTGTTGATTTTTTGCATAGAAAAAAAAAACTTGCGTTCCAATTTCGAATATTTGACAATTAGGTACTTAAAAGTTTAGCAGCAAAGAGTTTGGTAGTTCAGTGAGTAGTTAAAGGTAAAGTACCGAAACGTCGGAAAATTGTAAAATGGAAAAGTTAACGAGTTAATGTCCGTTAAAAATCAGTTTTATTAAGTAGTTCCAACTCGGTTTTGAGCTTTCTTGCTTGGGTTGGAGCAAAATAGATATAGGACGAATCCTCAAGAGTGAAAGAGAAGTCCGACTTCTTAGTAAATGAGTGCATTAGTATATAAATTCAAAATTGGATTTTGAGTCTATTTACCTTTAGGTACCTAAAAGTAAATAGATTCAAAACCCAATTTTGAGTCTATTTACTTTCATGTATCTTAGTTTGACCAACAATAGCGTGTTTTGGGTCCTAAATTTGGGCATCAAAATGCATCATTTCGAGCAGATGGAGTGAAAAAATACTTGTGAATTACTTTCAAATTAAAGTCATTCTGTTTTCTCGAATATCTTTTACAATAAAAAATTTTCGTTCAGAAGTCTTGGGTGTAGGAGATGAGTTTAATCCAGAGAAGCTTATTTCGTATTTGTTTATAATACCGCGCGTTTGATGTTTATTGGATACTCGTAAACCCACGTGTGGCTGAGCCTATTAGATATCAATTTGGCTTGCTACTTTATAACGGTGGTATCGCAGTGGATAGACTAACTGCTTTTAATGTGTGTAGTTCTGGGTTTGAATCTAGGCATGTTGCAATCAATAAATTTGTTTTATATTTTTTTATGTTTTTAAAATTTATTTGTAGTATATAACAACGTGAAGAAACCTGAGTGTCTGAGAAGTTCACTGTTTACATACCTCGGCGCTTACTTTTCACTGTTTACATACCAAAATTATACTTTATTGCACACGAAACATTTAACAAGAGATTACATTAGAAATAACATGTACAAAAGCGAGCTTATGTACATATTATGTAAGAAATTTCTTCCAGCAAACCATGCGTGGTTTGAATGGATGCGTGGCTATCAAGCCCATCCTCTCTCATTCTCTCTCTTTCTGAGAAAAGACGTGCCCGGCAGTGGAACGTTGAGATAAGGCCGCTTAAGCCTCAAGATTATGAACATGTTTCTATTTTCTGTAGCGAAGCTAGTTATTACGTCGGTCGCTTTAAATGAGATGCGTAGTTTGATGTCGTATTTGGGCTAACAGCAAAAGGATAACAGAAGTACTTGATTTTGGGGCTTGAAAGTATAACTAAGCCACACTTCTCAAGTTATGTATTTTCAAGCTGTCTGCTGTAATAGAGGTGATGCACAGCAGCGGATGCTAAATTATTTTAATTATAAGCCAAAACATATACATTATTGTCACCACCTGTTTGAGTCTTGTATAAGTCCTTTAACTCACAAATAAATTATTTACTCTCTAGTTTCTGATTTAGGTACGAATTAAAAACGGCCTATTTATGAGTGATTTAGAAACTGAAATGAACCTGTCACCTGTTAAGCCTCTCGAGTCGTTTCTCCGAAGTTCGATCATCCTAGGTTCGACACTTTGATACGTTGACCCTCTTTGAAAGACATTAAAAAGACATTGCTTCTGTGACAAGAATTAGAAATAAATGCTCCAGTTTCTTATTGGAAAAATCACTAATAAAATATTTAAAACATAATTACGAAATATTTAAAAAAACATACAACATAAAATGTGGTCAGCTTAAAAATAAAGAGCAATTATCACTAAAATCCAAACAAACAACAAACTAATTAGGTATGCTCTATAGGATACTTAACGTTGATCTAGAATCACGAAACTTGTCCACAAACAAGGACTTAAGGAACAAGTAAAACGTCAAAGTTGTTATAAAATGTAAATAGTTTTTTTTTTAATTAAAAGTATATTACGTAAAAAAGTGTCTTTTAAGATTACGAATATATTTTTGCATTTCATAAAAATAGATGGATGGAGATCACTTTAATGTGCATAAAAAAGAAAACGATTAGCTATATTGATGCGTATTGTATGGAAAAACATTTATTTTTATGTAGTCAGACAAATAACTTTAGTTACTAATCGTTTCCTCGGAATCCTAAGTGCGCGAGCGTCCGATTTTTTTTATAAATACGATTGAAAGTATTTAATCGTCCTTGGGACGTATTGGCTTGTACTGATTGTCCAGTAAGTGTATCGGTTAGCTAAAACAAGTATTTAATTCTTTACAACGTACCTCTCTGTAATCCAATCAACTAAGTAGCAGTCTCCGGGGATTGCTTCCACTGAACACACAACTTTCGGATGAAACCTGCAACAACGTAAGAGAACAAATTAATGTACAGCATAAGTATATATGGAGAACTTTAACGGTATTGTTGTACAGTCAACGGCTCAGCAACCTTTATATTTTCGTTGCAAAGAAATGGAGTAGAGTCGACGCATGTAAGGATTAATGTGCTGTCAACTATACTTGTTTTATTATTGCTGCGAGAAAACAAACATTTTCATGGGCATTCGGTAAACAGTATGAATTTAATTAAAACGTTTTTAGTACTAAATTATACTTACAGGGTGTTTCTAAAAGGTGCCGTGATAATAAATGGTCTATTCTGCTCATCCATACAAACCATTTTTATGATGATAACAACTCCGAAATATTGAAAAAAATATTAGCTGTTTCATACACTCGCTCGAGCAAATATCAAAACTTAGATTGGAATTCTAGTTCTAGTTAGACCTGAGATTTCCGCACTTAGCCTCATAGTTGGGCCATTGTACGTAGCAAGCGTAAAGGTATGTAAATACCTCAAACACTAGAGTTTCCTCACGATATTTTCCTTTAACGTTTGCGAGTGGTACTGCTACTAGAACTTCACAAATGTACGTAACTTAGAAAACAGTTATTGGTACATGCCAGGACTCCCACGACCTCCCGAATGAGAAACCAGCGTTCTACCGCTCCGCTACCACCACTCAATTTAGAATGGAATGGCTGATATATTCTTATCGTACTTCGGAGGTGGTTAGTCTTTTAAATGTGTAAAATAACTTCATCTAATTTCGCCAGACATTTCTGAAACACCCCTTAGAGGTAAGCATAATAAACCGCCCTGCTAGATTTTCCGTTTTTGCTACGTATCCTTTAATTTGTGGATAAAACGCTGGCGAAGAACATCCACGGGGCATGTTATTTAAAAATCCGGACAAGCGCGAGTAGGACTCGCGCCCTTAAAGTTTCGAACAAACGATTACAAACGTAACTTGGCTGTTGAAAAGCATGCTTTCTTAAACGAGCCAACTGCAAAGTCGTTATAGTATTTCAGTACAAATAGTCAATGTTAGGATTTTCCGTGAAATGTTCGTATTTCCAACTTGTAGGTAAACGGTAAATAAAGGTCTTATATTTGTGGAAAAAATCTGATATTATTTTCTTCAAGTTTCTTCTTTTGTTTTTTATCGTAGACACTTAAAACAGTAACATATGGTCAGCATGAAATTGCAATCACGCGTTAACATCGTGCCCTAAGATACTCGAAGGCTTATTTAATTACTAAAAGAATTACGCACACGAACATTTTTTATTTACCTAGTTCTAACCTCATTTAAGTTTTTTCATTAAATATAAACTTTCGTGTCAAAAGCACAATATATTAACAAGGTACATTAATTGTGTAAATTAGTGTATGTAAAATGTCTGTTGACCTTGAAAATGTAAAATGTTTTTCAGAGGAGCACTGCTTATCCTAAACCACAGGTTTTAACCTTTTTTAGGGAGCAGGGTACCAATGCCTTAGTGATAAGGTCACTGTAAAATGTTCCTTGAATAAATTATCTTATCTTATCTTACTATAAAATGGTAATAATAATTTCACTTTCATCTGACAGAAATTAAAAGTACATTTTCTTGAGCGTTTCTCCTTCTCTTTTTGTGATGTGCGCACCTAATCAAATAATTGTATGCGTTTGAAACGACCGTAAACTGTGTTCTATCCATTGAGTTTTTATCGTATCAATGGAGCACGTTTCTTTTAGTAAAACAATAACTTGTTATGTAAACAATAAAACCCGACTGCAAAAAATTCTTCAACATTGTTGACTAAAGTAGTTTAATGGAAAAGTACCGTCAAGATGAATTCGTTGAATGTTCAACTTGTACAAATACATATGGTGACGATTTTACATTTTTTACTTTTTTACATGGCTTCAATTACGACGGCGGGTAATTCTTACGACATTCCCAGTGATTTGAGCGATCCTTTGCGTTTGTAGTCGGGTACAAAGTGAATTCTAAGCTACAAACTTCCGTTATTTTCCCCATTTTTGCCTAACGCACTTGAGCGCTTTTTTCGTCACACAAAAAAAAACTCTGTTGACAAATAGATGAGAATGCTTTCAGAAAGTTTAGCCCAAATACATGTGCATATTTTTCACATGCTCGTACACCAAACAAAGTTGGGAAATTGGTGAAAACTGGAGCAAGTAGAGTAAAAGTAAGGGACGATACACATTGCTGCAGATTATCACCCTAGGCATAAGTGCTAGTACGTGGGACAATCAGAATGTTAGGGCTATCATCCATGAATTCCGTTTGAAGTCTATCGTACGATTCGTCCGGTTTCAGGTGACACTTGAAATCGTAAAAAATTGTAGCCCAAAAATGTTCCGAGAAGAGAAATCGATCTATTCCTGTTCGAGGGCATGTTTCAAGTAAACTCGATAACAGAAATAGAACTTTCTCCGAGTGATACATAGTGCTCTATACTACACCTATGAGGAAAATAAAATTATTTAGAATAATTGAAAGCGTAGGTACCTAGTGTTAAATTATCAATTCAGTAAAAAACAAAATTTTACAAAACAAAAGTAATTGCCGCGATTGTTTTTTTTTCGTACTATAGATAAAAGTTGTCAGCCTACTTTAATGAGGGATTTTCTTTTTATTTTTTTAAATTATTCCCCAGTTGCTGCATATATGGTGCTGAACTTGGTAAGTTACTGCATGGAACGAATCGTCATATAATTTTTTCATTATTTCACTAAGATGTAATTTTTAGATAATAAAACGAACCTTGGTTGTCTGGAAGAAATTGCTGTTACCAATAAGGCCGCCCATTGTACTTTTTCATTGTAACTTTCATATTTTATGTCTCTTGTTCTTGCGTGCAAAGAATATTCTTATCTTATCTTAGGTACATATGCCATTGTCACATCACAAATAAATATCGTTCCGAATTGATCAATTTACGTTATCGCAATATCCATTAAAGTCCATTTCGGAACGGCTGTCGTATATGCGAGTACGTGTGAGCAATCTGTAGTGCGTTCCGATTTGTCCATGATTGCTCACGGTCGCAAATCAGAACGCACGGCTAACAACGGAGTCAGTTCAGCGCCATCTACAGAGTTCTTGGGAACTAGTTTTTGGAAATCGAGTAGAAAAAAATCACACCTCTTTTTTGTACATAATTATTTGATATGAAACCTTTTTGTGATGTGACCTTTGTATTTTTTTAGGTGCGCTGCTAAAAAACAAAAGAAAACAAAAGAACGCTAGCCGGGCAGGAATGAATTTTTTATCACACCTGCTCTGAAAATACATACTAATTATACCAATTAGAGGGAAGAAACGCCTTTATCCCGCCCTTCAAATCCTTTCATCCCAAGGTATGGAAGTTTGTATGAAAATCCTTCCGACCCAAGGGTGGGAAGTATGTATGAAATTCCATAACATACCCGGTTTTTTTTTAATTTGTCAGCAGTCACACTGCAAAGAGACTTTAACTGTCTACTAATTAAATTTCAAGTAAATTGTTACTGGCCACATACAGTTTTTTTTTACCAGTTACCAACCTCCTTGGTGCATACAGAAAATTAAAAACGAAATTATTTTTGTATATAAAACGCGCGGAATCACGGAAGAAGTGGCTGCATGACCTTATGATCTTAGCCTACTCCAGAAACGGGCGAATTTCTATGCATTTATGTCTATAATTTTCCTCGTAGGTGTAATAAAAAGCACTATACATATGTACCTCAGGATAAAGTACAGTTCCATACCTCAAATGGTTTGCGCCCCTCGCAAGCTCGTGGCGCAAATGCCATAATCTCGGTATGGAACTGTCACTTTCTTCCCTCTGAAGTAATGTACTATTCATACCCTGCTCTGCTACGGAGGGAGGGTAGAAATTAAATTCCCTATAACGTTTCCTGCCGCACAATTATAACGGAGAAATGACGAACTTTGTAACCCGTTGATGAACGAGCAATGAGACACTGAGTGTGTGAGTGTGGTATAAACGTTTTTTCGCAATACTTCCTGAGTGGTCTGGTATCGATCTGCAAATCATCGGTGAGGTCTACTGGACTCTTATGATTATGACAAGGGTATTTATTTATCAATTTGAGGTAAATGTGCAAGTTTATCGCAAAATATGCAGAGCATTACACCACAAAAAAGTAAGAACGAAAGAAAAAAGACATTTACATGAATTTCCACAGAAACAAGTGAACAAAAATATAGGAAAAAAATCGCGAAGACTGTAGGCTGTCAGGCGAGCGGTGATAGCCTAGTGGGTAGAACATTGGACTCGGAAGCGAGAGACCCAGGTTCGATTTCCAGTGCGGGCATGTACCTATGACTTTGTTTTTTAAGTTATGTACATTTGTGAAGTTATAGTAGCATTACCAATCGCTAACGGTGAAGGAAAACATCGTGAGGAAACCTGAGTGCCTGAGTTATCCACACAGGTACCTCAGCGCTTGAAATCGCCAATCTGCGGTGGGCACGAGTGGTGATTAAGCCCAATACTCTCTCCCTGAGAGAAGGCCTGTGCCCTACAGTGGGACTTGTATAGGCTGCTTATGTAGGGCGTCAGCGTCTGAGTAGTCAATTCACCTGTCTAATGTAGGTAGGAGTTGCCGTTTTCTGCTGTATAAATCATCTAGATGTACCTAAAAGGCTATTAGATAGTGCGCTTAGCCACAGACACAAACTCATCCAGCTTATTCAAGTCCGTGCACAAAACTATACATACACACACAACACAAGTCTATTAGCTGCGTGCATGACAGTGGCGCCTCCTGACAACCGCTACTGTTCGGGAAAAATGACTTATATAACTTAATGTGGAACTTGCTTCAAACTTAGATTAGAGTGACAATGCTTAGAAGACAAAAAAATAACAAGAATTAAACCATAAACATGCTTACGAGTTATCGCGTTACATATATTTTGTATCTACACCCTTATTAGTAACATTTTGAACTCAATGGAAAAACTAAACTAACATGTTTTACATTACAAGAGTAACTTGATTTTTTGCATTTTTTGAGACCTGTACCCCTAAAAATGTTGTTAAAATTATCTTTTTATTTTGTATTTATTTATGTTCTTTACGGTATAATTACGAACAAGAATATAAACACAAATATATTTTACTTTATGTAGTAGGTACTGTAACGATTCCTCTTTATAGTAGCTGGCTGGCAGAGCCTTCTCGTCTTATTTTGAAGGGAATCGTTACGTTTTGTTTTAGATGTCAGTCGATCCCCAGCTAGGCTAGGGAATCGATAAAAAAGAGTAATAAAAAGATGTATTTTACCTGTAATCCGAGTATTAATAAAGTAGCGTGTTACAGTACACAATGCACTTTAAAAATAATAAAGCGCCTAGCATAAGCAAAGTCATCATCATCATCATTCAGCCACAAGAAGTCCACTGCTGGACATAGGCCTCCTCCATGGATTTCCAAAAAGACTGGTTGGAAGCGGCCTGGATCCAGCGCCTTCCTGCCACTTGGATGAGGTCATCTGTCCATCTTGTGGCTGGTCGTCCTACGCTGCGCTTGCCGATACTCATATCGGAGATCACAGTCTCCATTCGAGAACTTTTCGGCCCCATCGGCCATTAGCAAGCAAAGTCACTCAGATCAAATTTTGAGGCACGTTCCCCATCGAAAACGGCCATAATATTAGGCGGAATTACACCGACCGACCGCATAAGACCGAATTACAAGAGGAAACTGTGATGCCGCAGATAAGCGAACTCGTAATGTAAGTCGTAAAAAGTCTCTTAAACGTTACACAATGAGGTCTATGACCAAATAAACGGTTTACGGCGTCGAAATATGCACACAATATACGTACCAACCATCTATACTGAAAGCCATATTTAGCTGGAAGGAAAATTTTCCGCTTAATTTTGTTTTCGCTGCGATTGAAGTACCGTATCCCAAACGGTATTTTGACAGTCCACGATATTAGTAGAATGAGTAAAAAACGTTTGACATAACGAAATTATACAAGGCCTTATAAAACACTTCTGGGTTTAAAAGGGTTTTAAAGGGTTTTTTGTGTAACACTAGCTGTTGCCCGCGACATCGTTGGCGTAGAAATTTTTATGTTCGTTTTTCTGGCATAAAAACCAATGTAAGACTTGTGATGGCCTGGGGTCTAATTGTGGGCACAAAATCCGGTCGGAATTCATCGATTTGCGATAGCAATCAGTATGAAATTTGAGAGTTGGAATTGACGATTGGTATTGCTCATGATTTGTTGTGCGTAATATAGGAGCTGGCATGTTTCAAATGTTATCTTGATCCATTGAGCCTTTATTGAGTGACAGACGTCCATCTATCCAAACCTTCGCCGATCTACTTTATTAAGCCGTTCGAGGTATATGATATATTATATATATTTTAAGCCATCAATCTAGCATTTGTGTGACCATTATAGCGGAAAATGTAAGAACAAGATATTTGTCAACCTGGTCCTCTACTTTATTTTATCGATTTTTCTCTTACCTTACCTCGCGGTTTATTTATCCTTCTCAAAACTCACGTTAGTTGGTATAGTCGACAGCAGCTCGACCTTCACATTTTTGTTGCAAAACTATCTGTAGTATAAAGGTCGACGTCTTATGCACTGTACAAAATACTAAATAAAAGTTCACAGTCTTTGACCTTTGCATATCTACGTAATGAGATGATTTATACAGCGTCCAGTGGCACTTCACTCACACTAGATGGATGAAGGAACTACTCGGACACTAGTCTATAAAGACAGCAAACTGCCTTCAAAATACGCACTAAATAGAAACTACAGTCTTATAATTTGATCACTAGATGGCGCTGATGGTATTCTTTACCGCGGTGTGTCCAATATGCCGTGCAGATAGATGTCTTTGCAAATTGAACAGTTTCATTAGCATTGATTTTGTCAATAGTCCATGACCAAATTTTACATGGGACCAACTCCGAGGTACCCTCTTTCCAACAAAGAATCTATAAATAAATTATCTGTATCTAAACTCTGTTTTTTAATCCGATGTTTTTACGTATTGGCAACACTTGAATGTAGATAACCTTCGGTGTGAGGTTTGACACATTCGTCAAGACGTAATTTATTTTCAAACACTCGGTTTTTTTTCTTGGTTACGCGAATTTTGTTTCCCGTGTTTTTTGTGATTTCAACAATTTTAGCTAGTTTTTTGAGTCCACATGAGCAATGGAACATGGGAAAGAGATTTCTGTTGTATAAATAACAGTTCTTTTTACTTTTGTTCTGATAACAGTGGTTTTGATTGGAATACATTTCATTGGAACCTTAGATTTATGGCCGTCACAGACGACGACGTTAATACATGCGATATTTTTTTCACACAATATCCAGGCCCGGATTTAGGGGAGGGCAGGCGGGGCTGCTGCCCTGGGGCCTCCACAAGGGAAGGGCCCCCACAATAGACTAATACGTACTATTATTAAACGCTAGTCTTTTATAAGTATAACGTCTGTTTTTTTCAAAGGATCTTGACCATTAGCAGTATCGCTAAAATCTAAATAGTGTCACCAGTTTTCAGTGTCCATAATTCATGTTTTCAATTATAAAAAATAGGGGTTTTCTTATAAAACCATGACTTCTCCGTAATTCTAAATTAATAAAGTTATACAATAATTAATGCTTCCGGTTTAACGACCGCTGTCATCTTGATACAAATCTATTGATCCATTCACAGAACTGTTTAAATCTCAATCTGTGCATTCAATAATGTAGTGTTGCCATCAGACCGACCGCTACTTTTCAAATCGAATGAATCGATACAGAGAAAAAATAGGTATATTTAGCTGAAAAAAAAAATAGCATAACATAACTTTTGTTATTTCGTTTGATAATACCTACTTCATTTGCATATTTCTTTATCCACCTGTTCATTTAGATTATTTGCGGTTTACTTTATATATTAGGTACTAACACTAGATAACAGATTCAACAGTGTGGACCTTCATCATCATCATCATCAGCCATTTAACGCCCACTGCAGGACATAGGCCTCCTTCGTGGTTTTCATAACCATGAGGGGTTTTGCCATAATCGCCACGCTTGGCAGGCGGGTTGGCGATCGCAGTATGCGGTTGAAATCTCAAGAAAACGCTGCTGCCCATCTCCTGGTAATTTATTTCCTTAGTCGCCTTCTACGACATCTACGGAAGGAAATGGAGTGACGCTATTCTTAATCCAGTGCCACACGGATCTGTGGATCTTGTGGACCTTAATTTGACCGAATCGCTCGGATGCTGATCTTTAAATAAACCTTTAAATTAACTAGGAAAGCGGTGGTTATGTATTAACAGAACGCTTGCATCACATTCCAAGGTATTGGGTGCGAATCGGACATTGTATGTGATTTTTTTATAGCAGTACGACTGTCTAACGTTTACGGAAAACATCGAGAGGAAACATGTGTATGAGGTATACCCCATGCCCCCATACCTCACCTCACTCCAAAAAAGCTAAGCATAGTGGCAGATTACACTCCTCGGTCTTTTGTACATTCTGCCGCAGCGTATGTGTGTGGTCCAACGTATGTAAAGCCTTATCGGAAACCGGCTTGTTCGGGGGGCTGAAAGTCATCGAGCTTGCGTGCGAGACGATTCGTGCCCTAAAGTGGGAACATAACGTAATCAGTACCTACGCATGTAAAGATTTACATGCCTGACTGATTATGTTATGGATGACTTTGCAACTAAAATGTTATGGTTTATCTACATAGACTGCATATTATATGTTATTATGTAAAGGTGATATGAGGCATAATCACCGGGCTTTCTACTCGCATCACCTAAATCAATTATGTTACATTTCAGTTATATTTTATGAAATGGTGACTGATAGAATCGAATTGATGATCGATACAAATTACATTTTGCAGCACTGAATGTCATCGTTCCTAATCTGTGCTACGTCCTGTCACCTATCATTATAACCACAGAGAATATAATCATATGTATTCTGTGATATAATCACCACGTTTTCAACGGTTTTGCGATGGTTTTCTTCATGTATATTTCTTTATTAACTATTTCGCATGAAGTCAGAATGTATATTTCTTTATTAACTATTTCGCATGAATTTCAGTATTTCTGTGAGACAGAGTCTCAGTAAAATAAATGCCTGTAAATGAGTTAAGCTAGAGACTTCTTGTGTTTTGGTAAGTCTCCATGCAATACTATTACATCCTCGTCCGGAGAATTACTTTAATGCTAACAATAGTATTTAAAAATTTTAAGCCAGTACTACAAATTAAGGTATTATTTCATTGTGGCATAACTTTGTTGCTAGCGATTCTAAGTGTCTTAATCACTTGATCGTTTTCCTTTGAAAAAAAATTTCGGCGTCAATTCATTTCAGTTTTTATTTGGAAATCATTAGGGGCCTCCGCTCCTTTGTTGCCCTAGGGACTCCAGACCTCAAAATCCGGCCCTGACAATATCCAACATGCAACCCGCGTCCACACACGACTACGGTCGGCTTTAGTATAGAGCAAGACATCGCGCGATATATATATATATTTAGATATATGTAGATATATTTATAGCCGTCATCTGTCACGACCTCAAAAATAGACTTGTTTGATGTCCACATAGAGTATGTCAACAAATGTAATGGGTAGTGATGGTTAACGACCCCGTCACATGTCAAGGTGACAGTTTTTTTTTTGCATCGAATTAAAGAACAGGCCTTAGAAGAACTGAAAACCTCCTCCTTTTTCAAAGTCGGTTAGAGCTGCTCATGAAAACCGAATCAGGTACGCAGTTCCCAGCGGAAACAGTTTTGTGCCTATGCCCCTATTTACTTCCGTTTGAAACTTTTAAATCAATTTGCCCTTTTGCCCAACTTGACTGAGCTTCTTCTTAACGATGCTATCAAAAAGTTTGGATGGCACCCTCGTTATAGTCTTCATCGAGTCTACGTCTGAGAAGAAGGTTTTTCATGCAATCTAATATATAAAATCTCGCTCGTGTCAGAGTGTTTGTTATCAAACCCCTCCGAAACGGCATCACCGATTTTTTTTTTGTGTATATTTTGTAGGTCTGAGAATAGGTTTTTAGATTTACATATTTTATCAAGTCGAGATTTACCACTATTTGGAACTTTTACAGGAGTGCACTTAGTTACATTACGGGAGACTTTGCAACAAAAAATAAAAGGTTGATCAGCTACCGAATGTGCCTATCATAAGCAGCGTATCTACGTCCCACTGTAGGACACAGGCCTTCTCTCAGAGAGAGAGAGAGTATCGGCTTTCGCCATGCGTGCCCACCACGGATTGGCGATTTCAAGTGCTGAGGTATGTGAATAGATCAGACACTCAGAAGGGACGTTTTCCTTTACCCTTAGCGAGTGGTATTGCCACTATTACTGAATGTGCCTATTTAACAAACCATTAAGGACTATCCACATACAACGGGCCGGCTACGGGCGGGGGTGCTTTAAATATTTTAAAGGTTTATTTAGACTGTATTTTACTTTTCACCTGTTTCTGATAATATCAGAAATAAAGCTAGCGTCTGGGCTTTACCACAGGGTTCAGTCTGCATATTCTCTATGGAACTCTTAACCAATATGAAGTATAGAATAGCGGAGAGCAATCTGAAGCCTGACACCGCATAGCTCCCCTGCGGTCCGTGCAATACGAAGTCAGATGGAAGGAAACACTTTGCGGTGTGCAGCTAATCAAATCGCGGGGCTTTTGGATGCCGCCATAGATGGACTACTCCCAAACGACAGTGGCTTTCCTCATCTCGAAGAATTGAGGGGCGATCCGGTGCTGTAATTATTATTAATACGTTTATCGCACACAGTAAACTTTACAATGAGAATCATCATAAATCATAAGCTGTGAATAGCTCAGACACTCAGGTTTCCTCACGATGTTTTCCTTCACAGATATATGTAGAGTGGTGTTGCTACTATAACTTCACAAATGTACATAACTTGGAAAACAAAGTCTTCTGAGTCCAATGTTCTACCCATTCCAAGGCCACTATTACTAATATAATATAATAACTGTCACACAACACAATCACCTGTGATATGGTAACCAGGCAAGGACATCACAAACATGGATATACACCCAAACTGAAGGATTTGTATAGATCAAGTACAGCGATTTCCATTAAGAATCGAATTAACCCACAACCTCTGTTTTGTTAGTCAAGCATGTTAACCTCGAAACAAAAGAAACTGTCAAAAACTCGAGCCATTAAAAAAACATATCTTCATCAACATTATCGTCAGCCATTTGACGCCCACTGCAGGATGTGGTTTTCCTAACCCTGAGGGAGGCCTATCGGTTTTGCCATAATCGCCAAGCTTGACAGGCGGGTATGAGACCGCAGTATGAGAATGGAATCTCAGGAAGACGCCGCTGCCCGTCTCCTGGTAATGTATTTATTTAGTTGCCCTCTACGTCTACGGAAGGAAATGGAGACACCGTAAATATCATTAATGGTGATAGCTATATTTGAAACCGACTGCCTAGAACTAAGGGTCAATAATCAGGACGTGAATTTAATCGTACTGAATTTTCGCTAAAATGGCTGTTTCAGACAAAAACTATAAAGTCTTAGGTTCTAGACCATGACCATTCTCAACCAGCTGCTACCAGCAACCTACCTCAGGTTGTCGGTCCAGCGACCTGAAGCCTAATTATGCGCACCAATCCGGTCGGAATCCTGACGTTTACGATGAATGGAATGGAATGGAATTTGGCCGTTGGACGATTGGAATCGTTCAGGACTTGGTACGCGCAATATAAAAGCAGGTGGGTGTCCAACACTGCGGTTGCCAGTTCGTGATCTCTACTCGAGAGCATTCTTGCCTCACGCTTCTTCGGTAGATGCAACATCAACTTGCTGATCTCACAAGCAATCTTCTTTTAACTGTACCACGGCACGCACTCCGTAGTACTATTATGGGTTACCGTAGGCACTGACTGAAAATCAGCGCTGAGGGATCACTTCCTCAGCACAACGCTGAGTCAGCTGCCTTTTATGGTAACTTAGATATACCACAGGCTACATCTATGGTCCTGTTTTATTTATTCGTTTTGTCTGTTGTGTATTTAATTTTCTTTCCGTTGTGGTGCATATTATGTCACTTATCTGCTTATTTTGTTTCTGTGATGTATCTTGTTGGTATAATAAATGTCTTTCTTCTTCTTCTTCTTCAATCACCTCATTTCTTTGACAAATGATGATTCGATATATCAACGACTCGGTGCATTCCTGTTCCATGTCACTCTGACCGACTTTGAATCAGTGGACTATTGAATCGGACATCATGCGTGTTAGTCTAAGTCTACTTTCCGCATGCTTTGCTTTTTTGGTATGCAAAAACTTTTTATTAAAAAAACCTATTGAAAGAAAAGCAAACAATGAAAGCAGAGTTCGACGACTTTCTTTTGAATCCTGCTAACAGATCTTAACTAAATTATTATGGGACCACCCTTAAGATACCCCCTTTCTAACAAAATAACAATGAACGAAATAAGACAATGTGGTAAAGAATTATCGCTAAATATACAAAAAATATATACGTGGACGAATTGAGAACCTCTTCCTTCTTTGAGGTCGGTTAAGAACATGGTGTAATGATTACGGTGATAAAATAAGATAATGGTCATAATAACTTCCATACAACACAATCACTTTTCCTGGTCCCAAACTGGGGTAGCTTGTACCATGGTGACATGTACACCCAGACTGAGGCCATTTGTACAAACGTACGGCGGCCCCCAATGGGAATCGAACCCACATTCCCCGGCATGGTAACCACACGTGATACCATTAGACCAACGAGGTAGTAAACGAAGCACACGAGATGTTACCTAACTTACTAAATCATCATCATCATCATTCAGCCACAAGAAGTCCACTGCTGGACGTAGGCCTCCTCTATGGATTTCCAAAAAGACCGGTTGGAAGCAGCTTGCATCCTGCGTCTTCTTCCCACTTGGATGAGGTCATCTGTCCATCTTGTGGCTGGTCGTCCTACGCTGCGCTTGCCGATATGTGTACTACTAAATATTCATTTTTTATATAAAATAAAGTGTTCTCTAGCTATACATCTATACCCAAGGGAGCTCCCTGTTTCTGAATTGTTTACGTCACACTCACTGCAGACTCTTTGCTTTGCCTGACTGATAGCTAATTTATATTTATGAACGGCCTCCGTTGAGAGTACTTAAAAAAGCTTTCAGGCACAAAAAGTTTATAAGTCCAGAGGGCAGACTTCCTGACAAATCACCAAAAACACCCTTTTTCTGTAAACCACGGTTACTGGCCAGAAAGCCCCAAAAAATATTTAGCTTATTTAGATTTAGATAAAATAAACGTGATAAACATTTATGACTATGTAACAGATGGTTATATTATCTGTGCCGAAAAGTTATCACGTAGTAAAAACCTGCCAAGTGCGTGTCGGGCCACGCGCAATGTAGGGTTCCGTAGAAAGAGGATTTTTTTATCTGCTTTAAAGAACTAACAACTTCATCGATTTTTTAAAAACCTATTTTTGTGGCTAAATAATCAACCTATGCCGGGACTTGAACCCGCCACCTCTGGCTAGCCGTGCCAGCGCTCTCCCAACTGGGCTATGGTTAGCCAGAGGTCGCGAGCTCAAGCCCCGGCATGATTGGATTGTCCTCAGCACGGGTTAGTGCAACAAAAAGAAAATAACTTCATCGAAGGATAAATTTTCGACTTATATCGTAAAATAATGGTTTGTTATTAAATAACGTAAGAATAGAATTCATTTTAGTTTCAATTTATTTTTAAAACAAGATAGGTACCAATGATTTTTTCCAGTGGTGGCGCTAGCTAATAATAAAAACAACAACTATCATATAATACAATCTAGGATATGGGATCATAGGATAGAAACTAGGATATCCTGTGCTATGGTAACCAGGCAAGGACATCCACAAACATGAAAATGCACCCAGAATATTTAAGGCTATAACAAATAAGTTAGCACGGGTCACCCCTTGACCATCTGTCGCTATTCGATTGGTGATGGAAGTTAGGAATATAGTGCCCACTGAGCGGCGTTTGATATGCTAATGGGCCCTAGGTACGTATGGTTGTAGCGGACGCAAATGAACTTTGTATTTGCCAAGCGCCTAATGCTTCTCCTATGAACTGTCTCGCTAGTCTAGCGGTAACGTATTTGACTACTGAAACAGGGCTCCTTGGTTCGATTCTCCAAAGCCGCCGTACTTGATTCGTACAAATGGTCTCATTCTGTTTTCCATGTACTTTGACTTATCTAGTAACCATCATAGCTAGGCCTCATCTTCCCAACAGCTAGTTTAATAATTGTGTCACCACCGCTTTTGCACACACGCACATACGCACGCACGCACGCACGCACGCACGCACGCACGCACGCACGCACCCAAGCACGCTACACACACACACACACACACACGCACACACACACATACTATCCTCCGGGAAATTAAAGGGAAACAAATTTTAAATTCGCTCCCCAAATTAATTCATCAACGCGCGCGGACGGGGACATACTCTGAAACCCGCGTTAGCCCGATTGCCGATTTTCCGCAAAAAACATATTCACAGGCTTAATTAAGATGACTTATTATCGGTTGAGCTTTGTCTATCAGATACCTTGGACGTGTAAAAGCAATTTTTTTTTAATTTATTTATTTCAGTCCGAAGAATTTGAAGTCATATGCCAGTTAAAGAGACGCAGAGTACGTCCATGAAAAATCTAAGTAACTGAAGTTATTTCGGTCGGGCATAGTACGAGGTAATAAATCTAAAATTTAGGAAATTAAATGGATTTCATTGTTTGCGAGATAGGCTTGTTTCTCATATAGCTAAATTAATTAAGTCACCATACTTAATGTAGTAATGAAACAGGCCAGTATTTATTGTACGGTAGGAAAAGATATGATGAATTTTTGATTTAGCCCTTGATAAATAAAAAAGATGGTTTACGCTTATACGCTTACCACGCGATAAAAGTAAAAACTTCAGTATCACCAACTGACTGGAGTCGAGTATACCCAATTCTTCATCAATGATCCGAATTCAGAAGAATTTCATCGCTTAGCTTTGTTTATTGTTCAGAAAGAGTCTAAAGTTTTAAATTGAAAAGAAATTTCCACTTAAAAAAGTCGCTTAATAATCGATACTAAAGAGATCATTTTTGGGTGTTTCGTTATTTCAATAATACTTCAGAGTAAGCCTCTTGGCCGGGACGTTGTCAAATCACATGAGACTGTAAGCCGGCAGTTAATAAATTGCATATTTTGCCACCGGAATTTTGGGTATTTTCAAATATATTGGGAACATTATACTCAAATTGTATTTCCAGTGCATTAAACTGACTAAGTTGAAACGTAGCTGGTAAGAAGTTTATCTACAATAAATGGGTTTCGGTAAGTACGCCAGTTATTAAGCACCCGGTATATGCATATATCTACATACATCTTTTCACACGAAGTGCGAGTTCTTTTTTCATCAAATAAGTCCATAAATAACTTATGAACATTTCTTATGTATTGATTACGATTTGAGTCATCGGAATTACAGAAGTTCCGAACAAAATTTACGAAGGGAAGCGGTTTGTTTTTCCGGGGCCCATCTTTATTAGGAAAGTTAAATAACGGCGCAGTATTTTACACAAGATTATGTAATTTTACCTGAACGATGTGATGTCTAGAACTTTTCCCCACCGGGTGACGAAATTGGAACAACTACGAGTATGTTGTATATTGAACGAGATTTAAGCTAGTTTTTCCGCGAGTTTTTATGTAAGTTGTGAAACTCGGTTACAAAATGTTTCGTCAACTACCTAGGTACCTACATAACATAGCCGGAAGAAATTGGTAGGGTAGTGGATGAACCACGTGCTTTGTATACTTCAGGTTCTGGGTTCGAAACCCAGCATGTAACGACGACTTTGTTCTATACCTAAGTTACGAACATTTTGTAGTCGTAATTCACTCGCTGTGAAGGAAAACATCGTCAGGAAACGTGAGTGTCTTAGGTGTTCGTAATTTCACCTACCTCAGCGCTTTAAATCGCCAAGGGCACTTTAAGGGCACGCATGGTGGTTATGGGGGTCCAGGTAACTGTAACGCCACCGAGGAATAAAAAATATCTTTTTTGTACAGATCAAATATGAAAAAACCGGCCAAGTGCATGTCGGGCCACGCGCAATCCAGGGTTCCGTAGAAAGAGGGTTTTTTTTCTGCTTTACAGAACTAACAACTTCATCGAAGTCATTTTCAGTGGATTTTGTACGAAATTTTACTTTTATAAGTTGGTTGCCTATTACTCATTAACTAGTAAAGCCTACGTAGCCGTGATACTTTTCTTTTCAATTTAATTATATAATATGCTACTATGCTAAATTTTTCACGTTTCTACAATTTCTACAGGAGAGAGGGAGGGACACCCTATTAGGACAAAATTTGCGCTTTAAGGCTTAATATTTCGCAAACGGAACCCTAAATCAAAAAATGGTCTTCCTACACCCACAATATTCAACGACCAATTTTACGATGCCCCACATCATCATGGATATTTTTTTTTACTGTACCTCCCCTGACATGAAAAGTGGGGAAAAAAACATTTTAATCTTTATCTTCGTCTGTGTGATAAATATGTACACACACACCAAATTACAGCTTTCTAGTACTACCGGTCTGTGCGCTAGGCCGCGGACGGACAGACGGACATGGCGAAACTATAAGGGTTCCTTGTCGGACCACGAAATCCTAAAAAGTGTTAGTACAATCTCTCAATCATGTTAACAGTGATTTTATCACCCACGATAAAGAACCTAGGATCACGAACCTGGGACTAGATAGCATTTATGCCAAAACGGCCGTTTCCGGCGTTAATGCTGTCTAGTCCTAGGTTTTTTGCCTTAGGTTCAGGGCCATCTGATGCTAGCCGTAGGTTTGCTACTCGGCGCACAATTGACTGTGCCACATCGCTGCCTCTGCGGGAAAAACGTAGACCGTCTGGGTCAACACGGTCTGTCACGCCAGCGGAGTGCCGACAGACCTCCACGCCATGCGTCGATCAACGACCCTAAAAACTGTGAAGGCTATACAAAATCAAGGTAGTAAAAGCCATTTTTTTCGAATTTGAAGAAACGTAATGAACTGATTGAAAGAGCTTGAAAGACCGAATAAGACTGCGTCCATTTTCACCAAAAATGGCTTTTACGACGTCTCATGCTAAAAAGTTCGATATGGGTGAAATAGGCGTCCACACTTAGGAAACGAATACTCGATACGATACGCCTGATTTTGAAATTCAAGATGATACACGTGTGGACCCAGCGTTAAGCTCGTTAAATACTCGATACTCTAGTCAGCAGTGTAGGTAGAGGGGTGGTTGCGTTTTCTCAATAGAAATCATCATCATCAGCCATTTGACGCCCATTGCAGGACATAGGCCTCCTTCATGGCTTTCATAACCATGAGGGGTTTTGCCAAAATCGCCACGGTTGGCAGGCGGGTTGGCGATCGCAGTATGCGGTTGGAATTTCAGGAAGACGCTGCTGCCCGTCTCCGGGTAATTAATTTCCTTAGTAGCCTTCTACGACATCCACGGAAGGAAACGGAGTGAAGCTATTCTTAATCCGGCGCCACACGGAATCAATAGAGATACGTCAGTGGAACAACGCAGTAGGGTGTACCGTACGGGGTTTCAAACTATAAATAGTTCAACATGTGAGCTTCATTAGGGCACCGTATATGTATAAAGCCAAAAAAAAAACAAAACTAGAGTTAAATAAATGTACCACTGGATTGTCACGCCCGAGGGCGAGTCTCTAACATGCACAGTTTTTCAATAGAGTCATAGTAGTACGGCAATGGCTATTTCATTGACACTATTGGCAGTTTAGTTATGAATGGCATGCCAATGGTATGCCTTGCACGATTTGATGTTCTTCGCAAGAGATGCCTAATTAATTATACCATTGAATTTATATTTTGCACATTGCTTTGTAGACTACCAAATAGAGGTAGTTCGTGCCACATCATTCTATTGAAAAACTATGCGATTATTATTTTCTACGGCCCGGTCTCTGCCTATCCCTCCGGGATACAGACGTGAGTTAACGTTATGTAGTCCAATGTATTTATATTTTTATATTTGTATTTGCATGTTAAACACAAGAGTGGAAAATTGTAAAAAAAAGGATTGGCGAAAGGCGAACGGCAGAAGTAGCAATGATGTTACAGTATACTCCACGTAGTCTTGTTAATCTTAGTCTTCTGGATTTCATCTGTGTACCCAGGCCACAAATGCAAACTACCTACCCAGGCCCTATACCAATATTTGGCATTGTCTCCCAGCCTTTCAGTTACCTGTTTCTGTAACTAAGGGATATTTCCAATCAATATCCTGAAGCATCCCTTACAAACATATACTATCCCTGGGATTATATTAAGCTGTCCTTTCTAAAAAACATCGCGGGGAGACCTGAGTGTCAGAAATATTGACTAGCACTTACTTGAGCACTTGAAGTCGCCAATCCGCAGCGAGCAAAGTAATCTCTCTCTCTGAGAGAAAACTTGTGCCTACAGTGGGACCTATACAGGGTTATTTAAAAAATACGCACCCCAAAAAACACCCCAGCTAGAGTTTATGTTCTTTTAGTTTGTTCTCAGCTGTTATTTTTCGAAATAACCGGATTTATGTAATTTTACCGGCTGACGAGGCAAACGTTGTTTTGCCATATTCATTAGCCTAAGACCTATTCTTGGACCTACCAAATAGTATACACAAAAAAATTACAAACATCGGCGAAGCCGTTTCGGAGAGTTCGTTAACAAACACTGTGACACGAGATTTATATATATTAGATTGAATTTGCGCTTTATGCGCTCTACCAATGCCGCAGCTTTAAGTAAATCTTTTGTACCACATAGAAGTATATCCATTCGGTTTTAATTTCGGTCGGACTCGCCCACCGAGGGTTGCGAACGTATTTGTAGATACTTACATGTTATACGAGCGGAGCCAACAAAGCCACGGGTTTCCTCCCGATATTTTACTGCACCGTTATCGTGACTTGTCTCTCCTGTGGGCTAGGCCAACTAAGCTATCAGCATGGTGTAGGTGGTAGGCAAGCCTACTCCATCTAAAAAACAATGTTCCAGGTACTGCATCGTCCGAGTGACCCTTTCACCCATATAGTGTGGATGGTTGTAACGTAGATGCAAAGGCCAATGTTACATCCTATAAACAGTTCAGGAATCTAGTCTCGCAGTTTTTTTCCGAGCTTTTCCCGAACTTCGAAGACTATGCATGAGTTTTAGAACATTTATATAAATCCTGTAAATTAAGGACTTGAAAAGACTAAGTTTGGAGTTTTTTTGTCCATTTTTTCTCCAAAATGATCTAGATTTTGAAATGGACACCTAGTTTAACTTGTAACGTTCATTAAGTCACAGTTTCTGTGCTACTTTGAATAAAAAAAATTGATTTTGATTTTGATTTTATTTTTTAATGATTTAATTATAAATGTACAGTTTTCAGATTATTCCCTTTAATTCAAGTATAAAACCAAATTACGTGCCAAATTTCATAGGTCTAGGTGAACGGAAAGTATTCTATAAATTTTGTTTTTCTTGAGTGTCGAAATATACTTTTTTTTTGCAGCAAAAACGGCCGTATTTTTTACGTTACTTTAGAAGTTTGATTTTTTTCACAGCTTCAAGGGACTGTAGATTTAAGTATATGGTTTTAATTTTAACTCAATATCTCTATGCGTTCCTGAGGCAAAAGGTCTTGACAGACAGATGGACGGACGGATGGACGGATGGACGGACGGATGGACGGATGGACGGACAATAAAGTGATCCTGTAAGGGTTCTATTTTTTCCTTTTGAGGGACGGAATCCTAAAAGCCTTAAATATCTGATGGTTTTTATAGACAAATGGAAAATTGAATTGGGTCATGGCAAGTGGCCAACCCAGGTGGTCTGCCGACCCCTTCGAGATACAGGCGTGAGTTAATGTAATGGAAAATTGAACAAAAACACGTGAAAAGTAGTAGAACAAAAGTTGTTGTAAATGACCATCTTTCAGGAATTGCGCATTTTATAAATAACCCTGTAAAGGATGCTTGCGTGCAACACTGTCAATTAAAGAGCTCTAAAGAGTAACTCTAACGCCACTGAGAAAAAAAAACTCTCATATTTTTACAGATTTGATTTGCTAAATGTGTCAGTACAGTAGTACAGTCTCTCAACCATATTAATCTTTAGGACCCATTGCCGTGAACCTAAGGCAAAAATCCTAGGACTAGATAGCATACCGTCAAAAACGGCCGTTTTTAGCGTTAATGCTATCTAGTCCGAGGTCCGTGATCCTAGGTTCTTGGTCGTGGGTCCGAAAAATCACTATTAACATGATTAAGAGATTGTACCCTAAGTATTTTGTTAAGGCCTCCACAGTTCGTTCTAGAGATATACGAATGCAACACAGACATAGACTTTGTTTACAAAAATTCAGCACTGCTCTCATGAGAAAGAGTGTTATCTGAATGGCCCCACTGATATTTAACAAAATCCCTAATAGCATTAAAGACCTAGAACTAAGACAATTTAAAAATCATCATCATCAACCCATTATGTCCCCACCGAGGGGCACGGGTCTCTTCCCTGAGGAAGGTATAGGCCATACTCCACCACGGGGGCCAGGTCCGGATTGGTGGAGGCTTGTAGACTAGTGGCAGGTCTACTGTCAGAAGTTGTCAAGCCGCCCTAAGGCCTCTGACTTGGCTTAACGACAATAATTTAAAAATAAATTATATATATTTTTAATAGAAAAATGTTATTATAGTATTAACGACTTTTTGTGTGATAAGAAGATTTAATAAAATTAAATCGTAATAATAATAGGTAATTTTGGTTATTACGTGACATTTTAATAATTGTTTGCCTCTCTTAGACTTGTAATATTATTGACATTATTATTTTTTATCTCTCTTCATCATCATCATCATCATCAGCCTATGCTTGTCCACTGCTGGACATAGGCCTCTCCTATAGCACGCCACTGAGCACGGTCCTCGGCTACTCTCATCCAACTCTTGCCAGCCGCCCTGCGAAGATCATCGCTCCACCGAGTCTGAGGACGTCCCACACTACGTTTACCGATCCGCGGTCTCCACTCGAGAACTCGTCTACCCCATCGGTTATCAGTTCTTCGGATAATATGGCCAGCCCACTGCCACTTCAGCATGCTAATTCGGTGGGCTATGTCGGTGACTTTGGTTCTCTGTCGGATCACCTCGTTTCGAATTCGATCTTTCAGAGAAACCCCGAGCATAGCCCTTTCCATAGCACGCTGAGCGACTTTAAATTTGTGGACCAGCCCCACCGTGAGTGTCCACGTTTCGGCACCATATGTCATGACGGGTAGGACGCACTGATTGAAGACTTTTGTCTTGAGACTCTGTGGGATTGGCGATGTTTATCTCTCTTGGACTTGTAATATTATTGAAATTAACTTATTGCATGCCTGCATGAATATTCATACGCCTATAATGGGTAGAACATGGTAAGAACTTAAATATATTTAATACCTTTTATATTTGTACCTATGTTCATGAATAAATAATTCTGATTCTGATTCTGTACAAACACTTTTTGCAAGTTCGATCTATAAAAAAAGATATGATTTTTTTTTCCTCGGTGGCCTAGTGTTACTCTATGGAGCCCCCAAAGGAAGGGGCGGGATAATTACTTGCTTCTCGCTTTTCCAAAAAAGCCGTCCACATAGGGGAAAGAGAGACAAATAGATATTCAATAATAACAATAATTTAATAGTTTACCTAGTAAATAGTTGCATTTAGACCCGTCAAATGTATAACTAAATAGTTATTCAGTCCCTTTTTTATATTCGTATTAACTATGTGTCCCCGCAGCTACAAATATGCGTTGATTTTTATCGTTCCGGAAAAATCTCCTCAAAGGGAAAAAAACCCTTTCAAAAAAACCCTTTCACATCACTTTGTCATCCGCCCGGCTGTAAAGAACCTTTTTCTCGGAAACCGTTTAAGCTTAATCAGAATGCTGATGACACTTCCTAGAATATTATGTAAACGTCTGACTGCAGAGCACAGGTCTACTCTCAGAGACAGAGTATGGGCTTAATCACCACGCGTGTCCAACACTATTTGGCAATTTCAAGTCACGATATTTTCCTTCTCGGTTAGCGAGTTGTATTATTCGTACATGCCGGGATTCAAACCCACGACCTCCCGAATATGAGGCCAGCGTTCTACCGCTGCGCTACCACATGCCGACTCCCTAATTGTGCTGAATTCACATCGTTTTTTATTTTACTAATCAAATACCTAATACATTTCGAATTTATTTGCTGAACTAATTTTATTTTTTTGTTGACCTTTGCTTTGGCAATTTAACTCCTACTGGAGCATCGCGGTCTCAACCACAGGTTTCAATTCACGCCAGCTAGTGCCGATCGACTTGGCCTCATGGGCTTTAGTCCATAACCACGCCAATCTTCCTGCATAACCGTTTCGAAAATGGTGACCGAATTCACATGGAAAATACTACACTAAATTTAAAATTTTGACATTGGTAGGCTCCGATTTCACGAAAAAGTGCGACCCCCTTATATCTCGGCGATCTGTGAGGATACAATATTCAAGAAAAAGCGTATTCACAAGAGCTGTAAGGTTCAACGAGAATTATTCGAGAAAATAAAAAACGTAAATAGTTATAGCCGAAATAGTGAAAAAAAAAATATTTTTTTTTCCGTTTTTTTTATTTTGGCAATCGATATTTTTGAAACGAAGAATTATATCAAAAATATGAGAAAATCTCCTCTGGACATTTAGTCAGCTATAATTTGAGTCTTAAACAAAGACGATCGAGTTAAGGGTTTGCCCTGTAGCATAACCTTTTTGAAAAAAGTCCAAAAGTCGGAACGGCATTTTTCACATGACATTTATGACTCGATTCATTTCCAATGTGCTCGTATATTTTTTTTTAATATGGTGAGAGTGGTTTTTTTGCTGTCTTTTTCTCCACTGCAACCCGATCCAAAAACATCCGTCAACATTGTCCATTGACATACAACAAGCGGTACGGTGCCGAAACGTGGACACTCACGGTGAGGCTGGTCCACAAATTTAAAGTCGCTCAGCGTGCTATGGAAAGGGCTATGCTCGGGGTTTCTCTGAAACGAGGTGATCCGACAGAGAATCAAAGTCACCGACATAGCCAACCGAATCAGCATGCTGAAGTGGGAGTGGGCCAGCCATATCATCCGAAGAACTGATAACCGATGGGGTAGACGAGTTCTTGAGTAGAGACCGCGGATCGGTAAACGTAGTGTAGGTCGTCCTCAGACACGGTGGAGCGATGATCGCCGCAGGCTGGCAAAAGATGTATGAGAGTAGCCAAGGACCGTGCTCAGTGGCGTGCAGTAGGAGAGGCCCATGCCAGCAGTGGACAAGCGTAGGCTGATGATGATGATGATGATACAACAAGCAGAATGTAAATTCTTTACGTTGAAGTAAATTCGTGTTTTCTGGTTGATGGATTTTGTGATTTAGAAGTAACATAGTACAGTTATCTGCATCTGCTGCCATAAAAGAGCATCCGCATCACAGTCCTCACGCGAGTGACGTGTTTACAACCAAGTGATTCGCACTTCCTTGTTTACTTCTACAACTTCCTTTGAAGCCAACGACGCGACGGTCTCAACGAGCTACAAATCTCCAATACCCACTGATGCCGAGATCAAGTCGTTATTTGACAAAGTTCCCGTTCACCCGCCCCTACAATTTGACGAAACAACTTTACTTTTTCACTTGTTAAGGGGCTCCAGGGAATAACACTAACGCCACCGAGGAAAAGAAAATAGATTTTTTTTTAAATAAATAAATAATTGTTTATTCTGTAAAAGGTGCATACATTTTTGAATAATCTCATTTCCGCCAAACTAAATAATAGGTTGTTGGCAGATTTACTCTCAATTTAGTTACTTAAAATAGGTACCTAAGAAATTACTTAAATTAAGTTTACATAGAAAAGTAAAAGAAGATACTTAACATTATTATAAATTTATGGTACTGGTTACAAACTGGTTCATTAATTCAGAAGCTACACACTTTTTATAAAGCATTTTACTAGCATATTGTGAGGATCTTACTTCCACTGACATTTCATTTAGTATGGTAGGGACTAAGTACTGTCTTGTCCTTCTATAAATCGCATTTGCAGAAAGTATCTGTACAATCTCTCAATTATGTTAATAGTGATTTTTAGGACCCATGGCCGTGAAACTAAGGCGAAAAACCTAGCAATAGATAGCATTAACGCCAAAACGGCCGTTTTTGGCATAAACGCTATCTAGTCCTAGGTTCGTGATCCTAGGTTCTTTGTCATGGGTCCTAAAAATCAATGTTAACATGGTTGAGAGACTGTACAGACACTTTTTGCAAATACGATCTGTAAAAGAAGATACGATTTTTTTTTCGTTGGTGGCGCCAGAACCTAGTGGGTCCCCTTAATAAAGACGCCCAAAATGAAATAAGGATAGTTTGAGTTTGAATTTAGTAATAAGAATTGAAGACGGATTAATTATAGCAGCTCTTTTGCCGTACATAACAAGGTCCTCTATCTACTTATCTGTCTACCAATGGGTGTTGTCAAGACGTTGTTTTAAACAAAACATGTTGATGGTGAACTCAAGGTCGATATCTTTTTATTAATGCGTATGTACCTTATCATGCACGCCTAAAGAGCGGATACAATAAAAGAGTTTTCTACGGGTCAAAATTCGAGCGTAACCAAATTTTATAATTTATCTGATGAAAGGATTAATCCGTAACTAAAATACCTTGAAACCTTTATTATAAGTACCTACCTAGCGACTTATAAAAGAGTTTTGAAGCTTTCAAGTGAGTCAAAATCTTAATAAAATCACAACATTATTTCGGGCTATCCGGAACAAAAAGGTCTTACTTCTGACCTTTGAGCGTAACTTTGTAGTAAAGTAATTTTATCCATAATCTATCGTCGATTTTCCTCTGTCAGAAGCTTAGCTCCCAAGATTAACGGGCAGATTTAAATATAAGTGGGACTTTTCATCAGAAATGGAGCTTTACACGCAAAAAATCTTGGGAGAAATGACACGCTTTAGACCTTTCCAACCAGCAGAAACAAATGAAACGGGCGCGATTTTGCTTTACCAAAATTTTTTTGACGTATCAAATATTCGGCTTGTCATGAAAACTTTTTCCGGATAAAAAGTGGGTCTCTGATGTAAGTGTTTCTTGAAAACTGTTCAGCCTTTAACTCGTAATTAAGATACAGCCATTAAGGTCCGTATTAATGAAACGCTCTTATACTTATATCTAAGATCGCGCTTTGTGGTTGCCGTTTTGTTTCACACTGAATCTTGAAATGGGCACTCAAGACCGATCTCAGAGATAAGAACGCTTTATTATTACTGCTCTAAGTATTAATTAACAAATCGCTCTCACCTCTGAGATCGGTCCTGAATGGAACAAGGTGTTTAAGAGCAGAATCCACAAGCACTACTTCGGACTTAATAATCGGAGTAATAATTCTAAATAAGTATGTATATTTTGTATAGTTATATATATGTAGTTGTATATTTTTCTTTTCTATTATAGTGTGTTATACAGAGAAGTTTGTAAACAGGTTCGAAATTTCAAGATCCCTGCCCATTAGCTCAGTTAGGAGAGCGCTGGCACGGTTAGCCAGAGGTCGCGGGTTCAAGTCCCGGCATGGGTGGAATTTTTAGCCTCTAAATAGGTTTTTATAGTGTGTATTCTAAGTATTTATGTTTATGTATTTGGTATATTGATAACTAATGTTATAACTATGTAATTTTATTATGTTATTTTCTAAGTAATTTTTCGCTAAACATAAACATTTACATACAGGCACATACATTGCTTCTGGCCCCACAGTATGATACCTTGTGTCGTGGGAACCAGAAACAGCGACATCACAAGCATGTAAACATTCAAGACCTGGGGTTTTTTGTCCCCACCTGGGATTTGATCCCGGGACCTCTCGATATGAGTTTGAATTTAGTAATAAGAATTGAAGACGGATTAATTATAGCAGCTCTTTTGCCGTACATAACAAGGTCCTCTATCTACTTATCTGTCTACCAATGGGTGTTGTCACGGTCCCGGTTAGTTTGAATATTGACTCACTTGCGTCAAATCAATAAAATAAAAAAATACGAAAAATGGGTGCCTCATAATCACTCGAATTTTCGCAGTATCCATCTTTCTTGTCTAAATTGAATAACAAAAACAATTGAAAGTCGATATTCAAATGTTTCACATTTTTTAAAAAAAGAACATCATTTGAAAAAAGTTTCATTCGAAAACCTCAAACCATGAAGATTCTATGTCAATTCAAAGAACCTATTGCAATAAAACGGCAATTTCATACTTTAACCCCTATTATAAATGTGAAAGTTTGTTTGGATGTTCGGATGTTTGGATGTTTGGAGGTTTGGATGTTTGTTACTCAATAACGCAATAACGGCTAATGGATTTACGTGAAACCTGGCATACAGATAGACAAAGACTTGAATTGAGAAACAGCATGCTTGATATCCCGGTATTGCGTTCCCGTGGGATAATAAGTTTAAAATAGATAGCGTTGTGCGAGCGAACGTTGTGTTTTAAAAATAGATGACGTTGTGCAAGAATCGTATAAACGGATTCTGTGGCGGTACGAAGTTCGACCGGGACAGCTAGTTAGAAATATAATACAAACGTACAAGTAATCTCGCAAAGAGATAAGCTCGCCTTTGCACGTGTTATTTGTTATTTAATGTTCTGGTATATGTTTCGTTTATAATAACATTTTTTTTCCCTCTATCCTCATCACGATTAGCTGGAAGACAATACTTTTCAACATTAAGCGCGTCTTTGTGCAGATTGATTTCTGGTGCAGTAAAGAATTTCAAAATCAAATAATATAATTTATTGGTATAAATACCCACTCAGAAAGTGTCACATTGCTCGTTCATAAACGGGTTACAAGGTTCGTCATTTCTTGCTTATAAATTTGCGACGGGAAAAGTTACATAGGATTTCATTCTCGCCCTCCGTAGCAGGGCAGGAACGTTGTATGAAAATCCATCTCTGCCCTGCTAGCGTTCTTTTGTTTTTTAGCAGCGAACACAAAAATTCAGACGCCAAATCTCAAAAAGGTCAAGCGCGGCAATTTGTTTTGTTTTGTGAAATTTTGTTTTTTACTAAATTGATAATTTAACAGTACGCTTTTAATTGTTCTAAATAATTTTATTTTCCTCGTAGGTGTAGTATAAAGCACTATGTATCACTCTATTTCTTCCCGCGGTGTACAATGTGCTGGTGGAGAAAACAAGGAAGTTACGAAATTACCCAGAAGCGACTGTCTCCCATTTTCGTATTGAGACAGCAGAGCACCTTTGTAGCAACGCGATTCCGGTTTTAATTAATCTGAAGTCTATTTGCACGAAACAGGTTGTTACAGAACCTTCTCTTCCATGTATTTGTGATTGATTTAATTACCCGGTGCTCTCTCTTACAGGTTCAATTGTTTCAAATGTCGATCACTGAATTTGGCAGCTTTCAATATTGTGAAATAGTCTATGCATAAGCAGCCTATATACGTCCCACAGGTCTTCTCACAGGGAGAGAGTGTGATCTAAATCACCACGCGTGCCCACCGCGGATTGGTGATTTCAAGCGCTGAGCTATATGAATAGCTCAGACACTCAGGTTTCCTCACGATGTTTTCCTTCACCGTTAGCGAGTGGTATTGCTACTATAACTTCAAAAATGTACATAACTTAGAAAACAAAGTCATAGGTACATGCCCGCACTGGAAATCGAACCTGGGTCTCCCGCTTCCGAGTCAGATGTTCTAACCACTAGACTACCGCCGGTATGCCTCAGGGGAAATAAAGTGGATTTTATTTTAGCGCAGTCAAATGTCACAGCAAAAATGTTTATATGTCGCAGGAGCGACATATTATGTTTATCATTCGTTGTGAGTTCAACAATTCCCAACCACTTTAAGTAGCGCTTCCACTTCTTATTGCCACGTTCTTCCTCTCTAGATCTTGTTTAAAATAATATGAATTAATTCAGTTTCTAATAAGTTAATCTAAAGTGTAAGTGTGAAATATCTTTGTTCTTGGCAATAAATGGTTAACCATTAATTTATTGAAAAATAAAGTTTGGTACCTATATTCTTATTTTAGTATTAATTGGTATCGAGCAAAATAAAAATAATCCATAAGCGGCCAGTGTATGTTTCGTTTCATTTAGCTTAGGTAGGCAAGTCATTCACATACGGGAAGCAATATCGTCTATCAAGTTTCTTGCTCGACCTACACAGAGGTTCCCAAACTTATTTCGTCTGACGCCCACTTTGAAAATCAGATATTTTGTAGCGCCCCCCATTTTTTTTTAAATTTTAAAAACCTCAATAACATATTAGTCTCGCCTGGAATTTAATTAAACCTACATTCTAAACGAGACTTTTCTTACCAGAGAGAGGAATAATAAATATTTTTTCGCGGCCAACGTCAGTTATAATAGAACCTTCTAATTTCAATGTTTTTTTCCTTTATTTTTACTGGACTAAGTGCATAAAACATCCCGCGTTCGGCAAGTTCTCAGCTTGACCGCAACAATAAAATACCTATTTTTAATGGGTGTCTTCGGAGGTAGGGACCTCACCTGAAGACACGAATATTTTTCAGTGTTTGGTACCTATTACTAAATATCTTAAGATATAAATAGCGTTGCGAACGCATTAAAAATAATAAATTATACAATAACATTGGATATAAATACCTACGGACTAATAAATGGATGTTGTGTAGTAGGAGGGTTTTAATTTCAGTGAATTTTAAAATATGAAGTAGCGGAAGTTACAAAACAACCCCCTCCCCCTAAAATCAAATCAGCGCCCCCATTTTTTCTGGGCCCCATAATTCTAATGTAGAGTCCATTGAAGGTTTCTACCCGATCAGCTTTTTAAACCCGCCGCATACCTTTTGACAGAAAAACTTCACAATGAAACTCATAAAATGAAACATTTTAATGGTTGACGTCTAATTTAAAAGCAGAACTTTTTATTTCCCACTTGCAGTCGTAGAAAGTACACTCGATGACACTCCGAGCCTTTGGCTTTCTGATCAATACTCGGTCTTTAGCCGAGAGCAATAAGAGCTACTGTGGAGGATCCGAGGTGTCGATCTCTGTAAAAAGCCCCACTGACTCGGTTTGACGATCTCTCCCCTAATAAAACGCGACCGTATGTCGAGAGAAACACTCGTGTTGTGCATTACACACTCGTAAAAAAGCTTCTACTGCGAAAGCTGAGGAATAAAGCGCCAGCTTTAACTCCAAAATTAAGGCTGCTTTTGATTGAGACAATAACGGGAATAAAATAATACTTTTAATATAATGTGGACTATGGAGGTACAGAAAATAAAAAAATCGGCCAATTGCGAGTCGGACTCACGCACGAAGGGTTCCTTACCATTATCTATACAATATTTGAATATTTCAAGCGTCTACCGTTGCCGTTATTGATATCAAGCAAAAAAACGGCAAAAATTCACAAATACTTATTTTATTCTGTTTCTAGTATTTGTTGTTAAAGCGACAGAAACACATCATCTGTGAAAATTTCAACTTTCTAACTATCACGGTTCATGAGATACAGCCTGGTGACAGACGGACGGACGGACAGCGGAGTCCAAGTAATAGGGTCCCTGACTTTTTGGGTACGGAACCTTAAAAACGGAATTTTTCTCCTTTAATCTCTTGATAAACGTCGATTAAAATAGTCTGTGATGGAGATTCTACAAGGAAAAGACGTAACCACCAATAAACTGCCTCTAACGTATTTGATAGAGAAATTTATTTAATATAAATATTGGTCATTGCCATTCTCGCACTCTTAGGCTGTGGCTAAAAATCTGCTTATTTCAGGTGGATACCTATTTATAATGCTGAGATATGGTCATTTTGAGCTTCAGTGGCATACCCACGGCCTAAAAATGCCATAGTACTTAATGTCTGTACGTGTATTGAACTATTTGTATGTTAATCAACTTGTTATGAGTGTATGATGTGAGTGTCTCAGAGCACAAATCAATTATTTATCTATCTATCAAATAAGCGGAAATCGGATTATGAGTTTTGCCATTGGACATGTCCTTTCATTCGCTCCAGTGTAGACTCGGATTTCACGAAAAAGTGCAATCCCCTTATATCTCGCAGAGTTGTTAAGATATGATATTAAAAAAACTCAAAAAGAATTTATTCTATAATAAAATATAAATTTTCTGTTTTGCTGATTCTCGTGAGTGTCACCCTGGGTCCTGACAGAATATCAGCGTTACGGGATAACCCGTAGCACATGCTGAGTCTGGTACCCATTTGTTGCCACGACGACACACAGTTTTCACATACGGCTGTATATGTAAACTTAGTTTTAACTATATATGTATTTCTTTGGTTGACTCTGTGTTAAAATTCTTTTGGTGTGCAACAAATAAACTGTTTCTATTCTATTCTATTCGAGAAAGTCAAAAACGAAAACAGTTAGCACCGAAATAGTGAAAAAAAAAGATTTTGGGACTGGATATTTTGGAAACGAAGAATGATATGAAAAATTTGAGAAAACTTCCTTTAGAAAATTTTGTCAGCTACAATTTGAGCCTAAAACAAGGACGATCGGGTTAAGGGTTTGCCCTGTAACCTAATCTTTTTGAAAAAAGTCAAAGTAATTATTAGAAAAAAACGAAACCGCCATACATGAAAGAGGTCTATCAAACCCTGGTCTCAACGTTGTGATGCGATGCTCGAGGTAAAAGTAACAGTTTTGGTTTTCTAGAGTGCTTCAATAAAATAGTCCTAGGCTTAAGCCACGATCTTAGTACGCTCGGACAGAGTGATTCATCTTAGTAACAAAAACTGTAATCCAATCGCATGGTGGTGTACACACATCAATCAATCAATTTTATTTATTTGAACACAGGTTACACAATTTTTTTAGAATACAATTATCGACCATCTATGCTCTACCCATAATAGGTGTGTATTTTTTTTATATAATCCACTCTTTTTACAAACTAAATATCATGCCGTTTATTATCTACATAACTACATCTTAGTGAATTCAGATTTTGCTTCAATTTATAGGCGTTTCATTGCAAACGGTGTCTTTCCTCGTGCCAAAAGCGACCAAAAATCTACTCGTCGAGAAATACTCTGGAGTAAATCTATATCACGTTCTACCAACTACTAATCCCGGGATAATTCGCTAGAATGCAATAAATTATACCGAGATTAAAATTGAGGGAGTAAATTTGTTATGAGATTAGTTACTCCTGGTATAATGCTTAGTTGATCGAATCGGCCCTATTATAAGACGAGAAGAGCACGGTCCGAGTGAACAAAAGCGGCATTTTGTACTAAGATCGCCAGTGTACACGATACGAGTAGGCTTCCGAGTAACAAAAATTGGTCACTCAGTCCGAGTGTACTAAGATCGTGAAAACGCGACTTTACCCCCACTTAAACAATAGCATAGGCTATACCCAAAGAGCGTTGTCATCACCGCGAAAAATCCCGGTTTCTGGCTACCTCGCCGGGATACAGACCTGAGTTCATGTATATGAGAAAGCTTGTCTCCCAGAAGAGCTTGATGGATAAAATTGGCTCATTAAGTTAGTTATATACCAGTCCATGTAATAGTTGTTCTCGGCTTTACCTAGGTCCCATTTGATGAGCTCGTTCCTAATAAAACGGTGTACGTCTGTCGTCACACTCGTAAAGAAGGTACGACGGAACTGCCTGCAAATAGTGTCGGGCATGCAAGTAGACGACTCTATTGGATCCGATGGGGTCGCTCTGATTACTTGCGTCGACATTTCTGACTATATTGTAGAGGGAATCATTACTCCGCGCGAGATTGGATTTCTCTTGATGTAAATAAACTATCTACGGGGTGACTTTGAATTCGATTGACAAATTTTAAAAGGACATTCTAACCATGACTTAGAAACACAAACATTTTTAAAAAAAATGGGAAGTCCAAAAAAATTGTCTTGTTATCCGAAATTATTTCACTTAAGCATAGACAAACAATAAAAGTTAGAAAAATGGAAAAAAAGTCGGCACCGGCCAACTGAATTGTTTTTCTAATTGTTTACGCATATCGACGGATAGACTCTTATACATTTAACAAATTAGTAAAAATTTTTCAACGTCATGGTACATTCTACCACTTTGAATTTGGATTCACAGTTTCGAGCAAAAGGTCAGAAACTACGAATCCTTAAAAATTTCCTATTCCATTACCGACCATTACCTAATCATTAATAACACTGTTTTCCACAGTGAAAAAACACTCTCTCAAAATATAACTAATGATTTCAAAATCACCCTGTAGTTCTACCGAAGAACCGACCGTTTCTTGAGTGGTGACCACGAGCTGGCAAACGCAGCGTTGGACGCCACCAGCTCGTAGGACTGACGTTTCGAGGTAAATTCATGGTAGAGGCTGGATGAGGATTGCCGCGAGGGCAAAAAATAAGTAGTGTGCCTTGGTGGGTGGGCTTAAGTCCAGCAGTGGACAAAATTATGGGCTTATAGATTATATTGTAAATAAAACGTTAATAACAATTGCTAAAATACGGCATTGCCCTGGTCCCAAACTAGAATACCCTGTGCTATGGTAACCAGGCAAGGACATCACATACTTGGAAATACACCCAGACTGAAGCCATTTGTACTAATGTAGGGCGGCTATTACCAGTGGACATCGAACCCACGACCTTCAGCATGATAATCAAACGTGATACCGCCAATATAACGAGGCAGTAATTTAGTCATTCTATAAATAAATAACTTCCACGCAACACAATCACTTGACCCGGGCCTCGATTCTGTTAGTGCATTGTAGTATAATGACAGGTACACTGTCGGGTCACGTGACGTGTTTTTTCATACCATTGACGCCTAGAAGGTTTGATGGGTGTGCCCGCGTAGACTTAAAGCAGCCATGAAATGAAATCGCCATGTTCATGCGGTTGTCATGTTACTACAATGCATTAACAGAATCTAGGCCCTGGTCCTAAACTAGAATACCCTGGGATTCAGGGATAGAGTATAGGCTTAATCACCACGCGTGCCCGCCGTGGATTGGCGACAAGCAAATATACATATACATACAAAATATGTATATCTGCTTGTCTTCATTTACCTAATTAATTGAAAAAGAACCATCTCTTTTTGCCCCTCCACACAAACTAATACTTCCGACCCTCCTATGTACAACACCTGTACGGTTCACACGAGAACTATTGCGGTAGCTATTTTCAGTACGCACTCGACTGTTAGCGTAGTCGGACGTTCTCAAAAAGAGACAAGATGCCTTAATTCAAAAATATTACAAAGGTCCTTGCACCCAAAGAATTTTTTTCCGCCAGGAAAGTTCCGTTAGAAATTGGCACGTTACGTTTTCATACAAATCGCTGAACTTGCGTTGTCTAAGTAGTTTCATGTCTGTGGATCAGCCCCTTACTCTAATTCAATTCCATTGCCTGCAGGAAATTGATTGTACCCTACAGAAATTGATTGAACCAACCAATCCCTACAGAAAAGACCCCATAGTCGATGATATGTTACCCCTTATCCGAAGGCTGCGTACACTGACATTCCCCGTCCTTCCTTAATTGCGCAGAGAAGAACAATTCCCTAACTCCAACCCTGCTCGGTACGGAAATACAGCCCTGGGGAACTACTCGAGATTCAGAACATTTTGATAGATCTATAAAATTCATAGAAAGTACCTAACTTATGATCGATGTATCCAAGTTATTTCGGTTGAATGATTATTTCCTTGGTCGCCTTCTACGACATCCACGGAAGGAAATGGAAATTCACATATCTCAGCGCTTGACATCGCCAATCCGTGGTGGGCACGCGAGGTGATTAAGCCCATACTCTCTCTTTAAGAGAAGGCCTAGTACCCTACAGTGGGACGTAGACACGCTGCTTAGCTGATCAACCTTTAATTTTTTGTTGCAAAGTCTCCCGCAATGTAACTAAGTGCACTCCTGTAAAAGTTCCGAACAACGAAAATAAATCTAAAAATCTTAAATCTTTGACTGTTATAATAGTACCTACTAGCTGAGTCGGCAGACGCTGTCTTGCCATATAAATTAACCTGACCTATTCTCAGACCTACCAAACGTACACAAAAAAATTCACAACAAACGGTGAAGCCGTTTCGAAGGAGTTCGATAACAAACACTGCGACACAATATTTTTGTATACTTATTACGTTAACATTATTTATGCCTCAACAATTTAAATACGCAACTAATTAGGTTTCATAATATACCTACTCCATCAGCTGATTCGCAAGAAGATATCGCTTTTAATATGACTCTGAACCTAAACTATACAAAATGATACAAAATGTACTGTTAATTTCCTTTCTCGTATAATAAAGTGTTTATTATCTATCTTGTAAGGTTTTTATTTTTATAAATAGTGTAATGGGGATCCACACGCAAAACGAATCGCAGATGGCGCTAGCAGCAATCCGGCCATGTCAAACTTTGTTGTGATTTGGTTAGAGATAGATTTGTTGTTTTTTATAAAGTTTTTTGTGGGTCCAACATTTTGTTATTCAACATGTAAGTAACATAGAAGTTAACAGAACTAAAAGACGAACTTAATAAACGAGGAGCAAAAGTAACTGGAAAGAAAGCTGACCTTGTGAAAAGTTCGGTTAAGTCAGTGGAAACTATAACACCATTTTTATTACAACCTGGTAGCCCAAAAAAGAGTCACATCGAAAGAAATCTAACGAAAATTTATAAAAGATCGTAAAAAAGTGCTACAATTGTATGACAGTTCAGCCTGGCCGTATCGATGATGCGCCCCCTACTTAGTGATTATATACTCTTTGCCCCCTACAGGGATAAATTGGCAGTGTGGAACCCCATTGAATTGTCAATATCTTTTAACGAAATTATTTAAAAGAAAACAAAAGTTGTTCAAAAAAAAACAACAGCATTGATTTCTGAACGTAACTGTATTTTTGCAAGTTTGTTTTTGGAACAAAAAGAAAAAAACGTCACTCGTTGTAAAAGAAGATGGAGGAAGTATTTTAAGGAAGTTTTTCTAAGTGGTAAAAGGAAAATAAACATATTAGACTTTAAGTACTGCGTCTTATTTCACAATCTAATAATGTTTTACACCATGAAAATAAGCTCAACAACTGCCAATCCCGTCCATTGCTTGCCGACGGCTTTGGTAAAGTCGCTGGTCACAAAAGGTTTACATAAAATAATCTTTGTTAAGATTCCTTTACATTTTTGTAAATTTGCAGTAGTAATACCACTCGCTAACAGAGAAGATTGACGAAACCTGAGTGTCAGGTGTTCACATACCTCAGTGGTTGAAATTGCCAATCCTCGGTGGGTCGCGTAGTAATTAAGTCCATAATCTCTCTAAAACCTAATAACGGCCTGTGCCTTGCAGTGGGCCTTATACAGGCTACATAAAAAATATTCCTCGCGATTAAAGTATAAATAAATAACATCACAGAGAGAGTAGAGGAGGGGAGAAGACTATCAAAGGCACGTTTGTCCTAATAGCTCAAACTTAGAACAATCAAGTTTACGAGTTCCGATTCACGGCTAATGAAGCAGTCCCAATTCCGTCTGGATTCAACGAAACTTTTATAATTCTCATGCCTGTATGTCTCAGGGGTAGGCAGAGACCGGGCTATGCCACTGGCCACGAACCCGACAAACGTCTTTCGTTTCATCAACTTCATTGTTCGCTGCATGCACGCGGTTTCACGTACTATTTGACCCTTTGGTAATGCATCCCCTATTTTGTCACTATGTTTTAATTTTATAGTGACACTACAGAAAAGCAGGCATACATGATATACATTACTTACGCCTGTCTTCCGCAGGGGTAGGCAGAGACCGGGGTTTGCCACTTGCCACGATCCTGACAGACCTCTTTCGCTTCATCAACATTCATTAGTCGTTGCATGCGCGTACTCCGGTTTCGGGTACTTTTTATCTTGCCCTGAAACGTAGGCATTACCTACATATATTTTTTCCAAGTTCAAAGTTTTTAGGGTCCCGAACTGAACGGAAGAAAACACGTTTTTGCTAAATAAATACGTAGACAGAAGGGAGTGGAGTTTCATACAGCGGCCGTTGGCCAGCTTCGGCTAACTAAAAAAAACGTAGGTACCTAATTTTTATTTTATTTCATTTTTAATTTAATATGTATAAAAAAGAAAAACTCACAATTAGTTAGGAAATTAGTTAATTACATCCAACAGCACGTAACATGACATTTATGTTGGTATGGAACCAGAGTCCGACTCGCTACACAGATTTTACTTCTCAACTATTTCCGGCATCATTTGGTTTTAGAAAATACCGCAAATTGATAGCAAGTACTGTACTGTAAATTGTATTTTCAGATCGCTCTTGCGTGATTACACTGAGCGGTGAATTTCGCGGCACGTGTAACAGAAATGCTCATTCGATCATGAGCGTTACAATAACACTCGCGAAACATGAAACGTGAACGATACTGGGCCCAAAATGAAGGCAAATATTGCGCTACTTTAGTACTGATGGAAGCCAGGTGAAGTATGCTAATGGAGTTGGATATTCCGCATATCTATTGACATACTCGTAGGTACTTAAATATTCTTGAAAAGAAGACATCAAAGCGAAAATAAAGGCAAGCCATTCTTTTTAGGGTTCCGTAGTCGACCCTAAAAAGAATGGCTTGCCTTTATTACTAGACTAGAAACATCAAAGCAGATAAACGTAGGTTTCTTAGTAATCATTAGCTTAATTCCCGATTCACTTGATTTTTTTGTCGGAAGAGTCCGACCCAGGTTTCGCTCTGGAGCTCTATTTTTGAATCACTCGTATCGCGTCGAGCGCTCGATTTCTACTGATTTTCGTTCGACATCTGAAATTCCGTATTTTTGAATCACTCGACTGCAACGAATGGTCCTTACCACTCGTCTCGCATGGCGATCGGTAGATTAATTGTCAAAAAACGATACATGTGTGTTGGTACTGTTTGTCATTCTGAGTGTCAACCCAACCTTTTACCAAATAACCAATAATTAGATAGATTCTTTGTTGCAATCGATACAATGCATTTAATGACTCCAAAATTCGTGTCTAACTATAGATTGTCGAAAGAGCTTGCCAAAAATTTGATTGAGATTCTTAGACCTTTAATGGTCCCGAGTAGACGGCTATCAGATTTGCCAATTGAAATTAAGGTTAGTCTTTTATTACCTATCTTGTTGATATTGCTATTTCTAGCTTCCAAGCACGAAGATTTTATGTAACACCGTGCATACTAAGCTAGGTCCCTTGTATAGTTGCATCTTTGTGCGTAAAGGTGATTGAAAATTTGCCGGAGCGTAACTGTGGCTTGTTTGAAAGCAAATCCAGCAGTTTGTGTTTTTGTGCGGAATTAATTTTTTGTTTCGACATTTTCGTTAGAACAAACACAAACCAAAATGACAGTAGTGTTTTGTTTGTAACAAAAGACAAAGATTTTTTATTTAAACAGCCAATAAAACAAAGTGTTTTACTTTCCGTTTCTGTTACGGTAGTTTCCGGTTTTTTTAATTTCTGCGTGGAATGGATAAAATACAATACTTCAAATTGTACTGGCAACACTTCAGGCGAACGATTCAAAAATACGGAAAAACGACATCATGCGACTTAGAAGACGAGTGTGACTTAAGTCGCATTTGACGATACAATTTCATACGAGTGATTCAAAAATAGGTCTCCTGATTCGCAAAGCTTAATGTGCATGTGTGCTTAATGTGTGTGTGTGTGGGGGGGGAGGGGTCGAGCTTGAGAATCTCTTGGTGATTTAAAACAAGTCAACTTTGTTCCAGCAGTATTTAACGGGTTGTGGCTGTTTTTTTTAAATCCAGTGGCATAAACCGAATAACTCGTAATGGTTGTGGCAAATCTAGTTAATTTTGTTCAACGAGGGGCTGATGTGTTTACATATTATTACTATGTAACCGACTGTACTTTCAATAACCCCAAATGGGGCCCGCAAACACCAAATTTCGATTGTCGAATGTTGTTCGCATGTGAATTACGTGCAAAGAGCCTTATTCGGCTAAGTTGGTTTCAGGCAGCGAATTGCTGTTTGAAACTTGAAGTTTAAGTTTTGTGGGCGGTAAAGGACGGTTAGAAAGCCGCGGCTATGTAGTTAGTAATTAAAAATGCAATCTATTTAGACTATTATTTTTAAGTATAAACGTAAAATAAAGGAAGAATTGAGTTGAGAAATTATGTTTCAAGCTGAGAAATCTTATTTTGAGTTTAGTGAGAAATCTTGTTCGAGATGAGAAATCTTGTTTCAAAAAATTCGCTAACAATTAGTACTGCCTGTCTGTCCGTCTATCAGAACAATGTCCCGCGGACTTGTTGCGCGCACGCACCGCTACTAATGGTTGCCACAGATTCGGATTTGTATCGAGATATTTTTGGAAAATGGGTTTTTAAAAAAAACAAACTAGCATTGTTTAGGGCACGTTCAATTTGCTATGACTTTCAAACTACCCAAATTTTTTTTATTTTGTTTATTTCCTTTATTTGTCATGTCCTTGCCTAGTTGCCATGAACCCGCAACTTCTAGCTAACGTGCCAGCGCTCTCTTAACTGAGCTAATGGGCAAGTGCAGGCATCGGCAAAATTTCGAACCTCTTTACAAACTTTCTCTGTATTACGTACAGGATTCTGTGTGATATAACATAAATATTTACATACAGGCACATACATTGCTTCTGGCCCCACACTAGGATACCCTGTGTCGTGGGAACCAGAAACAACGACACCACAAACATGTAAACATCCAAGACCTGGGGTTTTTTTTTGTCTCCAGCCGGGATTCAAACCCGGGACCTCTCGCATGGTATGCAGATGCACTACCGCTGCGCTACGAGGTCGTCTATAGTTATTAATATGCAATCACGTCGTCAGTATTTTTTTTTTTAAACTAAATAAATTATAATATTGATAATTAAATAACAATGAAATCGCAGTGGAATTGGTTTCCTACCAAGGGCTTAGATCGTTCATATACTCGTCTATTCTATGAATGTTTTAAATTTATTTTCAGACAAGAATAGAACATGTTCCGGAATTCTGTTGTAAAAACGAACGCTAAACGAAATTTAGAATAAGCAACCTTATTTCTATTTCTAGTGTTTACGTTATGGACGTCCCTAATTATCTGAACATTGTTATATTTTCGCGGATATACATTATATTATCGAATATACATTGGCCAGCCAGTGTAAGAATTCCTATTTCTTTGAAACGCTCCCTTAGCGATTCCCTACTACTTGAGTTGTAAATAGCTCTTACAGCTCTTTTTTCAAAATAAATATTGTTTCTATATCTACTGCCCGTCCCCATAATAACAACCAGCCTCGAGCTCAAATAACCTCAAATAACTAAAATAGACCAGCCTCGAGCCTAGAAAACGTGAAAAGCAGCCCCAGAACATAAGTTACCCAAATATTAAATACTTGAAAATTGCCGTATCGATTCATCAGTTCCAAAGACGATTTGAATTTTGATTAGGAGGAAAATGAGACTCTACCTGACAATAATTGGTTAGAACTATGAGGACCCTCCCAGTGTTTTTAATTGGCAGCTGATGGGCTAATTAAATGATTTATTGACGTATCTTTGGTTGACAATTGGCTTCCGTGGAATCAATTAACGACACAAATCCAATTAGTCTTGAAATAGAAAAGCTAGACGCGAGATCTTAATTGAAACTTGATACATTTTCGATCACAAGGGAACCTCATACTGTGGCGGTTGGATCATCTATCTAGTGACTCGTAGATTGATATTTTACCAATGACGTTAAGTTGTTCATAAGGTTGTGAGACGGCAAGCTACAGAGCGGACATTTTGAAAGTGATTCTGCTACTATAGCATCAAAGTAATGGTTCGCATCGCAGTCGATATCGACTGACACATAACTTCTGTACTATTTGGGGTTATTTTGCTACTGCTTTGTCATGTGTCCGACCATCAGTCATGCATGTCATGACCTTTTTGTCAAGAGTGGGTTAAGTGATTAAGGCCGACTTGCACCACTTCTGTCACATAAGTCGCCATTTGAATCGACTTTTGTATGAAGAATTTTAGTAAAATGCTGTTGAAGCGACATTTAAGAAAGTGGTGCAAGTTGGCCAAAGTTCAATAGTTGATACCCCTCTGGGATACAGGCATGAGTTTATGTGTGTCACAATTGATAGTTTACTTACTATGACAATTCGACGTTAATTGCGAATTCGATTAACCCACAGATTAACAATAAACTACAGTATAAAAAAATATATTTCACAATCCGCTAAATATACTTTTCGTGGTAATAATAACAAAAAAAAAACTATTTGTAAACACAATCACTTGTCCATTACGTAACTGTCCACTGCTTAAGATTATCCATTTTCACGGTTCCGAAGTGTCAAATCACGATGTACTTTATGATAATGGAATTCATTATTATTAATTAGGGAAAGGGAAAAATTTAATGTAAATGTTCAATCATAAATTAAATGTACCTGAATATTGCTCAAAATGAATGTTAAGTATCCTATTTACCAATAAATTTGTAAACTATCATGTAGTATCGAGCAAATATGAAAACTATTTTTTGCGCTCAGCGACTCCCTGTATTTTTTTATCTTTAACCTAATCTCTAAGGATTTTACTGAAGAGCATGTTCCCTGAGGACTTCAGGCTGAGCATAAGGCCTTTTGCCAATTTAGTGTTTAAGATTTTTTCAGCTACGTACTTTATTTAATTTTTGTTGGCAATAAAGCCAGAGGTCGCGGGTTCGAGTCCCGGCATGGGTGGAATATTTAGCCTCTAAATAGGTTTGTAAAATTGTCCTCAGCACAGATTAGTGTAACAAAAAGAATGCAATAAAGACAATTTCACTTTTCACTTTCAATAACGAAGACTCGGCGACGCAATGTACATCGAATTTATAACTTATTTATTTTTATTTACATAAATATTGCAACATGACAGTAATTAGGTATTACACCAAAGCGTTACAATATTTTAACTGAGCACTACCTATCAAACATCTTCTAGCATTCTCTTACATACTTAGTAATAAACTTGTCCGGTTTTTTTTTCGCCTTAAACTCACCTGCTAGCTTTAAACACGAACCGATCACATCTACGATGCCACCTCCTTGGTTGTAATGGCAGATAACAATAAACAAACGGAGGGTAGCGTAGCTCCTTATCCCTCCCAGAGGAAAGCGGGACTGATTGCCTATCTTCCTACTGGTAATTGGTATCAGTTACCGGTGGGACAGAAATCAGAAATCAATAATTTATTTCAACGTAAAGAATTTACATTCTGTTTGCTGAATGTCAATGTACTATGTTACTATGTTAGCCGCTGCCTTCGGGCCGTATTTGTAGTGGAGAAAAAGACAGCGGGAAAAAAAACTCCACTCTGACCATCTTTTCTCAAATCATCTTAAACTTATACATCAAAGCCTATATAATATGATTCCGTGATAGCCACTAATAACTTTAAAAGCCAAAATAACACTTCTTACAAAAGTAGGAAAAACAGTAATGCTGCGGCCAGACACACGAACAGCACCCGTTCACGAGCATAACGCAGGGGTCAGCCATCACCAGTCTCAACCATTTTAGAGGGAGATAGGTGACCCGGCCACCACGCCACCATTCGAATGACCTTTAGCAAACCTGCAGATTGAGTTCTTGTCAGCTATAAAATGTGTGCTATAGTTATTAATGTGCAATCACGTCGTCAGTACACGGTTTTAAAATTAAATAAATTATAATATTAATAATTAAATAACAATGAAATCGCAGTGGAATTGGCTTACTACCAAGGGCTTATAATATCGTTCATATACTCGTCTATTCTATAATATGCTTTTTTACATAGCGATTTTTTAATGAATGTTTTAAATTTATTTTCAGACAAGGATAGAACATGTTCTGGAATTCTGTTGTAAAAACGAACGCAATAGCCTACGAACGATGTATTTACCTTGGCTAAACGAAATTTAGAATAAGCAAGCTTATTTCTATTTCTAGTGTTTACGTTATGGACGTCCCTATTTAATTTGAACATGGTTATATTTTTACGAACATACATTATATTATCGAATATATATTGGCAAGCCAGTGTAAGAATTCCTATTTCTTTGAAACGCTCCCTTAGCGATTCCCTACTGCTTAAGTTGTAAATTGCTCTTACTGCTCTTTTTTGCAAAATAAATATTGTTTCTATATCTGCTGCCCGTCCCCATAATAACAGCCCATATGACATAATACTGTGAAAATAACTAAAATAGACCAGCCTCGCAGTCGATATGTCTGTAAGTTGCCTAATTTTTCTAACTGCAAATGCAGCTGAACTCAACCTACCAGATAGTTTTTCAATATGCGGGCCCCATTGCAGTTTTGAGTCTATTGTTATGCCTAAAAATAGTGTGGACTCTACCAGCTCTAATTTCTCACCAGATATTTTTAGACACGTGTCAACATTTTTAACATTGGGCAAGGAGAACTTGACGCATTTTGTCTTTTTCGCATTTAACATCAAATTGTTCACCGTGAACCAGTTTAGAACTGTAGATAGAGCATTGTTTACATCGTCAACATTACCTACACCTCTCTTTACTTTAAAAATTAAGGAAGTATCATCAGCAAACAGTACTATCTGCGATAGTTTTTCTACTAGGTAGGGCAAATCATTTACGTAAACCAAAAAAAGGAACGGTCCTAGTATAGAACCTTGAGGAACTCCTACTTTTACATTAGATCCTGAGGATTTAACTCTATTGATATCTACTTTTAGGGTTCTGTCTGTTAAGTAAGATCGAAGAAGAGCTAGCGATTTATTACTTAAACCATATCGGTGTAATTTTATAAGGAGCGTTTCGTGGTCGACGCAATCGAACGCCTTGGACAGGTCACAGAACACCCCGATGGCATCCTGCGCCTCCTCCCACGCATCAAAGATGTGCTTTATTAATGCTATGCCTGCGTCCGTCGTTGAGCTGCCCTTCGTAAATCCAAACTGTTTCTTATGAAATAGCTTATTTATACTAAAATGAGTCTGCAATTGATGCAAAATTACTTTTTCAAAAACTTTACTTAGGACCGGCAATATTGCTATTGGTCTGAAATTATTGGGATCTTCACTATCGCCAGATTTAAATAAGGGTACTATTTTACTTAACTTTAATAGATTAGGAAAGGTTCCCTGGTCAATGCATTTATTGAAAATTGTAGCAAGGTAAGGTGCTAGAATATGGATAACCGTGGATATAAGTTTAACCGATAATCCCCACAAATCTTCGGTTTTTTTTAAGTTTAACTCTTTAAATATTTTGACAATAGCAAAGGGACTTATATGGGTGAATTGGAAGTCAGCTTTGCATGTATTTATACTTTCCAGAAGTAAAGTTTCGGCTGATTGAGGGGAAGAATTTAAGCTAGCCGTTATTTTGAGGGGTATGTTTTTAAAGAAATTTTCAAATATTTCTGCTATGTCTTCCCTTGAATTGACTAAATTCCCTTCTACCTTTAAAGCAAATATCTGGTCCCTAGGTCTCGTTTTGCCTGTCTCTTTGCTAATTACTTGCCAGACTGTTTTGATTTTATTAGTTGATGCCATAATTTGTTTACTTATGCTAATGGATTTGGCTGCTAAACAAGTTTGCCTAAACGTTTTTGAATATTTTTTAACATACTCTCTGAACGTCGGATCGTGATTAAATTGTTTCTCTTCATACAATTCATAAAGCCTTTTCCTACTTCTATGTAGACCTGGCGTTGCCCATTCTGAAAAACCGCGATTTAACCCTGTAATTTTTTTTACGTTAAATATCTGTTCAAATTGTTTTGATATGGTCGAAAACAGCACTTCATATAATGTATTCGGATCAGTGCTATCAAAATTTAATGAATCTAACTGTGTGCCTAATTTTCTTTTAAATAATTCAATTTTTTTTTCTGTTATTGGTCTACAAATTATTTCATTACAAGGTTCTTCTAGTACTGACGGTAGAACTGCCCATAACCCGCTATGATCGGACTGTAAATTATGTATGACCTTTTTTTCTATAAATTGACAATTACAAAAAACGTTATCTATGCAAGTGGCGCTAGTAGCTGTTGTCCTAGTGGGTTCAGTAAATAAATAATGTAAATTAAATGACCTGAACAGACTAGTGAGTTTAGTTTTCAGTGAACTATCAACTAACAAATCTATATTGAAGTCACCACATACTACTATGCTCTTATTGCTAGTAAATAGGCGTTTTAAGGCGTCTTCCATAACTAATTCAAATTCATTATAATTCGATTGTGGCGGCCTATAAACACACATAACTATGTACCTATCCAATTCCACACACGAGATCTCAATTAAGCGTTCAACAGATAGACTGACAATGTCTTTTCTTTCTTTCATTTTTAAACTACTTTTTACAAATATCATTGAACCTCCTCTTATTGCGTGCTGTCGGTTAAAAGTACTTACTGCTAAATAGTCTTTTAAATTGAAAGACATTTCATGTTGTTTCAGCCAGTGCTCTGTTAAACACAAAATATCTACATTAAAATTCTTTAAAAATAGTTCAATTAAATTGTCTTTGCCGGAAAAACCCTGTATGTTTTGTGCAACTAATTTTAGACCTAACTTAGGGTTTTCCTTTGTCTGCGATGGCCGTTTAAATCCATCGATTCTGTGTTTGAGCCCGCTCCTAAATTATTACTAATACTAGTAACACGGTTGTCGTTTTCGTTGGTTTGTGTTATAATTCCTATAACAACTGAGTCAAAAATATTATAAGCCAATAGACTGGCTAACTTACGTCGACTGTTTTTAGAGAGGTACACTCGGGATTTACACTGTGAAATGGGTATTTCATTCAACAGCGTTAAAATTTGATAAGAAAGAGGGAAAAAAGAAGAATTTTGGGAAGTGGCTTCGAACAAAAATGTGAAACTGAAAACTTGACAATTGAAAATTCATTTATTTAGGTACTCACTTTTGTTAGGAAGATTTTCTCAGCCATTCACGTTATTTCACGTAACCGCCAAAAACATTTGTGCTGACTATACAAGCCAGTGTAACTTAGTTCGAGATAGACCGGTTTCTTATTTTAAATAACACTTTCAGGGCCAACCTGCACGTTCATTTCTGGGCTGTTTGAAAGCCGCGGTTATGTAATTATTAATTAAAAACCTGTAGTTTACTTTACATGCGTACTCTTTATTTATTTATTTCTCTGCTATCTGGATGAAACACTGAAACATGTTTTTGTTATAGTTTCTTAAAAATGTTTGCTAAAAATGTTACTTAATTTATTAATCATAAACCTGTGCCGAATTGTGTTCTACTTACCATTAACCGCCAAGCCTTAAATGTTATTTTTTCATTAAGTATATTTCCATTGTACCTACCTATTGGTAAATCTGTGACTGTCTGTCGCCAAAATAGAAATAAATAAAATAATAATAATAATCCTGGAGGGCTAGGCAGAGACAAAGTTTGCCGCTTGCCACGATCCTAACACAACTATTTAGCTCCATCAATATTCATTAGCGGCTACAAGCACACACGCGCCGGTCAATATCAGTGCCTGTTATAACTTGTATCTTCCAAATCAAGTTTGAATTGGGAAATTAGGTGTAGACGCCCCAGGAAGAAATCGATGGCATCATTAAAAGAACCATGCTAAGTATTTTTTTGGGTTCCGTACCCAAAGGGCAAGGCACCCTTTTACTAAGACTGTCCGTTTTCCGTCAGTCTGTCACCAGGCTTTATCTCGTGAACCGTGATAGCTAGAGAGTTTAAATTTTCACAGATGATGTATTTACGTTGCCGCTATAACAAAAATACTAAAAACAGAATAAAATAAATATTTAAGTCGGGCTCCCATACATCAAACGTGACTTTTTGCCGTTTTTGCTCGATATTGATAACGGCAACTGGTAGACGCTTTAAATATTCAAATTTTGTATAGATAACGGTACGGAACCCTTCGTGCGCTAGTCCGACTCGCACTTGGCCGATTTATTACTTATTTTAGATCAGAATAAAAACTACAAGCAACTCATGAATACATCTTACCTGAGTTATTTAGGTACTAATTTGGAGAGCAAATTTAATAGGTAATAAATAAGGAGACTTATTTGACATTTTTGCCAAAAACATAAGCAGAAATTGATTAGGTTCTATGTTCGGTATTAAGCGTATGTTGTAGGCTGTAGGCTCTTAAAAAGCTATTACAATAATATCCGGAGTTGTGATATTGACGTTTTCGCAAAAACGTACTATAGGCAAAATTCCTTTCTGATCCGAGCATGTAACCTATTTAACTCAATAAGCAATAGCGTAGACTTCTTTAGTACGAAACGCAACGAATCAATCAAACTCTTTGTGGACAACTTCGTTGAGGCTGTGAACAACCCTGTATTGAGATCTCTGTAAGAAATCCAAGACTTTTTTTCTTCATCTGTATGTAACATCATCTAGCTCCGTATGAATTCAAAGTATTAATAATTTAAACATTGAAGAAGCAACAATTAACCTAACTAAAATAAGAACCCTCTGTTTTTAGTACTAACTGCGAGACTAACCCATGGCTTTTTTGTGTCGTTATTTTACTTACTGTATTTTACTACTGTAAGCTGTAAGATCTCCAAACGTAAAATAAATACATAAATAAGGTGTGATTTGTGTCCATTAGTGGCGCTAGTGTTATCTCCGGGAAGCCCTTACAATATTACTTAGGGCATACAAGTTCGACGTCAGACTTTAATGTATTTGCAACGTGCCAATGAATAGTTACGGCCAGTTGGCCATTAGTTTGGCACGTGTCGGAAATCAAGTCGTCGTTTATCCTGTAAAGATTTGTTTACCCTAAACTTCAACCGCTAATGGATTTGTGTTCAATAGCTTTTTTCCTTAAGAACCTACTACGCAAGTTCTCCATTTTATTGCAGGACTGAGTTACAATTTGTTACAATGCGAAGTTCCATTATTTTTAAATTGACTTCTAGAATTTTCAAAGCGCTTTCAAATGGTCCCAAAGCAAAATAAAAGTCCGAAGAAGACTGAGAAGACGACTTACTTATTTATAAAATCATGATTTCTTGAAATATGTACTCCTCAGAGACTGTTTAAATAGTCTGTCATAAAAGAAAATACTTAAACACAGATTATTTAAGCTGCTTCTTTGGAGTGTTTCAGAGAAACTGTGTGTTTAGGGTTCCGTACCTCATAAGGAAAACCGGAACCCTTATTGGATCACTTTGTGGTCCGACCGTCTCTGTCCGTCTGTCTGTCAAGACCCTTTATCTTGAGAACGCGTGGAGCCCTAAAACCATATATTTAAGTCTACAGTCCCTTGAAGCTGTGAAAAAATCAAACTTCTAAGTTAAGATTTTTCCCTGTGCCGATGACCTTGAGCGTTTGACACAGGTGTGCAGCACTTCAACATTTCGCCGCTAGATGACACGACTGAATTAATTCCTAGTAGTAATCTCCATAGAAAGACGCTCGCGCTGCCGCACACACACAGTCTCATTCCCTTCGCGTAAGCACACGCCGCCAAACGCACACATATATAGCCGAATTTCGAACGCGTCGAGCGAGCCCAGCGGTTTCTACTTTTCTAGCCGGCTCGCCAGCCCGCCCGCGTACGCGTAGATTGAATAGACTTCAATCTAATGCCTTCTTGTATAGCATGCGTCATTACAAACAAAAAAGATAAAGGTAGGTACATCTCTTCAAAACTTATCTATGCTTTGTAGAAAGAATAGCTTTCAAACAAAAATCACATGTTTAGTAAGTGCGTATTTATTTACCTACCTACTTATGAAATAGTACATGTTTTTGCACAACAACAGGTTTTTATGTCAAAAAGTGAAAAAAAATCATCTTATCTTTTTTCAATAAAGTGAATTTGACTTTGATTTCACATGGATGTATTTCGGGACTCAGTGGCAGAATTGGAACGTAGGAAGCGACTTCCCCATATGAAATAAAAAATATATTTCTAATGCCAATTCCATGGAAAGTAGAAATTACGACCATTTTAATTGTTATCCGGATTTTACGTCGTTAGGGTTGTCACGCTCTCAGATAGTAATTTATAATCCGGATCTGATTTGATTTTGAAAAAAATATGTAAATACCTGGTGCCGTTATTATTGATATTAATTAAAATAGTAACATGATATACATCGCATATAACAACTTTATGTACACGGTGTGACGTGAAGAATGTATATAGGTACATAAAGTTGATCAGCGAAAAACACCTAGATAAAATTGTTGTCCCATTTTGATATTACTAACTTGAAATTTTCTATACGATTAGTTTTTTTGCTAAAACCGACGGAGAAAATCGAAAACTTGGAGAAGCTGGTCTCCATGAGTTTCTTTTTTTTCAACGGCTTGGGATAATGGTAACACTTAGGGGTGGTCTTTTAAAACAACATAAACTCGTTGCATAAACCCTAGATAGGACGGTGACGTAAATTAATTTTTATGGCAAATTTAATAGTGCCGATTGAAAAGTAAAATTGCTTAAATTTTCAACCAACACCTAATGCAGGTTTTGCCACCGGGCCCCGCTGGTCTAGCGGCTGGACTAATATGGTATCAACTTTATAGTCACACAGCGTTTGAATGCTAAAATAACTAGACGTGTGAAAATTCTTGAATTTTTGGTTGTTCTAATTTCGGTCTTATCAGGTGCTAAAAGATTTCCAAGTTCCACATATGGTGTAAACTTGGAATTTTCCATCCTTACATGGTGATCCCTCAAACCGATAAGAAAAATCTGACTTGGAAAATCCGGTCTCTACAGCTTTTTTGTCAAAGCCTGAGAAAACGGTAACATTACGGGGTAGTCTTGTCGAACAAATGTTGAATAAGACCTTGGGTTGGATGACAACGTTAACTTACTTTTTACAAAATGGCGTAAGTCAAATTTCAAGCTGGCTCCTAAAAATTTAAAAATTCTGATTTTTATCTCTGGCTCCGTTTTTCTATGAAAATTAGTATTGGAGGTTTTTGTGGTCGCTGATGACTACTCTGCGCCATGTATTGAACGCAGGTTTGATGACTTCCAGCCTCCCGAACAAGCCGGTTTCCGAAAGGGCTTTAGTACCATTAGACCACATCCACACGTTGCGGCAAATTATACAGAAGACTGAGGAGTATAATTTGCCATTATGCTTTGCGTTTGTGGACTTTGAGAAAGCCTTCGATTCGATCGAGTTATGGACAGTGCTCGAGTCTCTCCAGCGTTGCCGTATTGACTATCGGTATATCGAGGTGCTGAAATGCTTGTACAACAGTCCACTATGACCACAGAACCACTATGTCGGTCCGAGTACAGGAACAGAATTCGGACGCAATTCCATTAAAAAAGGGCGTAAGACAGGGAGACGTTATATCTCCAAAAATGTTCACAAACGGACTGGAAGATACCTTCAAGCTTCTGGAATGTCAGGGACGCGGCATCAATATCAATGGCGAGTACATCACTCACCTTCGATTTGCCGACGATATAGTAGTCATGGCAGAAACGATGGAAGACCTCGGCATAATGCTCAAAGACCTCAGTCGAGTTTCCCAACGGGTGGGCCTTGAAATGAACATGGACAAAACGAAGGTCATATCGAATGCTCGTTTTGTGCCCACCCCAATAACATTGGGGAACTCGACTCTCGAAGTTGTAGACGAATACGTCTACTCAGGACAAACAGTCCAACTAGGCCGGTCCAACTTTGTGAAAGAGGTCGAATCCAACTTGGCTGGGCAGCATTCGGGAAACTTAGAAAAGTCCTTTCGTCTAATATACATCAATCACTCAAGACAAAATTATACAACCAGTGATGACTTAAGGCACTGAAACGTGGCCTCTCACTATGGGCCTTCTAAGAAAGCTCAAGGTCACGCAAATAGCTATGGAAAGGCCTATGCTTTCTCTACGATATCGAATCAGAAATGATGAGATTCGTAGAGGAACGAAAGTCACCTTAGCCCAGCGGATTACTAAGTTGAAGTGACAGTGGGCGGGGCACATAGCAAGCAGAACTAATGGCCGATGGGGCCGAAAAGTTCTCGAATGGAGACCACATATCGGCAAGCGCTGCGTAGGACGACCAGCCGACAGATGACCTCATCCAAGTGCCAGGAAGACGCTGGATGAAATCCGCTTCCAACTGGTCTTTTTGGAAATGCATGGAGGAGGCCTATATCCAGCAGTGGACTTCTTGTGTTTCCATGACTCGAGAGGTTTCTTTACAAAAGCTGCTGAAAACTTAAAATATAGTGTAAAAATACAGAGGTTTTTATAAACATTTTAAAATAGTGGAAATTTTGATAAATTTGAAGCTTGGATTAAGATTTTGGCTCAAAATCTTTGAATTTAAATCATCGACTTTACGCATTTTTTTATTTTATTTTACACTACGCGCATTCACTAAAGCGGTTTCAAAAGGGTGAATATGTGTCATCGCTATCGTGCCTGTGTGGCCAATAGTCCATTGAGCAAATCTGACTCGATAATTTTTTTTCTATGGTATAACACAAACAAAATTATAAAAAATTTAAGAACAAAAGCAAAATAATTAATTTTTTACAGAAGAAAAAAAAACATTTCAAAATGGATATTGACCAAAGAAATAAAACAAAAATTATGAAAATGGAAAAAGACTTCGTTGCTAAGGATGTTGGTAAAAGAGCTACAAATGGATTTGAGTGCTTATTTGGCCTGCATCCTTGTTTCAGCACAAAGACTGATAAATATAATTATTAATCAACAGTGCCTCCTCGTCTTAACTTATATTGGTATATTATAACAGATTAATCTGTTGATAATCGTATTAATAGTGTAATTCATACCATTTCTATTATTTCATTCCAATAGCACAGGAAACATACAGCATTTAAGTGATTTTTGGCGTTAAAGCTGATAGTTAAAAACTATCTATACTATAGTGCAGGGAATTCTAGTTTGATTGCGTTGTGTGGACGTTATTATTATTATTATAATTTTGGAACTCCCCACCGACGAATATTTTCAAGATACATTACACTATTCATTGTGACACTTAAATAAAAATATGTAATATCGGTAAACCAGGAACGCAGATTTTTGTTTAATCTACTGTGTGATACAGTACTTCTATTTCTATTTGGTTACTTTTTGTTACACTTTTCCTTTTTGTTAAGGTTTCAGTTGTTTTTTTTTTGTTACGTGTACAAAAAATTACCTACTTTCTTTTGTTGTCATTATAATTACGGAACCCAAAAAATATTATGCGCGGTAAATTATATATTTAAATTACGTTGTACCTAAAAATGAGCACCGAATAAATCTTGAATAAAAAAAACCCGGATTTTGTGCCAACCCTAGCAAAAACAATTGAATAGGATCAACTTATACATGTCATGGAAATGTGATTTATATTACATGTAGGGAAGGTAAAGAGCATAATTATTGCAGTGTAGATAACTTATCCCAATACAGCGGAATTTCGAGAAAATAAAAAAACTAAAAACAAGTACCTACACACGTATATAAATTATAATTCCTACAAAATTTTTAGCATTACGCCATTGATTCTTCTAACAATACTTCCGCATGTACAATAAAATGCGTGATAAAAATATACAGCGTTTTATTTTATTTAAAACAGAAAAACATGTCAGGCAGATAGAAAAAAAATTCAGAGACGAAATCTACACAGATTCGTTTTGTATGTTTAGAAAAGGTTCTAAACAACATTATTGACACAATTCATATAACTATGTAAAATATTTTTCTATATATCCGGATGGGAACGACCGAGCCGAGTTCGATAGCGCTATCTTCTTCTGTCTCTACGGAAGTGAGCGGTGCGGAAATACTAAGTACTGTAATTCGGCTTGGTTCACTCAAAGGTTATGAATCAAGTATTATTCGTAACGCCCCAATCGAACGAGGAGGCGAAGTGCGAGCGCAAGGAGTGAAACAAAACTCAATCAAACTAAAATGAACCTTAAATGCTAGTAATTAGAGACTACAAGGCTCGAGCAACAAGTCTGGCCGCGTGCGGCCGACCTAATCGCGACAATAAATGGATTATAATACATAGGTACCGTGATTTAGGCACAAATAGTAAAACGATGTTTCGCTTAGATTGGTAATGTTACAATAGCTCGGATGGGAAGAGGCGTCCCTTGAACAGCAGAGAGCTCTTGGTTCGAATACTAGTAAATGATCGGTTTCCTTTTTACTTTTCTTTTTTAGTTATTTACTTAAATAAAAAAATACAAGAATTGGGATTTTATATTGTATGTTTTTCTAACGATTGAAGCTCGATCACTACTACAAAAATCAGTTGCCGTGCGTTGGTCTTGCAAACACTCGAAAATGTCTCCACCGATTGGACTAAAACATAACATAACATAACATAAACTCACGCCTGTATCCCAGAGGGGTAGGCAGAGACCAGGGACTGCCACTTGCTACGATCCTGACAGATCACTTTCGCTTCCTCAACACTCATTAGTCGTTGCATGCACGCACGCCGGTTTCGGGTACTTTTTATCTTGCCCTTTGTTAATACATCCTCTATTTGGTCAAAGTATGTCCGTCTGGGTCGTCCCTTACCGGCCCTTCCATCCACATTCGCTCGATATATTTGTTTTGTCAATCTTTCTTCCTTCATCCTCTCCACATGTCCAAACCAACGCAACATTCCTTTCTCAATTCTTGTCACTACATCCTCTTTCAGTCCACAACGTTCTCTAATCACACTATTGCGTATCCTGTCATTCAAAGTAACGCCAGACATACTTCTCAAGGACCTCATTTCTACTGCATTAATCCTACTTTCTTGCTTCTTTTGCCATACCCAAGTCTCGCTAGCATACATAAGTGTTGGGACTAGCACTCCATTATGGATAGCCAATCTAGCTCTTTTGGAGATGTTTTGGCCGCTCACAAAGGAGTGCAATGCACCGTTTACACAATTTCCTGCTTTTACTCTTCTTTCTATATCACCTTCACACTTGCCATCCCTGGTAAAGAGGCTCCCCAAATAGACAAATTCTTTCACTTGTTCCACCCTTTCACCTCTAATCCTTATCTTGCACTCAGTCATTTCATCATCTTTTTCGAACACCATTACTTTTGTCTTACTCACATTAATGTTCATTCCTTTCCTTTTAAACGCCTCATCCATTACTGCTACTTGTGTCTGCAGGTCTTCCACCGACGATGCGAACAAAACCTGATCGTCGGCGTATAACAAGCATTTGACCAGTAGCTCACCCATCCTTATCCCAAAGTCATTCTCTTTCAAATCAGTCAGGCAACTGTCCATGAATAAGTTGAACAACCATGGGGAGGCGACACATCCCTGTCTTACACCCCTGCGAATGCTAAACCAGTCAGTATACGCCCCATTAATTCTGACGCAAGCACTGGAGTCTTCATAGAGAGACTTCAGAGCTCGCAGCAAGACGCTGTCCACCCCATACACGGACAGTACCGACCACAGGTCATTCCTCACCACTCTATCATAAGCCTTCTCCAAGTCGACGAACGCACAGAAAACCCTCTGACTTTTGGCCAGAAGTTTCTCCACCATCCGCCTCAAGGAGAAGATTTGGTCCACACATCCCATTCCCTTTCTAAAACCCGCTTGCACATCCCATATCTTTTCTTCAGTCACATCTAGTACTCTTTCAATCAAAACCTTTGCATACAGTTTGCCGACAATGCTGAGAAGGCTGATACCGCGGTAGTTTTTGCACACCTGCTGGGACCCTTTGCCTTTATAAAGCGGCACTATGACGGCCATACCCCAGTCCTTAGGTACTTTGCCACTCCTCCAGCACTTGTTGAAAAGCAGGTATAGCTTGCTAGCTACAATGCCTTCACCAGCCCTCAGCATTTCTAACGACACTCTATCATATCCCGCAGCCTTACCTAGTTTCATTCTTTTCATTGCCTTGACAATCTCTTCCATACTTATAACGCTAGCAACACTAGGTTCCGCCTCACGGTCGGAATCGCCTTCCATGAGCAGCTCCTCTCTTTCAAACAGACTTTCAAAATATCCTTTCCAACGTTCCATTACTTTAAATTCCTCTTTCAGCATGGAGCCATCCTCATCCCTAATAACACTCAACTTAGATTGCTCAGATCTACCTCGGGCCAATTTCACCGTTTTCCAAAACAGTTTTACATTGGCCTTGAAGTTTCGTGAGAATCTCCTATCATACTTTTCTTTCTCTTCATTCTTTCTTCTCTCCACTACATCCTTCACCTTCTTTTTTATCATACTATACTTCTCTTTCAGTCTTACTACATCTTCATCCTCACTACTAATTCCTTGCATTCTTTTGATGGACTTGATAGCTAACAAGTCCAACCACGCCTTTTTCTTTTCATTCACTACTTCTTTAATACTTTCATCCCACCAAGTAGCTTTCGCTTTACTTCCATTCAGTCTCTTTCTGACTCCACATACTTCGGCAGCAGTCTCTACTATATTAGTTTTTAACTGAGCCCATAACTCTTCCACTCCCCATTCATACTCTTCATTGACATGAATGAGTTTGTCCTTGAGTTTCCTCCTATACTCTCCGCTCACATCTTCATCTTGCAATCTGTCAACTTTTATGCGCTCTAGAGCTGTTGTAGCCACCTGCACTCGATGGCGCCAACGCTTGAACAGACCTCTTACCCGGCTAATTACCAGGAAGTGGTCCGTCCCGACATTAGTTCCTCGGTAGACTCTTGTGTCTACAACTTTACTCCTTAGTCTTTCATCCGACTTGCACTTGTCCGGTTTTTTATAACACCACACTGCTCTATCTTTTTCCCACTTATAAAGGAAAACATTTGAGACATGCGTGTGCCACGCAGAAACCTAATTATTTCTCCCTTTGAGACTGTATTACGGATTACCTTCCATTTCCTGCGGTATCTATGTAAGGAGCTTTTGAGAAGCCATCCGGACCTCTTAATTCATGCTAGGTATATGTGTAAAGTAGTGCGTAGTAAGCAAGCGCTAGCAATTGATACGCATGCTATATGAAAGGGCATCGGCAACTAAGCAGTATTAGATGTTATAGATAATTTAATTTCTAGCTCAAGCCATTTCTGAGAAACAACATTTAAGTCTCAGGTAGGCCGTACACCGCTGATTCAAGCTTGAGAGTTTTACTAAGTAAATGTTTAAGTATCGTTGTGTTTCGAGAAATCTAAAGACATAAGAGTAATGGGTACAAACCTTTACATTTTAGTCGCAAATTCGTACTCCCATGTAGCACCCACTCCAATCCACGCTGGCGGCTCTGAGGTTGAAGTTGTCGACCACTATGTATCATCATAAGCAGCCTATATACGTCTCACTGTATGGCACAGGCCTTCTCTCACAGAGAGAGTATGGGCTTAATCACCACGCGTGACGACCGCGGATTGGTGATTTCAAGCACTGAGGTATGTGAAAAGCTCAGACACTCAGGTTTCCTCTAGGTATACCTGAGACAAACAGTCCAGTTAAGTAAGTCCAACTTCGAGAAAGAGGTCACTCGTCGAATCCAACTCGGATGGGCAACTTTCATTTCATTTCATTTATTCAATGCATTTCATGAACAATCTCGAAAAGATACAAAAGTTACTCAACTAGTTGAACATGAACCCTGTAAGGGTATAGCAGATTGACATGTGTGGCGTATACAATTGTAGAACATGCATGTACTTAGGTAAATAAATCAAAGTTTACAGCTAAGATATTAAGCTAGTTTTCTTTTTATACCTAGGTTGTTATAATTCTTTATACCCATATATTCATCTATGGAGTAGTAGCACTTTCTCATTAGTAGATTTTTAAGTTGAGTGTTAAATATTGTGTATTTTCTTTCATTTTTAAGACTGTCCGGTAGTTCATTGTAAATGAGTATGCATCTATACTGTGTGGGCTATTCTTGAAAATTTCTACTTTGGGTGGGGGAAGGACCAATTTGTTTTACGACGTTCATTTTTATTTTGCTCGAAGAGAACTTTCGGGAAACTAAACACATTTTCGCGTCCAAAATACCCCAGTGTCTCAAGACAAAGGTGTGTTACCAGTGATGATTTATGGATATGAGACCTGGTGGCTGACTATGGGCATCATAAGAAGGCTCGAGGTCGCCCGGCGAGCTATGTTAAGAGTTTCACTGCGTATTCGAATCAGGAATGAGGAGATCCGCAGAAGAACCCGAGTTACTGATATAGCTCAAAAAATTGCTCAGTTGAAGAGGCAGTAGGCGGGGCACAGCTCGGAGAACTGATGGCCGTTGGGGAGAAAAAGTTCTGCCCTGGCGACCGCGGACCGGACAACGCAGCATTTGGAAGGCCCCCCACCAGATGCCGATGACCAGATGCTGCGGCTGCCTCGCTGGTGCACCACGTCGGGCATGTTCGCGAGCGCCCGCATCGACGGCTTTCATGCGACACTTCGCAAGCGCTGCGCCTCGGCGCTGAGCAGGCTGCGCGCCAGTGGCAACAGCATCTTGGCGGGCATAGGGGACCGGTTTGATAGTCGCTTCCTAACCCACTGGGCTAGGATACATGTCAATAATAATAATAAGTACTAACATTATATCTTTCTGTAAACATGTTTTTGCTTTTCTGTGTTACTAAGTATTGTTATTGTGTCTCACTATGGATTTGTATGAGTCTGAAATAAATATTATATTATTATTATGAGCAAAGGGCAAGATACAAAGTACCCGAAACAGGCGTGCGTTCATGCAGCGACTAATGAATGTTGAGAAAGCAAAAGTGATCTGTCGGGATCGTAGCAAGTGGCAGTCCTTGGTCTCTGCCTACCTCTCTGGGATGCAGGCGTGAGTTTATACATGTATGTATCTGCGTAACTAAAATTGTCAATGTTGTCGATTCTTTTATTACAAAAGCAGCCAGTTATCAAGCCATCTTCTAATTTAATAAGCCATTTAATTAACTGTCGTTGACGTTCCGTCGAAATTCCAAAGGCCATAAAGAGTAATAACTCTTGTGTATAAGTCTATTAGGTCGCCGTCGACGTTCGTTTTATCACCAGCATTCATTACACAGGTCATCTTCACCCTAACCACGTCAATTCACCTTAAACTTAGGGCGGATTATCTTCCTGAAAAAGGTAAAACATGTTAAAATCTTCCTTTTTACGGAAAGATATATTTTTAAGCAGCCTATATACGTTCCACAGCAGGGTATAGGCCTTGTGGGCTTAATTACCACGTGCTTACCACGGACTGACAATTTCAAGAGCTGACCCGATCGTACTAGTATTAGGCTCAAATTGTAGCTGACTAAATTGTCCAGAGGAATTTTTCTAAAATTTTTGATATCATTATTCGTTTCCAAGATATCAAGTGCCAAATAAAAAATTCGGATTTTTTTTTCCACTATTTCCGCCATAACTTTTTCGTTTTTAATTTTCTCGAATAATTATTGTTGCACCTCACAGCTCTTGTGAAGACGCGTCTTTTGAGCTGTCTTTAAATACAGTATCTCCACAACTCTCCGAGATGTAAGGGGATCGCATTTTTTTCGTGAAAACGGAGCCTACACTAGAGCGAACAAAAAGACATTTCCAATGTCAAAAACAGTCATTGGTACATGCCAGGGTATCGAACCCACAACCTCGAGTGCGAGGCAAGCGTTCTACGGACCGCGCTCCTACCGCTGTAATGATTTGTGGCTTTACAAACGTTGATTAATTCCGTGTGAGTAAGTGCGCGCAAATCCACTACATCTTCTATTCATTGCGTGTGATGTGCCAAGGGGCGGTTGCTTTATGGCTGTTATTAATTAGCGTAGTGTCGCCTTTCTTTTGTTTGTTTACTGATGTCAAACACAGTTGAGAGAACTCTGCAATGCAATAGACTTTATACTACACCTGCTTGGAAAGTACCTTGATACTTTATCAAATTTACGGTAGAAAGTACGTCATTGCATATCGAACAAATATGCGGGGAGAAGACGCATCTGAGCGGGAGAGAAAAGTGTATGAAAATCCATTTCTTACGTGGTTTTTCTTTTTTAATTTTGGGTAAGACTATGCGCCGGTAACCTAAATATCAAAAGCCAAAAAGTTTTTACAGTGAGTTTTTATCTCCAACTTCGCAAAATGACACTGGCCACTAGCTGTGTGTTGGGTGGTGTCGGGCTGGCAGTGCGACCCTGCGGCGGCAGGATAAACAATTTGAAAAAAGAACATGTGAAAATTGCAGACGCCATTGGCGCCATTTCCAATTTGTGTGTTGTTTGAGGATTCAGTTTTCGTAGAAAGTAAAATAAAACTATCAAGCAGGTGTATTATAAAGCACTATGTATCACTCGAGAGAAACTGCGATTCCCGATCTCGGGTGTTTTAAAGACCTCGCCTACAGCTCGGGCTTCAAACGACACCCTCGGCGGTAATCGGTCACTTTCTCCTCTCGGTGAACAATGTACTATTTTTTTCGTCTACTCTACGGATAACACGTTTCATTGCCATGCCAGAGATAGTGGGTTCGGTTTTCACCGGTTTCTACTGGGGGCCGCCGTACTATGATTTATGTAATTGGCCTGAGTCTGGGTGTTTTTTTCGTGTTTGTGATGTTCTTGTGTGGTTACGGGTTTGGTGACCTTGTAAACAAGAACATCGAATCAGTCTCCCGCATCCGAGTCCATTGTTCTACCCACTGGGCTTCCACCGCTTCGCCAGGTTCGATCGCCAGTGAGGGCATGACTTTGTCCATTTTCAATGTGTGTTAAAGATAAAACTAAGAAACTTGCTGCCCTTACTAAAGGGCAATAAGAGCCCCAATAAAAAAGTGTACAATTTTTTTCTGCATCTTAATGTTTTTGTTTTGCTATTATGTTATAAATTAAAGAAGGTACGTACATGTGCAAATTTGTAGTAGCAATAACCACATGCTAACGCTGAAGGTAAACACGTGAGGAAACCCGCGGCTTGGTTGGCTCCGCACGTATTGACTTGTCTTTGCTGTGGGCTAGGCCGACTAAGCTGTCAGGATGGTGTACGTGCTGGGCAAGCCTACTCCATCTAAAAAACAATGTCGCAGGCACTGCAGCGTCCGGGAGGTCCCTTCACCCATCTAGTGTGAGTAAAGGTGCCACTAGACGCCGTATACATAATCTCATTACGTAGATGCAAAGGCTAAAGTATCAGCTTATTTCAACTTCAACCTACTGAGAACCCTATCTCAGAGAAAGAGAGAGAGAGAGGATGTTTTTAATTTTTGATCAGTTTACAAAACCAAATTTTCCTTAAGACATCGTCATTGTGAGGAACTAATTTCTTTTGGGTAATAGGAACCCAAGTAAAATTTTTAGTAAATAGTAATAAAAATTTTAAGAAGTAGGTATGAATGACAGACGGCCAACAGGTATCTTCAGTATGTGACACCCAATCTAACTAAAAATCACAAAGAATATAATCATCATCATCATCATCATCATCATTATCATCAGCCATTTGACGCCCACTGCAGGACACAGACATGGTTTTCATAACCATGAGGGGTTTTGCCATAATCGCCACGCTTGGCAGGCGGGTTGGCGATCGCAGTATGCGGTTGGAATCTCAGGAAGACGCCGCTACCCGTCTCCTGGCAATTGAATTCCTTAGTCGCCTTCTACGACATCCACGGAAAGAAACGGAGTAACCTATTTTTAATCCGGCGCCACACGGAACAATAAAACATAGAGCAGTTTAAATATAATATTTGTTGAGTAGAGTGGAGTGGATAAGATCTTGCTGGAGAAAATCTTGGTATAACTGATCCACACCTAAGCATTGATTGAAACAGTCTAGATTATAGTGTTATGGGAAATCTCAGTACCTACGTAACTTAGAAAACAAAGTCATTGGTACGTGCCTCAATTTGAACCCACGACCTGTCGAACGATCTTTTTAGAGGAGGACAGGTCTGTCAGGATCGTCGTAAATTGCAAACCCTGGTCTCTACCTACCCCTCCAGAATACAGGCGTAAGTTTATGATATTGGTAACAGCGGCTGACAAACGTTTTGTTGTTTTCGGCCGCTGATAGATTTTTATTTAAATTTACTTTGTGCCTTGATGAAAAAAAAAGGTATATAAAAGTATATGTAAGCCTTTTAATGTCTTTTGTTTTCTGGTGTGTACAAATAAAGTGTTCTAATCTAATCTCATCTATATATGTATACTTAACATTTTGGAAAAATTTGCATGATTTCAGTTGCGCGCCTTCTCTTTCTTCTTTTTCGTTCGTATCCGCACTGACAGGGATGAGCGATTCTAGCCTCTTAGGCCCGTATTAGAGAACGATCCTCAAGCACAGATTGATCTCGGATCGCTCAATCATAACAGGGCTGAATCAATGCTCAAGAACTCCTTTTATTTTTAGATTGTTCTTGAGGGTCCCTCAGCTAGGGAGCTATATTGCCTAGGATCACAGATTTTACGACTTCTCGGGTAAATCTATATCGCTTCTTGAAAAGATTCGAATCCATACACTAGGGATATTTCGACTTTTAAATGCCTAAGGGGCACATTGATTTTGGTCCTACTGCGAATTTTCGAATATATTCATTTTGCAGTGATAATTCCCAATTGACAAGAAAAATTTTACGGCCAATCTACTTTCAAGCGTGGTTTCGACCACACTTGAGTAAATACAGATTTGAACTTGACTTAAGTAGAGATTACAACTCAAGTATCGTTCTTGAATTAGCTATTACTCAGTCGAGTTGTGACTGATCAACTCAAGTAACGTTCTAAAATGAAAACAAAAAATGTACTTTTAAGCTGGGATCGGCGCTTGAGTACGCTTCTGTAATACGGGCCAAGTGAAATTATAGGGAGATAAATTTTTTTTACAAAATTAACTAGGTACTTAGCGTAGGTTTAGGTCTTCGTCACGTAGTCAAGAGAATTCTCGCGGTTTTTCGAGCTATAATAAAATTTTGGCGTTCAGCGCTGAGCTCTTTTTACACACATGTGGCAGCATACGTCAGCTGATTTAAAACTGAGAGCTTTAATACCTTTTTTAACTTTCTGTTTGAAAATAATATTAAAAGATAAAACAACAAAAAACATATCATTCTAAATCATAATCTGAAAAAGTTTTTGAAAAGAGGGGGGGGGGGCTTGGCATTTACTAAGGGTCGCCACCGAAGAGGGGAGGGGGGTAAGACATTGTAAAAATGCGTCACGTAGTATGAGTGCTGTTGTATTCACCATTCACTTCACTAGTTAGTATAACACTCACTGGCTCGCTCAGGCACGCTCCCGACTCGACCGTCCGGGTCCCGGTCTAATGATCAACTGACTGACACTGACACTAACAGCTCGCCAGCCTCACAGCTGACAGCCTGCCAGTGTGTATTGTATATACCCTCATACTCTTCAGGTATCTACCCGCATACACTAAAGGTACGTTCCCTTATTATACAAGTGAATGGTCTGTGGATTAAACCGACCAATCTAACCCTCTCCAGACTCATTCGCCACTTCCGAGTTAATAGAACACGGGATATTTAGTACCCATCTTCTCTCTTCTCTGGGCAATACACGTACCTATTCCTCTAAGAAACTCTTGCCTCGGGTAGTAAGTAGATATTCCCCAAGAATTTCTATAACGTAAGTTCAGGAATTTCTCGCAGCCGCTAGCTTCTATGTGCATAATTCAGACGTTAATCTACAAATTAATTTTCAAAGCAAAGGGATAATCCTAAGTACAATCTCTATTAGAAGGAAAATGCAATATCCCAAACAAGAATAGGTACAGTCGACAACAAGTCATCCTCCATATTTTTGCTGCAAACTCGCCCGTAAAGTAAGTAGTGGAGTGCACCTACATACAGGTTGATGAGCGGTCGACTGTACGTAGGCTGAAGCATCAATCGAGACTATATTTTTCGGCGCCTACCGTGCTGCAAAATATACTAGGTTCTACTGACTAAACTTTAATGCCAACACTACCTGTTGCCCGCAACTTCGTTCGCTTGGGAATTTCGATGTTTATTTTTTGAGAATAACAAATAGTAGCCTATGTGCTATTTCAGACTATAATCTCTATCTTAGCGCTAAATTTCGAGATTGAGTAACAAACGGTCATCCATCGCATTTAAAATTGTAGTAAGATTAACATCTGTTGTAAGTGAATTTTAGATTTTCTATCTAAGAAAAAGAAAAGGAAGATGAATGTTCAAAACCGAACCGGAAGCGATTTAAATAGCCGTTTAACCCTCAGATTAACAAATAGGAAGACTAATTTTATTAATAATTATATTTTCACTTTCATATAGAACGGTTATTTAAATACCTAAAATAAAATTTTTGTACTTTTATGAAACGCAAAGCGTATCCGAATGCGATTGAAGGCATTCGCTGATCGGCACTGCACATGTTAACGCATTGGTGTAGAGCCTCAGATAACTGTAGAGCGGTTTACTTCATTATAATACCAGAGTTAAATTACATATACATCTCTGTCTTCCTTTTCTAATTTAGATGTAGCTTTAAGTAACAAAAGCGTACAGTAATCAGCAATTATTATGTTACCGTATCTTCTGAAGAAGCTTCAAACAAAACAACGAAAAACCGACTACTTTGATGTAAATAAATAATTGCATTCAAGGGAAAAAGCCGATGTCTCTAATCAAGTATCAGCTGTCAGTCCTGAAAAAATATTTAAGGGTTTGTTATTTGAATAACCTACAAAGGAATAATGTAAGCTTTGTACCCAGTGTGGTGACTCATTCCATTTCACTTCTGTACGAAATAAACAATATTTTGCCGTGTCAGCTTTTTCATTATTTGAGTCCAATATCAAGAAACATGGACGAAATAATATTTTAGTAATTTCAGAATGTTTGACAGATTCTTGGGCTCTTAATCGCCTAGAACCATTTTCGGTAGCTTTTTAAAGTGAAAGACAAAACGCCAAAAATATGTTTTTAATAACCGCCAGCGGCGCGAATAAATTGCAAGTTATTGTATACATCTAGTTAAAACTTACTTTATTGGAAACAGAGCACCGTTTTTTATCTACATTATGAGTTTTAAAGGGATTGGTTAAAAACTAACTAAGAAACATCAAAAAATATTCTACGTCTTTTTTAGTACTGTGTGCCCTTTTCATGATTTCTCTAAATTCTGAGTAAGTTGGTATTGAATCCTTTGAAACTTAAAACATAGATAATAAAAGCCCCTAAAGTGGGAAGTAACCAAGCTGCAGTATTATTAATTACTAGCTGACCCGGCAACCGTTGTGTTGCCATATTAATTAGCCTACGACTTATTCTCAGACGTACCAAATATTCACAAAAAAAATCATAAGAATTGGTGAAGCCGTTTCGGAGGAGCTCGATGACAAACACTGTGACATGCGATTTTTATATATTGGACTGGCTGACTCGACAAACGTTGCCACATTAATTATCCTACTACCTATTCTCAGACCTACCAAATATACACAGAAAAATCATAAAAATCGGTGAAGCTGTTTCGGAGGAGTTCGATAACAAACACTGTGACATGAGATTTATTAGATGACCTACGACCTATTATCAAACCTACCAAATATAAACAAAAAAAAACATAAAAATCGGTGAAGCCGTTTCGGAGGAGTTCGGTAACAAACACTGTGACACGAGATTTTTATATAACATAACATAAACTCACGCCTGTATCCCAGAGGGGTAGGCAGAGACCAGGGACTGCCACTTGCTACGATCCTGACAGATCACTTTCGCTTCCTCAACATTCATTAGTCGTTGCATGCACGCACGCCGGTTTCGGGTACTTTTTATCTTGCTCTTTGCTAATACATCCCGTATTTGGTCGAAATATGTCCGAAATATGTATTATTCTATATTAGAAGATAAGGATTACCTCTCTCTCTATGAAACTTTTACTATATTATTTAATAACAGTTCAACGATTTGCCATTTATTTATTTATTTATTTACAAAGTTCTTGTAACTTTACAGTGGATGTATCGTAATATCCCCAAAAAAAATTACTAAAAAAACTGAAAGAAAAAAAATATATTCATAACAAGTCAGCGTTTTTGTTTTTTTATTTTATGTGATAACCTATAGGTTGACTGGAAGAGATCCCTTTTAGTGATAAGGCCACCATCTGTGCTCTTAGGTTAAGAAATATCTGTGTAATTTCCATTTTTATGTACAATAAAGCGTTATCTATCTATAGAATCCCTCTCAACACAACGGCTAAAACTGCGATTCAAAATCTATAGGACACTTGTTGTCTAAGTTACGTACATTTGTGAATGGGTAGTGTTGTAGCAATACCACTAACTGTAAAGGAAAACATTGTGAGGAAACCCTAGTGTCTGATGTATTTACAAACCTCAGCGCTTGCCCAACTATGAGGCTAATCTCCGGTTTCTGGTACACCAACAGTCTATTAATCTGCTGTCAGCTCTTTTTTTATGCACCAAAGTGATCAAAATCAACTGAAAACTGTTAACAGTAGTATTTTTAGGGTTCCGTATCCGAAGGGTGCCAAACGAGACCCTATTACTAAGACTTCACTGTCCGGCTGTATGTCTGTCTGTCTGTCTGTGACCAGGCTGTATCTCATGAACCATGATAGCTATCACGGCAGTTGAAATTTTTACAGATGATGTATTTCTGTTGCCGCTATAACAACAAATACTAAAAACAGAATAAAATATTTAACCCCTTTAACAGGTAGACACTTGAAATATTCACAGAATATTAAGTTCTATTTTCGCTTCAAAAATAAATTAATTCAATTAAAATAAAACAAATATTTAATAATAATAAAATCGTTTATTTCAGGCTTTACCCATATAAAAGTTAGTACATATATTTACACTAAAAATATGAATAAAAATATATCACAAGAGTTAGATACATAAAACTTAACTAATCACTTAAAATTAATGTGAAGGGTGCGAGAGACAGCGACGGTTACCTATCTTACGGCGGACCCATTTGCTTTAAGGTAAAAGCGGCAATACATACAAGAGTCAAACTTAGAGTGATTGTATTATAGTTCTTTAAGGACAAAGACAGATAATAAAAGCTAGTAGTCCCGAACCGAATGAAAAAAAAAACACCTTTGCCGAGAAAATAAGTGCCTAATGCGTAGTGCAGATGCTTATTGGTACTCGTACTTGAATGACTTGACAGGCATTGATGGATATTTTCATAGACGGCCCTCTACAAGGGGGCCCTTAGTCGACTTGGAGTGTGATTGATAAGCATGTGATCGATGACTCGTATTGCTAGAGGCCCTGTTGCGCAATCTGATGACGAAATTTGAACTCCGCCGCGCTCAAGCAGGCATATTTATTGCGGAAATTGAATTTGTTTAGAACATCGCTCGGAATCATAAACATTTCAGGCGTTTCATACGGTTCTGACTATTATAGAGTTCTGTGCCAATCATTTTATCTTTATTTGACAGAGAAACCATTTACGGTATAATTTTTCACATAAAACGTGATAATCATTATTTTAATACCCCCTTACAATTTTGTCGCCAACCTGACAAACCCGACACCGGCGTGCGTGCGTGTAACGACTATTAAATGTAGAGGAAGCGAAAGTGATCTGTCAGGATCGTGGCAACTGGCAGTCCCTGATCTTTGCCTACCCCTCTGGGATACAGGCGTGAGTATATGTATGTGTATGTACAATTTTGTCGCATGATACAAACATTTATTGGGGTGTCTCGAAAATTACGCATTTTAAAAACAGCCTCGTATTCGTATCTGGCTGGACGTAACTATTTTCTATTAATAATGATTTCTATTCCACGCCTGAGTGTATTGCGTATGTTTATTGAAACAAACTTTTACCAATCATGCAGCTGTATTTGTGTACCTTCTAAAAACTTTGCATCTTTTTAAATAAATGACAGGTTGTTTATTGATATCGTATGGCATGCCGTCTTACTTGCACGTAATAATTATTTAAATGATGGAGAAAAATTAATTCTAAATGAGAAAACGCTAGTTAAAAATTTTTTGTAATAATAAACCTAGTTTTTGATGGAGATGTGTACCTAAGTTATTGATAATCTATCATTGAGATAAAAATAAGAATATTCTTTATTCATCATCAACCTATTATGTCCCCACCGAGGGGCACGGGTCTCTTCCCTGAGGAAGGTATAGGCCATACTCCACCACGGGGGCCAAGTCCGGATTGGTGGAGGCTTGTAGACTAGTGGCTCGTCTACTGTCAGAAGTTGTCAAGCCGCCCTAAGGCCTCTGACTTGGCTTAACGACTGCCATCTATCGACGGCAGCCGGCACCAACAGCTTAACGTGCCTTGCGAAGCACGGAACCGCTCGGAAAAATGCCACTAGCGTTAGGCATAGACGGCGACCCATCCATGCACTGAACGCGCCCTGTGTTGCTTAACCTTCGTGATCGTTTAAGATCACTCAGGCAGCCGGGGCTACGAGCGATTCTTTATTGTGCACCAGAAAATAATTAAAATTACTGCAGTTGCAAAGGGAACACTCAGACACTCACCCCCAACTTCTCGTACACTAACAAGCTGTTAATCTACTGTTAACAGCTCTCAGTGGTTTTTTTTTGTACGCCCTTTGGTCAATTGATAGCGTGTTAGTGTACGAGAAACTGGGGGTCAGGTTTCCTCACGACGTTTTCCTTCACCGCTAGGGAATGGTATTGCTACTATAACTGCACAAATGTACGTAACTTAGAAAACTAATAGGTTTTTAGAAAACAAAGTTTTAGGCCCGCACTGGGAATCGAACCTGGGTCTCTCGCTTCCGAGTCCAATGTTCTACCCACTAGGCTCCACCGCTACCTACAACACTCGTATACCAAACAGTTTTTCCCAAAATTTTAAATAACGCCCAATGTATCGAACCATTTTGTACAACGAAAAATACAATAGAGCGTTTAAATATCTTTCAATTAAAATATTCAACTACTGTGCTTATTTTATTCAGAATTTGTGAGGTAAAACATTATCAGTCGGTGAAGTTTTATTAATTTGCCTTCAAATTATACTGACAAGCTTTATTATAATATTTTATGCTCCGAACATGCCTTTAAATATCTGAATAAATCCAGCCATTTTATTACAAAATCTGACTCATAAAATACCTTCAGAGATATTAAGTGAACCATGAAATTGCTAGTTGGAACTTAGTTATGTACGAATAACAAGGGGAAAATATGACAGAAAGCAGCCAAAGCAGGTGGGCACGAGTTGTTAATAAGCATGGGCTTATCACCAAGCGTGTCCACCGCAGTCTATGGGCTCTCACTCCTAAAACCTATGTAGATCAGTTGTATGAATGTATGAAATTTGGCGGAAAAATGTCTTAACACAATTTAAGATCCGCAAATTGTTAATTTTCCGTTAAATTAAATAAAAATAAGTAATATTGAATTTTCGAGTCATTATCATCATCAGCCATTTGACGCCCACTGCAGGGCATAGGCCTCCATCATGGTTTTTAACCATGAAGGGCGACGTCGAGTATTTGACATAAATTCCCATATCCTTTTTCAACAATATCCAGTGGGGAAAATGGACGGAAAAATTAGGAATTGTTAATTTGCCGTTTTACCAAATAAAAATGTATAATATCGAGTTGACTTTCCAAATAATCGACGTAATGCACACACTTATATTTTAATTGCGTCACCTTACTAGCTTGAATTTTTCACACCATAGAAGGACCATTTTCCTTTTGAGTTAGGAAACCCTTAAAATGTTAAAAAATACTATAATTATTAAAAAACCTTATCCCCAAGAAACTACTTTCTTTTCATGTTTTATTTTACTGCCTAATATACAATCGCGTCAAACTTACCCCCGATTTCTCGTACACTTGTTAGGTTAGGTTAGGTTCATCTAGGAAGGCATCTATTTTACACCAATATGTTAGGTGGCCAAAGTGCATACAAAAAAAAACAATTGACAGCTGATTGACAGACTATTAGGGTACAAGAAACGGAGGGTTAGTGCATATTTTATGTTTATGGTTAGGTTAAAACTTTAAAGTAAAACAAATAATATAACCGGTCAAGCGTCATTCGGGTTCGCACTTTATTTTCTTTTCAGTTTCGGATCTTAAGCATGAAAATATAAATGAATATGTGGTGGTACGGAACGCTCAGCACGCGATTCCGACTTGCACTTGGCCGGTTTTCCGTTTTCCATCCGAGATAATGGCCCACACAGCCTTGTAAAGTATCCAATGCAATTAACACTGATGTTGCACGAAATGGCAGTCTGAAAGCCTTTTTGGGGGACAATTTCCAAAAAGGTTTACTGTTTAAGGTATAATCATGGTGCCTACTAACGATCCTCTTTCACGTAAAATACAGAATATTAATAAAGTAACGTTCTTTTAGTGCCATATTCTTTCGGTGGTCCGCTATCATTGAAGCTACTTCGTCCCGTGATGTTGCGGCTCGGAAGAATTCTACATTTATCTTGTTGAATTGAACCAGTTTGCAAGATTTGGAGCCACGATGTTTATCTGCGGCCAGGTCTTTTTCATTCCTGAATTTAGGCTTGCAGAATGAGTTGCATTGCAGCAGATTGTACTTGTTGCTGTGCACGATATGACCAAGGTCTCTGTTTTATGGTCTGCACTAGAACGACGGAAGATTTAAATTTGGAATAATTCAATACCTAATTATTTAACTCAACTTATTGAGACTTTGTGAGTTTTAATACTATTAGGATCTAAAGAAAGAAAGAAAGAAAGAAAGAGGATATTTATTTAAATTGTCACAGAAACACAAAGTAAACAAAAGGTACATGAAAGTGTTATTATTATTATACTTTATTGCACACACAAGAATACAGTACAGGAAAGGTGACAAAAGAAAGTACATGTACAAAGGCAAGCTTATCTCTGTAAGAGATTTCTTCCAGCAAACCTTGGAGAGTCGCAGCGGAGGTGTGAAACGGGTCTACGCACGTGCACATGATATAATATACTACATACATATTTTCACAAATAACAAAATAGTATTAATATAAATACCTACCCAAAAATACAATATGTATATATATATATATATCATCATCATCAGCCATTTGACGCCCACTGCAGGACATAGGCCTCCTTCGTGGTTTTTATAACCATTACGGGTTTTGAATCTCAGGAAGACGCTGCTGCCCGTCTCCTGGTAATTGATTTCCTTAGTCGCCTTCTACGACATCCACGGAAGGAAATGGAGTGACGCTATTCTTAATCCGGCGCCACACGGAGTATATATATATATATATATATATATATATATATATATATATATATATATAATGAAAAGAATAAACTACATAAGCAATGAAAGGAAAATACGTACTTACTTAAAATACATACCTACCTAATGACAGCCTACTTATCAACACACTTAGCGAAAGTGTGTTGTAAAATCAGTCACATCTCTTTTACATTATAATACCAATAAGGACGGCAGTCGTTTGACGGTACGATCTGATAAATGTTTGTAATTGTAACATGAGAGGATAGAACAAACAAATCTTATAATAATTACTAAGCGTCATGTCTGTATTAGTTATAAGTGGAGGCTTCGCTGGTGTCTGTGTGTTCTTGATGTTTTAGAGATTTTGATAGTTTTTGTACCATTTGCTTTCCAAATAAATTTAAAAAAAGAAACCTTTCTCTCTTTCTGAAAGATGGCCTGTTCCCTGCAGTGGGACGATCATTGGCTTCTCACGAACTTCTGGCATCGCTCCTCCTCGCATATTTTCTTTTCTAGTGTTGCGACAGACGAAATTTGACAAAAATTGTGATAGTTATTTTATTTCTATTATTTATTATTTTACAATAATTAAAACTACTACAATTTGCGAGCAAGAGGGCTGCCAGCATCGATAAAAAAACCTTTTTATCGATGGCTGCCAGACTTAAAAGCTGCTTTAATAACAATACGTTTCGTCTCCCGAGACTGAGTGGACTTAAAGGCTTCTTTAATATACTGTGTCCTTATCTATAAGTACTAACATATATAGTTTTAAGCCTACTAACTAAAATGGGTGTTACATAACATAACATAAACTCACGCTTGTATCCCAGAGGGGTAGGCAGAGACCAGGGACTGCCACTCGCTACGATCCTAACAGATCACTTTCGCTTCCTCAACATTCAATAGTCGTTGCATGCACGCACGCCGGTTTCGGGTACTTTTTATCTTGCCCTTTGCTAATACATCCCCTATTTGGTCTGGTGTTACTTTGACTGACAGGATACGCAATAGTGTGATTAGAAAACGTTGTGGACTGAAAGAGGATGTAGTGGACATGTGGAGAGGATTAAGGAAGACAGATTGACAAAACAAATATATCGAGCGAATGTGGGTGGAAGGGCCGGTAAGGGACGACCCAGATGGACATGAGTGTTACTTACTTGAAATTAAATAAATATTATTATTATTATTTAATAACAAATCGTTATGTCTCCCGAGACTGAGTGAAGTCTGCGTACAGCCCTACAATTAAAGCCTAAATATCTCCTATCCTACGGGATAGTTTGACAGGGGATCTTCTTAGTCTTATCGAACAACAAGGTAAGGGTCCACCTGACACCTGCCAGTCATCAAAGCTTACCGCGAGCTAAATGTACCGTGCGTGTTGGGTGTTAATTTACTAACGCCCTTCCCAAAACCCACGTATTCTCTGCAAGATTACAGACGTTTTTTCCAAAGGAACTATGCCTGAGAAGTCATTTAGGTTCAAAGTCGCAGTTCTTTTACTTTCTTTTTGCAAAATGCATATAGGAAGGCATCTATTTTACACCAAACATATTTTATAAGGAACCTTGCCGAAATGTTAAGAACCATCTAAAATTCAAATAAGGGTTAATCTAAATACAAAAATCTCGTGTCACAGTGTTTGTTATTGAACTCCTCCGAAACAACTTCACCGATTTTTATTAAATTTTTAAGTACTTTACCCCCAGATTCTCGTACACTAACACGTTGTTAATCTACTGTTAACAGCTGTCAATTGTCTAAAGTGCGTACAAAAAAAACCACTGACAGTAGATTTGAACTGAACAGCTTGTTAGTATACGAGAAACCGGGGGTAAGTCTGAGAATAGGTCGTAGACTAATTAATATGACAAAACAACGTTTGTCAGTTGGTAAGTCTATAAAACTATCCAAAGTTCAAATAAGTCGACTCTAGAAGCCCTTAGATAAGATTGTTTGTGGTGCTTCTGATGATAATCATCATCATCATCATCATTCAGCCACAAGAAGTCCACTGCTGAACATAGGCCTCCTCTATGGATTTCCAAAAAGACCGGTTGAAAGCGGCTTGCATCCAGCGTCTTCCTGCCACTTGGATGAGGTCATCTGTCCATCTTGTGACTAGTCGTCCTAAGCTGCGCTTGCCGATATGTGGTCTGCATTCGAATGTTCAAATGTCAATTGTGGTGTCTTTCCCGTATACTTAAATGTGATCTTCTTCTTTGGGGAAGAAAATAAAGGTAGGCAGAGACCAGGGACTGTATTTTGCCACGATCCTGATCCAGATCACTTTCGCTTCTACATTCATTAGTCGTTGCATGCGCGCACGCCGATTTCGGGCACTTTTTAGGGAAAGAAAATAATACTTAAATATTTGTTATTGGAACATTATCTGTGAAAATTTCAACTGCCTAGCTATCACGGTTCATGAGATACAACCTGGTAATAGACAAGGAGACGGACAGACAGACAAACGGTCAGTGAAGTCTTAGTAATAGGGTTAGCACCCTTCGGGTATAGAACCCTAAAAATGAAGTCACTGTAATAATGAAAGAAACTTAATTTCACATCCACATTCTATCGAATTACCTATAAACGTTTTCAATTAGGGGTGTAGTGTAGATACATAAAAACGTTATTTAACCAGATAACTCCAATGTGAAGGAAAACATCGTGAGGAAAGCTGGCAATGCACGGTGGGCACGCGGGTTAATTAAGACCACTCTCTCTCTCTGAGAGAAGACCCGTGCCGTGTAGATGCCTTCGATCGTACCTACATCTTGTTGTAAGTACTTATTTGCTAGAATTTCCCAGACATATTCCCGGCGCCAAAAGTTAGGTAGACAAGCCTTGTCAGTCTGACATAGGTAAACAAGATTAAACTGCGGTGAAACTAGAATGAGTCACAGGAAATATCTTGTCACATTTTTCCAAAGATCCATCGATCAAACCCGAGGATGTTTTAGCCAAAACATACATATGCAGCCTATGTACGTCCCACTGTAGGGCACTGGCCTTCTCTCAGGGAGAGAGTGTGAGCTTAATCATCAAGCGTGCCCACCGCGGATTGGCAATTTCAAGCGCTGACGTATGTGAATAGCTCAGACAATCAGGTTTCCTCACGATGTTCCCCTTCACGGTTAGCGAGTGGTCATCATCAACCCATTATGTCCCCACCGAGGGGCACGGGTCTCTTCCCTGAGGAAGGTATAGGCCATACTCCACCACGGGGGCCAAGTCCGGATTGGTGGAGGCTTGTAGACTAGTGGCTCGTCTACAGTCAGAAGTTGTCAAGCCGCCCTAAGGCCTCTGACTTGGCTTAACGACTGCCATCTATCGACGGCAGCCGGCACCAACAGCTTAACGTGCCTTGCGAAGCACGGAACCGCTCGGAAAAATGCCACTAGCGTTAGGCATAGACGGCGAGTGGTATTGCTACTATAACTTCACAGATGTACATAACTTAAAAAACAAAGTCATAGGTAAATGCCCGCACTGGGAATCGAACCCGGGTCTCTCGCTTCCGAGTCCAATGTTCTACCCACTAGGCTACCACCGCTATCACATCCGCTACACAATAAATACTATATTTTTAATAAGAAAATAAAACAAGCATCAGTAAGAAAAGAAAAAAACCAAATACTTTCTATTTTAATTTGTAATTTTATCTAATTTTATTAGTAATTTTAAGACTAATTAAAGTTTTTGTATCAAGACTCAGCCTAGATTTAAGTTACTGTTAAGCATGTGAAGATACAAAAAGTGTTGGTTAACCTTATAAAATAAATAAATGAAACAAAAATAATAAGAACACTCGTATAAAAAAAAAACATTTATGCATAAAAATCGCATCTTAGGAGTGTTTTGAAGGGCCTGGTAATATATTATATTTGTGATATTAATGCAAGGATAAATATTTATGCAAGCGCAGCGTAGGACGACCAGCCACAAGATGGACTGATGACCTCATCCAAGTGGCAGGAAGACGCTGGATGCAAGCCGCTTCCAACCAGTCTTTTTGGAAATCCATGGAGGAGGCCTATGTTCAGCAGGGGACTTCTTGTGGCTGAATGTTGATGATGATGATTATGCAAGGATAATTCCTTAATGTCATTAGTATGTCAATTTTAAGCACCCATTACGTTTTAACATTATAGCGGATTTAATTTTGTAAAATATAATTTTTCCTTGAAGATTTTATCGGGAGATTAGTTTTATTACTGTAGGGTCGTAAACGTGTTTCAATTTCTGATTTGATAATTTCACAAAGAAAATACTGTTTTTTTGTAAATATCAAACTAAAAACATTTAATCTTAACTTAAGTCCAATCTTTAAATATAAGCTTTTACACGCGTGCACTCCACTCAGTAACGTTACGGCGACCTTTCAACAAAATTGTAAAGGTTGACCTGCTGCCTACTGTACCACAATTCTTAAATCAGAAACCGGGAGCTTATAATGGACCATGGGCAATGGATAACTTGACCACTGCGTTAAAAATTGTGTCGTCAAACATGACATGTTTCTTTTTTCACTATTTTAATTGCCTCGTAAAATAATATTTTTATGTCTAAACTTCCTTCTTAAGGCGTCTTCCCACGGTTCGCCATTCTACGGATCATCACGCACAGCCGACGACCACCGACGGCAACGCACGCAGACAGGGCTTTTTCAGCGGTGAAAGAGAACATATCGTCGCTGCAGCTGCGGCTGTGGTATTAATCAACAATCACCAAATTATGTGATGTAGTAAAAAGTAAAAAGAAACCACGTTGCTGGTGGATATCAGCATACAACAAAAATCGTTTAAGGTAAGTGTACTTATATATCTAATTTTATTTTCTATTTGTCACCCATTAGTGGGATCACGGTGCAAAATTATCGAATGACAAATTAACGAACGAGTGCGTCGTGCGCGCTCGGATCGTCGCACCGCACCTTTGAAGTTCCGCGGACCAGCTCACACGACACATCGTAGGAAGAGTCTCGTCCGTGGCAGCACAGGACGTCTGTGGCAGTGCGCCGGTTTCCGTCGCGAGGCGGTAACTTCAAAGGTGCGGTGCGACAATCCGAGCGCGTACGACGCGCTCCAAAATCTGACTACCAAACTAGGTTTGAGTTTAGTTTTTACGGTGAAGCTGATTTAGCAGTGCCGTCTAGAGCGGGCTTTACATCCGTGTATACCCGTGGAAAAGCGTCAACTGAAGCACTTTCCCGCCTGGTTTCTAGTTAGTTTTTCTGTTCTTCTTCAAACGACGCGATTAAGAAATGCGAATGCATCCATACTTTATATAATTCAGCTTTTCTCTGGGTGTCACAGAGGACCAGCGATTCTAACGTCAGAATGACTGGTCAAAGAATTACAGATTCCGAACAAAGCAATAAAGCTTCTATTTTCTATTTATTGATTAATTGAAACCTATAAAATTATATTCTTTCACTATATAACGCTCAAGGCAACCAGCCGTTAGCTGGTTCCACATTGTTCAATAACCCTAACGACACTATATCGTTGGACTAGAATTCCTACAATGTTCGCATGACGGTCTTAGTGAATGTGTGTAAATACCTCGTGATCGTTCATAAATCACGTAAAGTCTTTTTGCAACTTTTCAAACGCCCCCTGGTCATATAACGGGTCATATATAGGTTTTAGACTAACATGAGCATCAATTAATCAGCCCCCGTAACCGTCCACTGCTGGACACAGGCCTTTTCCAAGGTACACGACTTATTTCTGTCCTCAGCCATCCTTTTCCAGCTGCTGCCAGCAATCCGGCTCAGATCGACGGTCCAGCGAGCTGGTGGACGTCCCACGCTGCGTTTACCCGTTCGTGGTCTCTACTTGAGAACCTTTACATCCCATCAATCGGCATTATGTGACCAGCCAACTGCCACTTTAGCTTGCTAATCTTACAGGCTATATCAGTCACCTTAGTTCTTTAGCAAATTGTCTCATTTCTGTTGCGATCCTTCAAAGAGCATGAAAAATAAATTCCGCGGCTACCAAGCGGGACGTCTACGCGACTATGCTCGGTTGGATTGGATCTAGAAGCCGGCAGAATGGCCGTTTTCTGTTTGAAAGGTGACCATAACTTAATATACTAGTTAACCATATTTTAAAATACTAGGTACCAATAACCGTAACTATAGCCATAACTAGTATTTTTAAATACTGGTTAGACGTGATTATAAGTATTTTTAAATAGTATTTTTAATACTAGTTATGGTGACCTTTCAATATGAAGATGGCGGGATGACCATTCTTGTCGGGATGGTGCAAGATGGCTGGAGGCAGGGAGAGATGGAAAACAGGCGGGGAGGCCTTAGCCTAGCAGTGGGACATAAAAGAGACTATTTAAAAAAAAGTTGTGTTGTGACCGTCGACACTGAAAGCGGCCATTCTGACGGCTTTTGGATCCAATTGATTAGATAACTGGGCATAGCCGCGTAGACGTCTCGCTTGATGGCCGCGGTTTAGTTAGCATTTTACGGCGGACAGCGAAGACGGACCATAAATTTTATGCGACAGTTAACTGTGGATATTTCTTCTAGCACCGATCTGTGTAGCATAACAGAAGTAAAACTTAGATTCACCTGCGCATTTCGTAAAATCACAATTTGTAGTTTGTTTTGACAATTCGATATGCTAAAACTTTCGTAAGCACTAGACATTATACATTATCAACTTAATTCCAAATTACAATAAAATTTAATTAATTAAACCGGCGTGCGTGCATGCAACGATTAATGAATGTTGAGGAAGCGAAAGTGATCTGTCAGGATCGTAGCAAGTGGCAGTCCCTGGTCTTTGCCTACCCCTCAGGGATACAGGCGTGAGTTTATGTTATGTTATGTTTTAATTAATTTAATTTAATTTCATGTCATCATCAGCCATTTCACGCCCACTGCAGGACATAGACCTCCCTCATGGTTTTCTAAGCTTCCCGGTGTTGTGCCGCCCGCATCCAGCGACTCCCCGCCACCGTAACCAGGTCGTCAGATCATCTGGTGGGCGGCTGCCCACGCTGCGTCGTCCGGTCCGCGGTCGGCAACTAATGCAAATGTAATGTAATAATGTAATGAATTTTAATTTAATGGAATGTAATGCTATGTGACGTTCACTATGTTTATATTTGCCAAATATTAGAAACCGACAGTAAGATTCATTAAATTTTTGCCGGAAGAGTCCGAGAGAGTGGGAAAATGTAGCTGCAATGAAATGAAAACATATAAACATGAATTAGAGATTTCAATCATCCAACGGGCCAACCAACTGGCTCATTGAATAATTGAAATAACAAATGAAATCCTACAACAACATTACAAGTTAGGTCACTAATTAGGTGAATAAATTTGGTTACAAATCCGTGTTTAAATTAGTATAGACCCAAAAGGTGGTTAAAATGAAATGAAATGAAATGAAAATGAAAATGGAAAATGTTTATTGAGCTGAACAAAAATTAACTTAAATTAATATAAAGTAACTCTGAGCCCCAAACTAAATCAAATTGTATCTTGGGGCATAGTGATCTATTATTGAAGAAGAAGAAGAAGAAGAAAGACATTTATTATACCAACAAGATACATCACAGAAACAAAATAAGCACATAGCAATCTCTATAACAGCGAAATAACTTCTGCAATTTGGAATCGTAGTTCTGTTGTATTTGTGTAAACAACAATCGTTCCAAATCCAATTCGCTCTCATCGTCATCATGCAGTTCTTTTATTGCATCGAATGAATGCACAGAGGAATTCCGTTGGCCTACCTATGTCCTTATGAGGTCAAAGCGCTCGCCATTTATTCTTTTCCTATCGTTTCCCGCACACTCGCTTTTATCAGCCAGCATACCTTTTTTAAGATACGTTACTTCTTTATTGTTTGGTATTCCTATATTTATCAGCCAGTTGCTACCTTAAGAATGGATTAAAAGAAAACTCAAACGAATGTAATGAAGAACTTGCCTCAAAATTAGATTTGAGTTACAATATATTTATAGAGGCCTATTAAAATCCTCAAAAAAATTTTAAATTAACCGATACTTCGATATACCTCGAAGGAAAATTTCTCAAGAGATGTGAATTTACTTAATTTTTCCACCGCGGATTGGCGATTTCAAGCCCTGAGGTATGAGCTATTGCTCAGACACTCAGGTTTCCTCACGATGTTTTCCTTCACCGTTAGCGACTGGTATTGCTACTATGACTTTACAAATGTACAAAACTTTGAAAACAAAGTCATAGGTACATGTCCGTACTGGGATCGAACCTGGGTCTCCCGTTTCCGAGTCCAATGTTCTACCCACTAGGCTACCACCGCGACATTAAAACATATATTTTTGCAAGTTTCCATTTAACGTTGGAACTAAGTTTGTGCCTACTTTTTCATCATCGGCCCATCTCGCCTAGGAAGCTGTAAAATTATCTCCCGACAAAATTTGCATCTCGTGCTCATTAAGAAACAATTATTGTTCAGGAAAACTTCGCGGAGGACGGATTAATGCCACCACAGCTGCTTAGTTCTCAAATGAATCTTAATCTCACTACGACTGCGACTAAGAACAGGAATAAAATAAAAACAGATACACTGATTAATTTTTATGAGAGTTTACATTGGAGTGAATTTATGAATGAATGAATAAATTTATTTATTGCTAATAATATGCCAAATTACCATTGAATGTAATAACCTAAGTATTTCAATTATGAGGTACATAGTACATACAATTACAATGCTTGTCTGACTCTGCCACCTGCGCTAGATGAGAATTTGTAATACAGGTGTCAGCATAAAGTTTCCAATACATTGGAAACTCTATGAGACAGGTGCCCGCAATCTTTTTAAATAAGGTCGCGTTACTTTTATTTACACAAATATTCATGTGGAGAGCAATCGGGACCAGATCTACTAACGGTTTCTCGTACACTAACAATCTTTTAATCTACTGTTAACAGCTCTAATTGACCAAAGTGCATACAAAAAAAAACTGGCCTCGGTTTACAGTAAGTTAAGCGATCAAAAATCAGCATCAGTATCGCATACATTTCTATTTTCTTTAATAAAAAAATCAGCTATTAAAGAAAAGAGAAATGTATTCGATACAGTTTCACAAATATAGATAACATATTGGATAAAAAATACGGTTTACAATGAGACACTTGCCCCAAAGTAAAATTTGTTTGCCAATTGGCAACTGTCACCTGTACTGGCCTATCGACCCTATCGCATAGTGACTGTCCTACAGGAAAAGATGTCCCGGAGCATTTAAGATAGATACTCGTTACTTACAAATAACCATAATAGTAAGGTGGTAAAGTTAGCAAAAAATTACTACAAAGAGAGATCATCATCAGCCATTTCACACCCACTGAATCTCAGGAAGACGCTGCTGCCCGTCTCCTGGTAATTTATTTCCTTAGTCGCCTTCTACCACATCCACGGAAGGAAATGGAGTGACGCTATTCTTAATCCGGCGCCAAACGGCAACAAAGAGAGATACATTGTCAGATTCTAGAGATACATTAGTGTAATGATGTCCCCACACTAGGCTAGGCCTGTGTCATGGGCGACTTAAAAACAAAAAGATAAATAATCAGAAATTCACAGCGTGACGTCATCCCCTGAAATTAAGGTTGTGGCTGAACGGCAGCTGCCACAATCATTGCCTCAACAACAAAAAAATATGCGACAAGCAGTGCTGCCAACGTACCGGTTTAACGAGTGTTGTGTAAACCCTGTAGCAAATGTAAATTTTCCTAGATGTAATATAATTATAATAATAACGCGGCCAATATACGTCCCACTGTAGAGCACAGGCCTTCTCTCAGAGAGAGAGTATGGGCTTAATCATCACGCGTGCCCACCACGGGTAAACCCTAGATGTAAATTAACAATTTTTTTCCATATAAGAATCATCAAAGTCAAGAGATATGTAGAAAATGCGAATGGGTATTCGTGAATCAATGAATCGATTTTTTTATATTTTGAAAATTTTTATCATAGTTTGTTTACATATCAGGGAACTTTCAACTGACACGCACGTTTTATTCCGAAAAGCTATAAAATGAAAATCGGAGACACTTTTTTGTGCAAAGTTCTGGATTATGAATGGTACAAAACTAATTAAATTAATTATACGTCACATACGGCTAAACGTGGAGTGGAAGTTCAAAAACGTAATTTAAAGCAAACTTTACATCGTATTGCCGGAAAAGATCAAATCATGCACTACGAAAACGATATGTTAAAAAAAGAAAATACATAATATGAAAATCCATTAGGTATAGTTTCTTATGTGTTTCAATTTTATTTTATGTCTTATGCTCTATCTATTTATACAGTCCACTGTTGGGCATAGTCCTCTAAACCATCACGCCAACCCCGCCGGTTTCCTCTGCCAATCTCGTCCATTGTCCTCCTCCCGTCGTTTTAATACAATAATGAGTCTCTCTCTGAGAGAAGGCCTGTGCTCTATAGTATGATGTATATAGGCTAAATACAATACAATAAATAAATCTTATAAATGTGACTATTTTTACAAAGCGCCTCAAAATCATAAATCTTTTTCGCTGTATTTATTTTTATTTACTAAAAGTAGCTCTTCGTCTACTTCTAAGTAAAATATTTATTTTTACCTTATGGTTTAAGCCTTATTTTGACGCTCTTAGTACACTCGGACCGTGTGCGTCCACTGTTGGGCATAGTCCTCTAAACCATCACGCCAACCCCGCCGGTTTCCTCTGCCAATCTCGTCCATTGTCCTCCTCCCGTCGTTTTAATACAATAATGAGTCTCTCTCTGAGAGAAGGCCTGTGCTCTATAGTATGATGTATATAGGCTAAATACAATACAATAAATAAATCTTATAAATGTGACTATTTTTACAAAGCGCCTCAAAATCATAAATCTTTTTCGCTGTATTTATTTTTATTTACTAAAAGTAGCTCTTCGTCTACTTCTAAGTAAAATATTTATTTTTACCTTATGGTTTAAGCCTTATTTTGACGCTCTTAGTACACTCGGACCGTGTGCGTACAGTTTTAGTTGGTTATGACGACGGTCAATGCGCTCGGACCGAGTATGTCGTCATAATCAACTATATTTAATATTTTACTTAGAATTAGACGAAGAGCTACTTTTCATAAATATAAATAAATACAGCGAAAAGGATTTATGATAATTTTTTTATACTGTTAAAAGGGTATCACAGGTATTGAGACGTTTTCTTGCTAAATTTAATCTTACTTATTAAAGGCAACGTCCGTTTTCAATAAATGTTTGGAATAAATAAAATAACTTCCACACAATACTATCGCCTGGGCACGGACGTCACAAACATAAAAATACACCCCGATTGAGGCCATTTGTGCAAGTGCGGCGGCCCCCAGTGGGAATCGAACCCACGACCTCTGTTTTGGTAGCTAAGCGCCTTACCGGCTAGACCAACGAGGCAGTGAAAAAGAAATAAAAGAAAGACATTCAGTCGAAACCGATACCGAGTCGCAAACAAAAATATTGTGGAATATTGTTTCGCCGAGATGCCTACTTTTTACTCTGCTTTGGATATTAAAAATCTGTTGTTCTTTCGATGACAAAAGCAATCCGTTTGTACACTCAACACTGTCAAAAGTAAGGTAAATTTCTCATGTAACATTCATCACTAATGATTCTGTACTTTATTTGTAATTCTGTACTTTGCTGAGTCAGTTGCCGTTTATAGCAGCAGTGACACGCCGTGACCGTTCGTTTTCCTTTCTTTTTATAACATTTCGGTTGAAATATTTTCTTTGTTGTTTTTTTGTTTTGTTATTGTGGCGTGTACACTGTTTTTATAATAAATGTTTTTTCTTCTTCTTCTTCTTCTTCTATTATTTTCAAGTTTGTTAATGAGCACACTTAAGCGTAGTAAATAAAGTTAAATGCTGACAGATGAAAGCACGGCTTGTAAAACTGCCCAAACCCACAGCTAACTTGCGGCTCAGCTGGAACCCGATTATATGGGAAGATTTGAGTAGAGCACAGGAAACAAACGTTACTTAGAGAGAAAAAAGAGATCTTGGTAACAAAAAGTACAGAAAAATGTGAAAAGGCTGAATTGAAGAATCCTGAAAAGTCGCGTTGTTATGAAACTGAGTAATTATCCGATGAATCATGACAAGGAAGATCATACTCTCCATACCGATTAAACTCAGGCTACTCTACTACTGTATTCAAATCTTTATTTGAAAAGAGATGGGCACTAGCAAATAGTAAATTTTTACTCAGTAAAGGCCTGACGAGGTGAAAAGACGGCAGGTGGAGGATCCACTTCGTTCGATAACATGAACACCTATGGACGGTTGTTCATTGAACGATAGCCGTAACGATAACACATCTAGTTTATTACATTTACTACAGCCTTGACCGGCCGTTGTATGAAAAAACCGGCCAAGTGCGAGTCGGACTCGCGCACGAAGGGTTTCGTACCATCATCTATACAACATTAGACAAAGATCTAATTTGGGCGCCATCTATAGAAGCGTTTAACATTGACATGACATTGGCACTGTGAAGGTTACATAGATGGCTGCTAGATGGCGAGCGCTGTCTTTAGACAACGTTTGCCGTTTTTAGTATTTGTTGTTATAGCGGCAAAAGAAATTCATCATCTGTGAATATTTCAACTGTCCAGCTATCACGGTTCACGAGATACAGCCTGGTGACAGACAGCCAGACAGACAGACGGACGTGAAGTCTTAGTAATAGGGTCCCTTACTCCTTTGTGTATGGAACGCTAAAAAATGTTGTGCAGTGTTACCGTCACCGTTTAGTGTAAAACCGTCGCGTGAGATAATAATGCAGACAAAGAATCGCTCCACTCCTGCGCTCACGCAGCGAATAAGAGTGGGAACCTCGCGCTATCCCTCGCAGGATAAGGGCTTATACTACTGGACTAAAATTAAGTGGCGACTACTAATGGGATGGAGGTCAGTGGGCAGACCTGGGCCTCGATTCTGTTAGTGCATTGTAGTATAATGACAGGTGCACTGTCGGGTCACGTGACGTGTTTTTTCGTAGCATTGACGCCTAGAAGGTTTGATACGTGTTCCCGCGTAGACTTAAAGCAGCAATGAAATGAAATCGCCATGTTCATGCAGTTGTCATGTTACTACAATGCATTAAGAGAATCTAGGCCCAGGGGTGCGACCACGTAAGTCCTCCACTGCATGGAGTGGTCTGATTAGGCCTACTCCGAACTGTCAAATATATACTTGTACATATGTTGACACTTTGGAGTCGTCTAAATAAATGCTTAACTCGATTACCGCGTGTGGCACAAAGGACTACTTTACAAAATCAAAAGCTGGCTCCCACACACGGTTCATACACTTATGAAATCCTACCTGGAATGCAGACTGTTCCAGGTAAAGTACGGCGGAAGCTCCTCCTCCTTTAGAGATTGCCAAGCGGGAGTCCCCCAAGAATCAGTACTGGGGCCGGTGTTATACACCATCTTCACTGCAGATATACCAGAGACGGAGAATGTGCTATGTGCAACATACGCTGACGACACGGCCTGCCTCTCTAGTAGTAAAGATCCAACTGAAGCATCCAGACTGCTGCAATGCCAAGTAAACAAACTGGAACACTGGCTAGACAAATGGCGGATAAAAGCAAGTCCTACAAAGTCTGTACACATAACCTTTACCTTGAGAAAAGGTGACTGTCCAGCAATCACATTGAAAGGTGAGACTTTACCACACAAAACATGTGTTAAGTACCTCGGGTGCCATCTCGACAGAGGTCGAAGAAGACGCACATCCTGGCAAAAAAGGAAGAACTCAAATTGAGATACAGGGACCTCCATTGGCTTCTCAGTGGACCATCAAAACTCTCCCTCTGCTCATATACAAGACTATTCTCAAGCCTATCTGGCTGTATGCCATTGAACTCTGGGGTTCTGCCAGCAGCTCGAACGTTGAGATCTTACAACGGTTCCAGAACGGGGTACTCCGCAACATTGCCGCCGCACCCTGGTTTACGAGAAACACCGAAATTCACGAGTACCTAGAGATGCCTACCGTGAAGCAGGAGATTGAGAACAGGCTGAGAAACTACAAGCAACGCCTCCAACAGCACTCGAACCCACTAGCACAAGACCTGCTCAACACAAAGGGAGAGGTGGTGCGGTTGAAGCGACCCAACACGCTGATGCTCACACATCTATCGCTGCATCAATGGATGGGGCCTCCACACGCCACGAAGACAGAAAATCTGATAAAGGCTATAAAGAGCTGCTTGCAGATGGAAAACAAAATGGAGAAAAAAAAAACTCGATTATAGACCGCCAATTGTATACCACTACTTAGATATAAGAAACTATTTGTAATATCTTTCACCTGAATGTGCAATAAGGTGTTCTCTGTCTCTGTCTATCTATCTAGAGTGGAAAGTTACGTGATACAAGGGCAGGCATGGTAGTACAATGATAATTTTTCAAGTCGATTCTATTCCATTGCCGCTTCGTGTCTCCGCGCGCACGTGAGTCACACCGTCGTCAATGAGGTGAAAAACATGTCACGTGACGCGACCTCCAAAATGTCATATTTACTACAGTAAAGTATACAGTCTCATCATCAACCCATTATGTCCCCACCGAGGGGCACGGGTCTCTTCCCTGAGGAAGGTACCTTGCTATCTTGCTATAATGCACTAAGAGAATCGAAGCCCCGCAGCCAGATGGTTAGACTATATTATATATGTGGTTGTGGATGGCGGAGAACCAAGAGACATGACATAATGAGGGAACAGGTTACTCTTATACAGCAGCAAGCAGCGGTAAGCTGACTACGACAATGAAACGATTTAAGTAATAAATCGTTTGTGTAATAATTTACGTAATAACAGTGTAGATAAACTCACGCCTGTATCTCGACGGGGCAGACAGGGACCAGGGTTTGCCACTTGTCACGATCCTGCAGCAGCAAATGTTTGACGAACATAAACATTGGTATCTGTTGGGCCTTACCTTACAGTCTTCCAGACAAGGCTCAAACGGCTAATTCCATCAACAACTGCATTTTTTCGTGGTACAATTTATAAATATGAAATTATTTTTAGACAATCTTATCTGCGTTATACCAACGAAGCTTGTTCGGGCGTAATGAATCAATTCCCGGCAAAGGCTCACTAACTAGCAATTAAATTTGCCTTTGTAAAAGGAACGGCAAGGAAGGTCTTGACGAATAAAAATATCGAATCGATTCTTGTTATTTTCTTGAGTATCTCAAGTATCATAATATCATATAAAATCCACACAACACCAACACTTGCCAGGGTCCCGAACTAGGATACCGTTTAATATTTACTGCATCTTGTGGTCTTAGACTAGGATACGCTATTACATTTACTATATCACAAGGTATCCTAATTTGGGATCCTGAAATGTGATCGTTATGTGTGAACGTCAGACAAGGACGACATCACAAACATGGAAACCCAGACTGAGGCAACAAATCACGTACGGCTTCCACGGGAATCGAACCCACGACATCTGTTTTGATGTCAAGCTTGTTACCATACCAACGAGACAGAAAGATATCCTAGTTTGGGATCCTGAAATGTGATCTGTGGACGTCAGACAAGGACGACATCACAAAAATGAAGCAATTTTTACCATTCAAAATACTACTCCCACCCCCAGCGGGATTCGAATCCACGTCACCTGGGGCCTAATTACGCGCACCCAATCCTGAGCGATTCCAATCGTCTAACTGTCAAATTCCATACTAATTTGACACTTATACGATTGGAATCGCTCAGGATTTGGTGCACGTAATATAGGGGCTGGGCGTGGATTCGAATTGTGTAAAGCCAGCTTTATCATGAGTAATAGATTTTCCTGTTACTTATCGTGAATAATATTAAAAACCGTCTATGCCTAACGCTAGTGGCATTTTTCCGAGCGGTTCCGTGCTTCGCAAGGCACGTTAAGCTGTTGGTGCCGGCTGCCGTCGATAGATGGCAGTCGATAAGCTAAGTCAGAGGCCTTAGGGCGGCTTGACAACTTCTGACAGTAGACGAGCCACTAGTCTACAAGCCTCCACCAATCCGGACTTGGCCCCCGTGGTGGAGTATGGCCTATACCTTCCTCAGGGAAGAGACCCGTGCCCCTTGGTGGGGACATAATGGGTTAATGATGATGATTAAAAACTATTACTCACTACAAGCTTTACACAATTGAAAAATTTCAGGAATTCCTTTGAAACATTATAATACGCTACACGTGATAAGAGTAAGTATCACAGTTTAAGAAATAAGTTAATAATATCAATTATGTACCATTATGTATTTTATTCAATGAGCCAATTTACTTAACACTTTCATAAAGGTTTGTTTACGGAAAGCTTATTTGCACAGAGTATTACCGCCAATATTGTTCCCATTCATCGTTAATTTTTTGTAGTTTATCTTAAAGATTTAAGGCTTACTTAAATTTATCTAAAACAATAAAGCCTAAATATGCATAAATCATTTATTTATTGCAAATCAAAAGTTGACTTTTTAAAGTTCACGTTAAAAACGCTCACAGACAGGATGTGACGTCACTTCATAAAATAGTACAAATAGAAACGTAATGGTGCCTGCTGCCTGACAGCCCTGACGTGCCCTGACAGAAACAAACAGTAGATAGATTTTCTGTTCGGTTGTTAATTATTTTTTTACGTTATGTAGGTACACGTTCCACCAGCAAAGATGAGAGCTTTGCTTTCGAACGGATAAAAAACAACGTGCAGCAGTATATGGTTTTGTGCGTAAGTGTGGCGAGCACATGTTAACTCTGCGCGCGCACTATAAACTCCAACATTCCTGCATCGCGCAAGCAAAATGTTTCACACGACATACCATAAATATAACGTCCGACGATCATCAGTCGGGCCGGCCGTCTCCAGGCATACGATCTTACGAGGCATACTTTATAGTGAAAGAGCACAATCACCCGCTCTTCCCTATACTAAGTGCCGAAACTATCAAGTTCCCTGACAAATTATCTAGAATCTAACACAGACTTCAAAATAGGTACCTCCGTGGAATCTAGTTAGAAGACGAAAGTAGTTGCTTCGTCTAGTATAGACGAAAATAGCTAGAAAACAATACCTACCTCCTCCCACATGTTTTGCGATGCTGTGAGGAACATTTTGACGTAAGTTATATTCAAATAAATTATAACCTAACCTGTCTGAGCTATTCACATACATCAGCGTTTGAATTCACCAATCCGCGGTGGGCACGCGTGGTGATTAAGCCCCTACTCTCTCCCTAAGAGAAGGCCTGTCCTGTGGGACGTATATAGGCTGCTTATGTATAACCTAACCACCTCAACAAAGTGTTTGTCGACGAAACTTATTGAAACCTTAATCACAAACCGAAAGCGATGGTAGCCTAGTGGGTAGAACATTGGACTCGAAAGCGAGAGACACAGGTTCGAATCCCAGTGCGGGCATGTACCTATGACTTTGTTTTCTAAGTTATGTACATTTGTGAAGTTATGGGTAGTAGAGTTATTCACATACCTCAGCGCTTGAAATCGCCAATCCGCGGTGGGCACGCGTGGTGATTAAGCCCATACTCTCTCTCTGAGAGAAGGCCTATCTTGTACAGTGGGACGTATATAGGCTGCTTATGAAATCAGAAACCGAAATTTTTTTACAGATCGGCTGACACAGTAAGGGACATTTTTTTTCAAAACCGAGATATTACCACTATTGGTTACTGGAGGCAACTAGTAACCAATAGTAAAAATACTTCGGTTTTGAAAAAACATGTCCCTTACTGTGTTTATTTTTGGGACAGCCGAGATGGAGAACGATGTTGAAAACGGGTTGCAGTATAAACTTGTAGGAGGTTAGTTCATTTTAAAGAAAGATTCCAAGAATTCCAACAAAGAATACAGTATTCATCAATCTATTTTTTTCAACACAAAAGACAAGAGAAACTTTGCAGATGATGAAGGGTTAGTCCATCTTATCTTATACTGCTCAATATAACTTAATGGATTCGAAAAAAATAATGTCCCTTTTTCTTTGTCGATGTAGTTATATCTCCATAAAAACAGCTACAAATTATAAAATAAAATCTATATTCAAAGGAGTTTTAAGGTATAATGACGTAGATAGAGATGGATATATAGAATACTAGGTGTTGCCCGCGACTTCGTTCGCGTGGTAATTTGATGTGTGTTTTTCTGGGATAAAAATAGCCTATGTGCTAATCCAGACTATAATCTATCTCTGTGCAAAATTTCATCCGGATCCGTTCAGCCGTTTTTGCGTGAAAGAGTAACAAACATCCATCCATAAATACAAACTTTCGCGTTTATAATATTAGTAAGGATTCTTTATTATACACAGAGATAATAAATAATAATACAATTATGACTCAGTGAATGTTCATTGCCAAAGGTACATCACTTATTTTATCTTATTTACTCACTTGTTGGGTCCTTCAAACTAGTCATATTATTAATTGGTTGTTTAACGCAGTAACCCATACATAAGCAGCCTATATAATGTCCCACTATAAGGCACAGGCCTTCTCTCAGGGAGAGACGACGACCAAGATTTCTTGTCTGTTGGCGGATTGGTAAAGATCTGTTAACAGACTGTTGACGGTTATCAGTTGCTTTTTCCTATTGATTTTTGCCAACTGTCAATCATCAATATTTTGTTGACATTTGTATACGTATAATACGTATGTATTAGCATGCGATAAATCAAGGGTTTTAAAAGCAGCCTATATACGTCCCACTGTAGGGCACAAGCCTTCACTCAGGGAGAGAGTATGGGCTTAATCACCACGCGTGCCCACCGCGGATTGGCGATTTCAAGCGCTGAGGTATGAGCTTACGACCCACGACCTGCCGAATGAGAAGTCGGCGTTAAACCACTCCGCTACCACCTCTCGCATTATTGACGTTATATTAAAAATTAAAAATAATTAATTATCTGAAACTTCTGCTATTTCAAGTGTTTATCTACTTTAAAGATATTGTTTTCAGGTTTTGCTTTACCTCAGTAACACGTTGTAATATACAGCGACTAACATTTTAACTTATAATTATACAACAGTACCTAAACACTAATCGCGATACAAAAATAGGTCAGTCGACCTCTGAAAACAAGTACTCAGCGTGCGACAGCAATACGCCCGCTAGTACTAACATCACACTGGAAGTCACATTTGGAGCGCGAAAATGCAGACAAAGGCACATAAAAGAGGAGGCTCTGAGAGCAAACACCTAGCCAACAAAAGATGCTGTACAATGACTTAAGGTTTCTGTAAGCGAACCGTCTAACTTGCCCCAATTTTCTTGTATTTTCCGACTTTTTAATTGTGAGAACAGGGTGAAGCTTTTACTCCAATATACTCACTCCATTGGAGTGAACGCTTCATCCCGTTCTCACCCGCAACATTAGCGCAGCGCAAATTCTTTTAAAGTATGATGGCGCGAGTCTTTATACATTCTCGCCTTTCTCGAGGCGCGTATGCTAAGCAAACTGTCTACTAAAGAAAAGGCTTTCTCAAGGCGTGTATGCTGAGCATGTTGTCTAGAGTAAAGGCTTTTTCGAGGCTTGTATGCTAAGCGAACTGTCTCGACAAATGCGAGAAAATTCTCTCTTGAGGCTTGATCCTAAGCTAACTGTCTAGAGAATAGGCTTTTTCGTAGCTTGTATACCAAGCGAATTATCCACAGAAAAGGCTTTTTCAAGGCGTGCAATTGCATGCTAAGTGAACTGTCTAGATAAAAGGCTTTGTCAAGGCATGCGTGCTTAGCATGACTGTCGGAGCGTACAGTCAGTGTGTCGACGTTTAACCAACATTTCTTGTCTGTTGACGGATTGGTACAGATCTGTTAATAGACTGTTGACGGTTATCAGTTGCTATTTCGTATTGATTTTTGCCAACTGTCAATCATCAATATTTTGTTGACATTTGTATGCATATCATAAGCAGCCTATATACGTCCCACTGTAGGGCACAGGCCTTCTCTCAGAGAGAGAGTATGGGCTTAATCACCACGCGTGCCCACCGCGGATTGGCGATTTCAAGCGCTGAGGTATGTGATTAGCTCAGGCACCCAGGTTTCCTCGCGATGTTTTCCTTCACGGTTAGCGAGTGGTATTGCTACTATAACTTCACAAATGTACATAACTTAGAAAGAAAAGTAGGTACATTCCCGCACTGGGAATTGAACCTGGGTCTCCCGCTTCAGAGTCCAATGTTCTACCCACTAGGCTACCACCGCATTATGTATGCATATAATACGTATGTATTAGCATGCGATAAATCGAGGGTTAGTCTTCGATAACATAAGCATACTACAGAACACTGGCCTTCTCTCAGAGAATCAGAGAGTGATATTTTAACACTTCAGACACTCAGGTTTCCTCATTCGATAGATCTTGTTTTTATTACTTTCACAAATAATTGATGCGTGTAATAATTATGATGTAATAATAATCATAAAAGAGTAATAAACAACCCCTCGTTGGCTACGAGACTTCCAATCTTATCCGTTTATTGTGTATTTTTAGGGTTCCATATCAGATGAGTGCCAATGAGACCACATTAATGTGCCTACTGTCAATCGTTAACATCTCTGTCCCTGAGAAACGGTCTGTGCCCTACAGTGCTTATGTATGTATGTTATGTAATGTGCCTACGACCGTATGTCTGTCTGTGTAACCTAAAAACTTTATCTCTTGAATTGTCAATAGGTAGAACATTTAATCTTAATATACTTTTTGTTTTAGCTAAGTTTAAAAAAATATATGCATACAAGTGTCAAACTTGGTGTGATCACAGTGCAGTCCTTATAGTATAATAAAAAAAATATATAAAACTCGCTCAAGTACGAAAGGACTCCCAAGTCCAAAGCTCATTCTGTTCAAAACCCGTTGAGTCCGCCCAAACTGAATAAAAGAAAACACATTTTTGATAAAAACGAAACACTGGTCATACGGAACCCTCGGTTGTGCAAGTTCGGCTCGCACTTAGTTGGTCTTTTGTAAGTACGTAACGCCAACGTTGTGTGAAAGGAACCCGTTATGAGTGGCGTCGCTCGGTGCATAATGAATACGCATCGTTAGCAGATTCGGCATTCGGGCTCCGATTCTTCATGCACATAATAAGTAGGAAAAAAGCTCGGAATCTCATAACCATTTAGAGACTCAGTATTTTCTTAAAGTGAACAAGCAGTTTATTTTACTTGCATGAGACTCTGCCGGTCTCTGAATTGAAAATTTCACTGAGCGAATACTTAGCTGTCCTTCTGTCTCCTTATATTTCTCACAAAAGAACGAGAATTAACCTAGCAAAATTCTCAATTCAGACACCGTCGGTAATAGTTTTATTTATTAAAAACATAATTCCTTCAAAAACTCCTATAATGCAGTCTTTTTCTTGACGTAAGACCATTTTAGAAACTGCATTTTAGGAATTATTCTTTTATAAACAACATTGTAAGTATTCACAGTCGAGATGCATATAAAAATGTGTTGTGCTAACAACGTCAATAAAGTAAACAAGTCAACTATAGTTCACTAATTTTAACACCAGGTGGCGCTGACTGTTTTCATTATCGCGGTACGGTTGTGCCCATAATGCCTTCGGAATGAATTTGGACATTGAATTGTTTGGCATTTTTTTCACCGATCCCATCAACAACTCTTGACAAAATGGATATGGTCCCATATAAATTAAAGTACTTCCTTCCTAACAAAAAAGAATCAATGAACTCGGACAAAACGTGGTAAAGAATTATCGCTGAACATACAAAAAAAAATGGGTGAATTGAGAACCTCCTCCCTTTTTTGATGCCGGTTAACAAGATAAGGCCAAAAGAGTCGTGTAACTTGGGGTCACAGGGTTGTCAACTGTGCACTGCGGTCTAATTTATTTCTGCTTCTAGAGTACAACAAGAAACAAAACAAAACTCATTTGACAGAGTCATTTAGAGTGTGAGTTTAATTCTCCAACTGCGCACTAGCTGTGATACCTAATTATTTTGCTGCGAATTCTCATTCCAACTCATCCAACTCATTATACCGGTATTTAATCCAATTCGTAACAGCTTTCAGTATAATAGGGTTGAGGCAAGTCACGAGTTCCAGTTCCAGGCAAGCCAACCTGAAAACACAAGTGTAATATGCCCTTTCGGAGAAATCTACATATTTTGTAAATATTACGTAATTTAGTGGCATGTGGAATTTTACGTAGAGCCGACTTTAAGCTATTGGATGCCCAGAGCCGCTTTTCGTAAAACTACAATTCGTTGCTATGACAATAGCCATAATAACTTTATATACATGCATAAACTCACGGCTGTATCCCAGAGGGGTAGGCAGAGACCCCGGGCGGCCACTTGCCACAATCCTGACAGATTACTTTCGCTTTCTCAACAATTTATTCAACAATTCCTAATAATTTTATTAGTTTTTCTACTGAGTTAATCCACTGTGCAATATGCATCGAATTGTCATAGCACATCATAAATCGTATCCTACATATCCTACAAGTATAATGGCTATTACGTCTGTAATAATATTAATATTACATCATATTATGTCATATTATGACGGAGGACTATTTTATTAACTACGAGCAAAAGGTGTCGGTAGGCATTTAATTATAGAATTATCATTATTTCGGAATATCGTAAGCAGCGTATATACGTCTCCCACTGTAGAGCACAGGCCTTCTCTAAGGGTATGGGCTTAATCACCACGCGTGCACACCACGGATTGGCGATTTCAAGTGCTGATGTTTGTGAACAGCGCACACTTAGGGTTCCTCACGATGTTTTCCTTCACCGTTAGCGAGTGGTGTTGCTAATATAACTTCACAAATGTACATAACTTAAAAAACAAAGCCATAGGTACATACCCGCAGTGGAAATTGAACCGGGGTCTCTCGCTTCCGAGTCCAATGTTTTGTATCCAATGCACATATTTCGGATTATAAATACATATACTCATATTCAACGTTAAAACCGGTTATCGGTTCTTTTTTAGGGTTCCGTATCAGAAGGGTGCCAAAAAGGACTAAGACGTCACTATCCGTCTGTCTGTCTGTCACCAGGCTATATCTCATGAACCAGGCAGTTGAATTTTTTACAGATGATGTATTTCTGTTGCCGCTATAACAACTAATACTCAAAACAGAATAAAATAAATATTTAAGAGAATATTTTTGCTCGATCTTTGTGTCTAATGTTGTATAGTTAATGGTACGAAACCCTTCGTGCGTGAGTCCGACTCGCGCCTGGCCGGTTTTTTATCGTTTACTGACAGAATTTATCACAATTCACTCTACATGAGGCTTT